>CM034351.1:24557654-24573814 GCA_019925275.1 Mytilus edulis | reverse complement strand
CAGTCGTAAATCGTACGATTTACGATGTTTTGTGAAACGATAGCCAGGATGCCAAGAATTAAGATCTTGGAAGTTGTGGATTTAGTTAGAAAAGATATAGAGAGTCCAACCTACAGAAGTCATGCTATTCCAGCAATTTTACAGGTGTGAAATCCTTTATTTTGTTATGATCCTGTCATTTTCCCACTTATAACGCTTATCTCCCTTGTAACAAATAACATACGAAACAAAGCTGGTACGGTCAGGTTTTCTGTGATATGTGTTTTGTGTTTTTTCTTCTTTTCCCCGTCAACTTATTATTGAAAATAAGTTACAAAAAGGGAATCAGAATTATTTATCAAACATTACTATGAGAAATATTCATAATACAGTAACTTCTCAGATATTTATAAATCCGTGATAACTGTTTAACAACAATTCAGGCCGAGTTAAAAAAACATATTTCTCAAATATTTTAACTATTATATTCATTCACCAAAATAAAATTATTTTTATTACATGTGCAAATGATCCTTAACACATATCTTTTACTTAAACTTGAACTTAACGACTGGTACAAGGAGAAAAGACTTAGTATGTACACCATCAACACACATATGTCTTGGTGTACTATTTATACCATCAACACACATATGTCTTGGTGTACTATTTATACCATCAACACACATACCTTGAAATATTGACTAGACCAAGATGTAAATAAAGATATATGTAGTCAATTTTGCTTCACATGATTAAAATTCGGCAGCTTAAGCCTTTTGACAAGACTTTGTATTGGATCAAGAATTTTTAATACCAAAGTTTTGAAGTACAAACTGTATATACTTCTATTCCATGATAACAAAATGGTATATATATATAACATCCTTTAAAACCCATCCGTAGGTTCCATAAATCATAATTAGTTGAAGACCATCAGCTGAAACAGTTGTTTAATAAATTAGAAGTACATTGTAATAGCATCAAAGAACGAACCAAAATGGTAGAAAAAAAATAACTAACTATAGTAACACTGGACAAAAAAAAACTACACACCGGACTTTTATATATTGTTATTTGGATGGAGAGTTGTCTCATCGGCACTCACACCACATCTTCATCTATATATATATATATATATCTATGATCGATGAAGGAGGAGTGTACAAAATATATATACACCCCGTAACTCCGCTGCATGCAACATTATAAATATTCCAATAAAAGTACACCTATATATATGCATTAGATGACATAAATCAGGCATCATAAGTTATTTTCATCGTCCCATTTCTTACCTGCAATAACTACTATACATATCCCGTTGAAATGCGCAGCTCATTACGGTCACTTTCCTAAGTCTGATTTGGTGTACATAAGAATGAACAGAAATGAGGGTCTCGATGGTCCAGTTTACAGAATAGAGATGTGTTGACAAAAATTGCGGAATAAAGGGCTAAAAAATTGAAAAATATATAATTGAAGACCCTCATGAATCCGAGACAAAAATAACAAATTATCTACCAGTATTTTAAATTTCACTCTGAACAAATCTTTATTAGGGCATTTAAACACGTGTACAAATTCTATATTACTGAAGTAAGACAAGACAATACAAAGGAATCAACAAAGACGTATTTTCCATAAGCACCTCCATCGACGGCATTCAAGTAGCCTTCTTCCTCACAATACTTACAGTCATTAAAATCCTATTCAAAAATTGATGGTGTATTAAAAGTATTATTCGTGCAGGATTTTTTTTTATCAAATTAATAACAGCTGTATGCATGTGTCGTATATATATCTCAGAACACATATCCTTGCTGCGTTGCATTTACATCTAGTAAGTTTAAGGAACTGTATTTACTAACCATGACATCACATGGTCATACATGAGGGTTTGGATGGGGTTAAATGATTAGAGAATAATGCCCTTATAAAATGAAGATTAGAGAATAACGGGCCAAAAAAATAAAGATTAGAGAAATGCGTGGTCTAAAAATATAATGAATATTGAATAACTAATTCATACTTCTACTCGGGTTATTTCGAATGTTAATGTCTATCTTTAAAGATGTCAGAGGTCATAGTAGACGAATTTGATGAAAATTCTGTTGTTCTATGTGTGTCAGTTTATTAGCTTTTATTCAAATGAAAAATCTGTGAAGGAGAGATTCCGCACTAGAATACCAATATGCTTCAAGAAGCACACCACTTTGAATGGCTTTAAGCAACATTTAATAGACTTTGCTGGCATCAAAGAACACACAGCCTTCATAGGTGTGGGTTCTTTTGAACTAAAATTATACAGACTCGACACCAAAACAAATACAAACTACATTATACAAACCAAAAGTCAGTGGGATTTGGAGAGACCACTTTTAGTAGGTTTTCCGAGTGAAATAAATGGTAAGCACTTTGAGATACTCGATCAACTGCATTTGCATCCCCCTTTTTTTCCCACCTTTTGTGTTAGTGACAAATAAACCTCCATAACATTGACAACACGAATCTCTCAAGTTCATTTAATTACTGTATGGATCATTATTGCCCGTCGGAACATATCTTGCATATCGTCCTCTCAAATTAAACCAGGGCCGGCACTGCATTATAATTACCAAGCGCCGAAAATTACGTGTTCACATTTTCACATGCTCCTGAAATAATAGACTGATACCATATCTCCTCTATGACAGTATTCTAATAAATAGTATTTAGTGTTAGAATAATTGCAGGGTAAATACAAGAAAAAGGTTGAGTTTTAAAGAGGCATACGTATATTTACAGAAGTCTTACTAATAGCATGAATAATTTAAGACATTTAAATAGTTATTATAAAAAACATCTATGATCATCTATTGAGGATTTACATTTCATTTGGCATTGAAAAGCATGTTATAAATTATAAACCTGACAGACAAAATAATTAGTGTTCGTGATCACTGTGCCGAAGGAAAGATTTATTACTGAGAAGGGACACAATGTAAATTTGAAATATAAACAAATTCAAGGATCATTGCATGTTTTTCTACGGGCCTGTCAAGTAGGCTAAGATCAAACAATGCTCTTGACCTGTTAAAAGTTTATTTTATTAAATCATCTTGTTGTCAAGCCGTCAATATGATAACTAAAAGAGACGGCAATATATGCAGTGCGTGTTGTACACCTTATACATTGTTTGTACCTTATATTTGATCATATTTTTAAAAAGACACAATGATTGCTAACAAAAAATAAACGTGCGGAAACAACTGTATCAAGTGAATTTGGTTAAATTTTGGTTATCAAATTACAATAACCGTGAACATCCATCAATGGAAGCACTAGGGTCCATTCAAGGCAGCACAACCAGCGGACACAGGGTCCGATCCAGTCATTATTAAACAGGGTGTTCCAACCATATGTCCCATACAAAAGCATAAGTTGTCAAACAAAAAGGGAGGGTTTCAAACCTGGGACCCCCTCCTGGATCCGCTACTGGGACACCCAAATAGGCACATGACATTCTGTTGAATCGACCCAATGGGACAACTGCATATATATAAAAAAGAAGATGTAGTGTAATTGCCAATGAGACAACTCTTCACAAGAGACCAAACGACAAAGAAACTTAACAGCTATAGGTCACACTCACCGTACAGCCTTCAACAATGAGCGAAGCCTATATACCGAATATAATGTCACTCTACGATGACGTGGTTTAAAATGATATTCCTACAACAGAAACTTTCTAACGTAGCAGTAAAGGTGAAGACGGCCGGTTTTTTAAAACATTGTTGAATGCCGTACAGTGACCTATAGTTGGTAATTTCTGTGTTATTTGGTCTCTTTCAAAGAGTTGTCTCATTGGCAATTACACCACATCTTCTTTTGTATATGTAGTCAAAATCACTGGAAAGAACTGATGAGAACTTGGACTTGTTACTTCAAGCTCGAACTAGCTCTTAAATCATGCAGAACAATAAAAATCAACACGTCATTGTTGAGAAACAAATGAAAACCTTGCTGTTGTTTGGAAATCACCGTTCTCATTCATTTAAAAGAATGTTTTTTACTTTTTTTTTTTAAAGATTAAAGAAAACTGGGGAAAAAATTAGAGAATAATGCGTAAAAAATCACTTTTAAAGCATAGACTTATTTTTTGAAGATTAGAGAAAAAAGGGGTGAAAATCAAATGTTTACAGAATAACAGACCCCCCCCCCCATCCAGACCCTCATACATGTACAATAACATATATATTAGGCAGCTTTACATCCCACAAGCACGTAAAATAATCACCCTGCCACATCCGATATGTGTCTCATTGTTCCTTGTTTAAATTAAAATATAGCACCTTTTATGTCATTGTTTGATCTAGAACTCAAAATTTGAAAAAAATGTCAAAAAATTAGGGGGGTCGGCCTATTCCAGGGCTTTAAGAGAAAAATAATTAGGGGTGTCACGAGGTATGACTATATAGGTCTTGTAGAAGAGAAACAGGCGCTTCTTTTGCGCTAGGTATCGAAGGACGCTATGTTTAAAAATCTGAAACTAGAGCTCAAAATTCGAAAAAAATGTCAAAAAAATGGGGTAGGGTCGGCCTATTCCAGGACTTCTAGAGAAAAATAATGAGGGGTGTCACGGGGTATGACTATATAGGTCTTGTAGAGGAGAAACAGGCGCTTCCTTTGCGCTTGGTATCGAAGGGCGCTATGTTCAAAAAAAGTAACTAAAGTTATTGTGCAAAAACCAAGAATAATGCTTATTTGGGCCCTTTTTTGGCCCCTAATTCCTAAACTGTTGGAACCAAAACTCCCAAAATCAATCCCAACCTTCCTTTTGTGGTCATAAACCTTGTGTCAAAATTTCATAGATTTCTATTTACTTAAACTAAAGTTATTGTGCGAAAACCAAGAAAATGTTTATTTGGGCCCTTTTTGGCCCCTAATTCCTAAAATGTTTGGATCAAAACTCCCAAAATCAATCCCCACCTTCCTTTTGTGGTCATAAACCTTGTGTTAAAATTTCATAGATTTCTATTCACTTTTACTAAAGTTAGAGTGCGAAAACTAAAAGTATTCGGACGACGACGACGCCAACGTGACAGCAATATACGACGAAAAAATTTTCAATTTTTGGGGTCGTATAAAAACTTAACACTGAGCAATGTACTGTGAAAATGAGGTTGAGGTCAAATTAAACCTGCGCGACTGACATATAGATCATAAAATAATATCATACACCAAATATAGTTACCCTATGACATATAGTATTAGATAAAAAGACCAAAACTCAAAAACTTAACTTTGACCACTCAACCATGAAAATGAGGTCAAGGTCAGATGACATCTACCCGCTAGACATATACACTTTACAATCATTCCATACCTATTGCGCAATATTGTGTAATTATATATTTCTTGCTATTGCGAAATACTGTGCAATTGAAGATTTCATGCTATTGCACAATACTGTGCAATTTAAGATTTCTTACCATTGCCCAATACTGTGCAATTGAAGATTTCTTGCTATTGTGCAATACTGTGTAATTGAAAATTCTTGCTATTGCACAATACTTATTCTAATAATTTTGGACCCTGATTTGGACCAACTTGAAAACTGGACCCAAAATCAAGAATCTAAGTACATGTTTAGATTCAGCATATCAAAGAACCCCAAAAAATTAAAAACATAGCTGCCAATGGTCTAGCAACCTTGTCTTGCAGATAGCATTTCTTACTGTCAAAACAAATATTGATAAGAATTTTGCAACTTGACTTATCATTATTGAAATGTGGACACAGAGATATGTTTTGCCTTGTAGTTATCTAAGATTCTTGATAGTAAAATGCAAATGTTCAACACAAATGGCAATATTTGAGATGGCAAGCCCTTCAAAAACAAAAGAAATGAACCCTGATTGAAGATGCAAGGTCAATTAATTATATGGACTTAATGTACACATAATACAAATTAAAGCAATGAGTGCCTTGCTTGTCCTGTTCAAACTTCAACTTGATGTTTCTCCAGTATTTAAGTTTGTCAACCCCTTTTTTTCAGGTATTGGTCTCTTTGAGATATTATGCAAAAGGGGATTTTTACTCCGAAGTCGGAGATTTACATGGAATTTCAAAAGCCAGTGTGTCTAGATGCATCACAAGAGTATCTAAAGCCATCGTTTCAGAAATGGACAATATCAAATTTCCATCAACAGAAGCTGAGATGAATGTGGTTAAAAGGGGATTTTATCGCATTGCCAAGGTGCCAAATGTCATCGGTGCAGTAGATGGTACTTTGATCCCCATTATTGCTCCAAAAGAGAATGAACCTGCATATGTCTGCAGGAAAGGATACCATTCCTTGAACATACAGGCAGTTGTGGATCATGAGATGAGGTGAGTGAAAACAAAACTTGAAATATGATGATATTTATATGGAGATTACTAATTTGCTACTGTACCTGTTATATGCAGGAAACAAAAAATAAACACAATAAATAATAACAGATAATAGTATCATAATTCACTGATGAAAAAAAGCAACAACATGAAATAAGCATTGAAATTTAATTCATAAAATAGGGTAGAAAAGGCAAAATTAAATAATTAAGAAATAATTCCTTCATGACATGCTTTATGCTCATTTTAACATGGGTAGGCATTATATTTGTCGATATTTTACACTGAGCGTTAGCGAGGTTCAAAATGTGGTCAAATATAATGCCTACCCATGTTAAAATGAGCATAGAGCATGACATGAAGGAATTATTTCGATTCTAATAGGACAAATGCAGTATTTTTATAGGTCGAAGTGTAAGAAAATACCGAAAAAACGTTTCCTCCCCGAGGAGTCTGTGCATTATAATTCATATTTGATAAGTTTAAAAACCACAAGCCGGGTAAATATATGTTGTTTTTTATAAATATATGATAAAAGTTTATGCTAGCTGCTTAAATGTATACATTTTAAAGGATAACGATGGAAATAACGTTTATATACACAGTAAGTTAGTGCGCATGTGTCAAACATATTTTTTATGCTCATTAGAACACGGCTTTGTTTAAAAAGCGTAATAAGGACGTCATATTAGAATTTAAGTTTATGCATGTACACATTTTATTTTATTTCAGATTTACAAACCTAGTAGCTAAATTTCCAGGCAGTGTACACGACTCGTACATCTTTTCAAATTCTGAATTGGGATACTTTTTTGAAGAGAACAATGTGGATGGATGGTTACTGGGAGATTCCGGATATGGTCTAAAAAAGTATTTGCTCACGCCAAAATTAAATCCTAACACACTGGCTGAGGAGAAATACAACAAGGCTCACTCAAAAACACGCACCATAGTGGAACAGGCATTTGGTGTATGCAAATCTAGATATAGGTAAAAAAAAAAAATATTTTCAAATTTAAAAAAATATCATTTTAAATATATGTTAATGAAAAACAGCACAGTCATTTTTATGCCCTCTATAACTTGCTGTTCCGTGTGCACCAAGACTCTTTATTGAAGAAATTGTATTGCTACTTATAACTCAGCTTAATTCTGTCTTGGGTGTAGAGTATGTCTCATTGACACTCATACTACATCTTATTAATAAAATATGAAGAATGATACAATTTTCTTCTTTTAAGATTTTATGTGCAAATTACAACAATTTCCAATGTAAAAAATATTGCTCTTTTTTCATTACAGATGTTTGCATAAAACAGGGGCTGTTTGCCATTTACACCTGACAAATCTGCAATAGTTGTGACAGCTGTTTTTAAACTCCACAATAAGTGTATAGATGACAAGTTGCCACTTCCAGATTTTACAGATGATTTTATTGACAATGTAGATAACCATATTAGAGATATTGCACCTGCTACTGTTCAAACTCTTAGAGAACACATTATTCAGAGATTTGCATAAAAACTTATTTATATGCCTATCTGATTCATGAAAATTAGAAAAACATGTTTCTGTTTTCCACCAAAAATATATATATATATAACAGAAATCTCAATTTTTACTATTATGTATAATTGCATGTACTGAATAATTTACAATTAAGAATATATGAATGAGAATATGGTTGTACGGTATTATATAAAATTATCTTTAAAGGGGCACTAGCTACGAGATATATAAAAAATCTAAAGTATGTTTTTTTTGGTTCAATCATTAATGAAAGTGAAATAGTGAAATAATAATTTGCTTTTAACAGCTAAAATGTTCAGTTTTGTCAAATAAAGCTAATAAATATTGATAATGAATTATTCACTTGCAAGTGAAAAACTCAACCTCATTAAATCCGTATTCATGTGAACTCCAATTTAACCCCTTAGAAAGATATAGAATATGCATGCATTGCCCGTGTATGGTTATTTAAAGGAAAAGAATGTCAACATTGAAAATGAAACAAAGGTAAATAATTTGATCCATAAGAATTTAAGAAATCTTTTGATAACAGTAAAAACCACGATAAACATAAATTTATAAAACAAAATTTAACAGATCTATAAAGTTCTAATTACACGGGTAGTTTAATCTATTTATATTTAACAGACCTATAAAATTCTAATTGCACAGGTAGTTTAATCTATTTATATCTATGTTTATGTTTACATCGCTTATATGGTCATAGAAGGTCAACTCGATAGTTATTTAGATGGCGTCTTGGCTAAAATTCTTATGAAACAAAGCTTCATCTTATTGAGACCATGTCTTGTAAATTGTTTATTTTATACTTTTGATAGTTTGAAAAATGTTTTACATTTTAATAAACAATATATTAGAATTGGAGGCAAAACGGTGAACATGAATTTGGCAGCTAGTGCCCCTTTAAAATTCTGCTATCTGTGGACAAAACTGCTTTCATTTTCTAAAGTTTAAATTTCAGCTTTGTTATTTAAAAAAAAATTTTTTTAGCTTTCATATTTTTTGTTTAATTGTCATTTATCATTTTAATGATCGGAGACAACATCACATCGGATAAGTCATTTGAAAATTTCATTTTCTTGAACTTCACATATTCTTGTAATAGCTCCAGGGCCCTTTTCTTCATTGCCATGTCTTGTTTCCACAGATCTAGTTTTTCTTCCTTTTGTCTTCTATAAATGTCTTGGTTTTCCTGTTTTAGGGCAAATTTCTTTTTTTCCAATTCCAGTTTTTCTTTTTTTACTTTCAGGTTTTCTTTTTCCACTTCTAATAACAATTCTGTAAATAAACATTGTTTAAATACTTACATAACAAAAGGACACATCCAACACCAAATATCTATAGGTGTCTCTTACATTAAAATTGTACAAGAACTTGGTAGAAATAAATTCCTCTAGCACGCATGTAGATCTTTTTGCTCTTTACACTAGTGATAAATGAATTAACTTAAAGTGATACTGGTTAATTTTCTGTAAGATTACTTTTATATAGTCTTTATATTAGTTCAATTGAGATCTGAAGTTGGCATGAAAGTCAATGGTTTTAGTATAAATTGGTATTATATTGATAATTGTCAATTTGCTTAGTTTCGTCTGCTACTTTCTTTTAATATCACACTCAGACTTCCTTTGAACTGATTTTGTGTGTGTTCAAAGCTGTAATATTTTATTTAATGCCGACTAAAGATACAGAGAGTAGTTTAAATATCACAAAAAAAATATAAATGAGAAGTATCTATGCACGCATTTCATGGACTTAATTTTGTTTTTTATGTGTATAAATTTTATTTCATATGGATGTTTTTGATTCAGTGTGGCATCCATTTCTTGTATTACTATGCATAACATGTCACAATAATTTAATTTAACACTTCTTCTGATTGGCTGAGCTTTTTTTGTTATCAGCTCATAGACATAACTTTATCATGTGGTTAAGATGGTCATCATGGTTTTTTCATGATTTACTTCAGTTTAAATTAGAATTAAGAATTAAATTATAAGAAATGAATGTATAAATACTTTTTCTGTCTATTCTGAATAACATAAAAAATGTGGCACACACTTTAAAATAAATTGCTCGCAGGTTATTCCGTGTGCACCACATATTACAGTCATTCCTTAATTATTGTTCTAATTTACAAACCTGAAGTAGAAGGAACATGATAATTTTTGGTTTCTTTCCTGACAGGAGATAGTATTATTCTCTTTTCAGTGTCATTTTTTTCTGTAAATTATATTATCATTAGGTATAATTAACATTATGAGTAGGCATAATACACAAAATATTATTCAAAATTAACACTTGAAAAAACAAATATCAAATTAATATCTTAAAACATGCTTAACATGATTAAAATGTGTGGAAAACTGATTATCTGCATAAATTGACAGGTTGAAATATATTTATGCGCTGTACATGAATTAAATTGTGCATAAAAAAGGTTAAAATTAGAAGAAATAATAAATATTGTTCGGATCAAGCTTTAGCTTTGTTGGCATGGGACTTATTAAAAGTAACAAACCTCTTGTTGGCAATGCTGCAGACAAGTTAGCCTCAGCTGTTTCAGGATTTTCTGAAACAAAATTATATCATAATTTAAAAAAACTGAATCAAATATGAAATGTTATGAATTTATTTCAAATTTTACATTTTTACATATTATAGCAGAAGTGGCCCTAAAGAGCATTACCTTACCTGGGTTTACTAGGGTATTTGAAATTAGGTTAAATAAGGTTAAAATCAGTAAATATATGTAAGAATCTAAACCATAATGGAACTCCTGACTGCAATGGTCTCTTTGAAGTGTGATGGTATCATTGTGACACTAATTGTTGAAAGTAACCCTAAAGTGTGATGGTCCATTTGTAATGTTTAAGTTTATTTTATTTTTAGCTAACATGCAATGGTTCGTTAATAGAACCTGGTGATGAAGGTGTTAGCATTTTAGCCTTTGCATTAATTAAGATTTTTTTATTCAGCCTCCCCCCCACAAACTATTGAATGAGCTATATATATTTGTTCTTCAATAACTGCACTTACTTAGGACACTTGGTTCAGCTTCCTCATGAAACTGTATGAAATTCTTTGGCTTTGCTGAAATGTTAAGTTTGCAAGAAGAATAATATAGTGACAAGAACACTATTCACACTATAACAACACTAAATAAACTGATTTGGAGTAATAAAAATAATATTCTACAATACATGTTAATTCAATACAGAAGGTCAATATCCTTAGGGACGACATTTATAAATCAACGAATGATAAAAAAATTGATTGGTCAGAGTACACGGTTATCGTCCTTTGATTTTCGTTGTCCACGAATATAGTCCTTAGTGTGGATATTTTAAATGTATCCTTATTGGTCAATCCATGTATCCTAAAATTTAGCCCATTATCTGCAGGCGTTTAGGCAAAAACTCGGTATAATGATTTGTTGCGAAATGACAGAATTTAGGAAATACGGAATTTCTGAATTATGGAATTTCTGTCAAGGGTAAAACTATATATGGCAGCAACAATTTCGTTGCGGGGCCATAAAATTTTACAGATAAGCCTGATAGGTGATACTATTTACTTTGTTGCATGAAATATAATAATATTCTTAAAACAAGAATAATTGTATAGTTATTAAATAATCTTCCTACCTAGAGAATCATAGCCTGATTCCAACCCTGAAATGGCAGCATCTGATGTTACACTTATAATCTGAAAAGAAATAAGAAAGATACTGTATAATTGTGTTATTTTTCCTGTCAAAATACTGTGTGAAACATTCATTGGGTTTCAGGACCAGAGGTCAGTGGTGTAGCTAGACTATTTTTAAGAGTACGCCCCAACCTTGGCGAGAGGTTCGAGCCCCAATCGGACCCAGGTTATAACACTTTCTAGTAGTGGGTTCAAGGGGGAGGTGTCATTAAAAATTTATCAATAGCAAGTTAAAATACCTAATAGGCTATATTTTTCATCTTTTATGCTTAATGCATTCATGGTGTTGATTTGAAATCTAATGGTCAAATTTCAAATGGTCAATCATTTCAATGGTGTAACAGAAAATATCCAAACCAGTTACTTTAAAACATTTTTTTAAAAGGAAGCGTGGGGTATAGCAATTACTCAGATGGATTTTGTCAAAATTGAAAGTGGCCGCATCCGTGTTCACCCATGTTATATAATATCTGTTTATCATCAAATACAACTTACGTTTCAATATTATGAATGAACACAAATGCAGCAACTTTTATTTAAGACGGAAACTGTTTAAAATTTAACTAAAATTCTAAAATTCTGAAGATATCAGTAATTTAGCATGACTTAATGATGATGCTAGCACCCGATATATGTGCATTGTACTGCCAAAAACAGCCCATATTTATGTAGCAGATGCCTTCTACTTTCCAGTTAATAGATAAAAGATTACATTTTCACTATTTTGTAAAACTGCTATATTTTGGGCCCAAAAAGGAGTCTTACTGAACCTACTCCTTTCAGGAAGGTTTGACAAAATTATTGATATTAGAAATATCTTTTACCACATATTGAACCTTCATGTTGACGCCTCCTGTCAGATGAAATCTAGGTTCTCTATTTATTGTTTTCGCGTCAAAAATGTAGACTCGGATAAAATTCAAAGCACATAGCGAATCTCAGCTGATTATGAATTGCTTTAAACGAAAGGAAAGTTAGAAGAATTCCCATAAGACTGAAAAAAAATGAACGAATATCTTATATCTTATACGGTACCATTTGATTGAAAGAAAATGTTGTGCCTTTTATTTGCAATTACAAGCTATTGAAGAGAGATTTAAAAGACTGATGTGCTTTAAACCAGATTTTATTAATTCATTGAGATTGAAATAATTTTTTTACTAAAATTCAAGTGTACGCCCGGGCGTTTTGACGTAAATGTAGCTACGCGCCTGGAGGTACATACATGTGAGCTTATTTGTGTAGCCCTAACACATCATACATATTCCTGTCCTTAGTCAAAAAGAAGTCTTTAAAATTTGTGTTGCATATAATTCCACAATTTATCCATATGATGCAGTAAAGGTTTAATTGCTTAAGGAATTTGCACCATAAAAAAATATGAAAGCCTTAAAAACTAAGGAAAAATTGATTTATCACCTTTAATTCATTAGAGTCAATCTCTGGAGGGGCTGGCCCACCTCCAGTCATCAAACTCTCTCTCCTCCTTTTGTTCTCCTTCTTTCGAGCATCACTTTGCAAATCAAGCCACTTTTTCTTAACTTGAGTGACACTTCTGGATTGTATATTGCAGGAATTGATACTGGAAAAAAATGTGTAATGTTTAAAAACATACATGTAATTCTTATATTTATAGATTATCGTTGATCATCTACAAAAGATTGATTTTGTCTCTTCAGTCGATACGGCAAAAGTAAAAAAAACAATCAAGAACAGATGACCAATGAAGTCTGTTTATCATGTTTATCGCTATTTGACCTATGAAAAATTTGTGAATTAAAGGCCACATGCCCCTTAGCATGCTTAGTTTCTAACGATAATTTTTCTTATCTCTCCACCCCGATGAGAAAGGGATTTATTAATCAACAAGATAAAAGGAAAATAAAAGGGATAATAAAAAGATAACTGTATTGTATTTGAAGCTTTAAGGATGTCTATTGGTAGTTTTACTGTCGCAAATTCAGTTTACCGGGCGACGCGATATAAGTGTTGTTTGGTCACAAGTTGAATATTTTTCGATATTTGAATTCTTTGATTAGTTATTCTTTTTATTACATTAGCAAATGGCTTTTTTTGAAGAAATTTGTGTAAAACATGTACATGATGTAAGGAACTATATCTTTTTTCTAAGCATTTACTATTTGTTTTGATCTGCCGTTATCAACGTCTTGACGCCTATTGTTGTATGAAGTCAGAGAGTGAAATAACCATGTTTATTTCACATGTGAAATTATTGGTTTTTATCTAATGTAATTCATTGCAACCAATGTAATAAAAAGAAATAAATTAGCAAGATGAACCTGCTAACAATTGAACAATGGCTTTAAAATTTAATTTTTTTCTAATTTTGGAGTATGAAATTCAGAAATAATAATTAATTTCTCCCTATCAAATTTTTACTAATTTTAAAATTTATATTATCATGATTATTAAGTGTTCTAAAACTGTTATATATATGTTCATATACTTAGAAAAAATGCTTAGGACATGAAGAACTTTTGCAGGCCACTTACCCAAGGCCACATTTAAAAGAATGTCTGTTTCCCCTCCCCCGGGTCTACCCTTTGTAAACAGACCAGGAAGGCAGGTTCTTTTTTTTTTTTTTTTTTTTTTTAACTGCATGTGATTGTCATAGCATGGTCACATGAATGGTTTGACTTGTCCAGTCCAGGCCACTTATCAGTTGTTTGTGCTCAATTTGAGTGTATTTATTTAGATTATCAATCCTTCTGATTTCAAGCACTTTCCAAAAATGGAAACAA
Organism: Mytilus edulis; assembly: GCA_019925275.1. NCBI lineage: Eukaryota > Metazoa > Mollusca > Bivalvia > Mytilida > Mytilidae > Mytilus > Mytilus edulis. The sequence continues at coordinate 24,559,457 of CM034351.1, read as the reverse complement.
ATTATTTTCAGGAAAAAAATAATTTCGATTTTTTTGTGGAAAATAATTTTTTGACCCGGGGGCTTATTTTTGACCCGGGTGGGGGAGGGGAAACAAACATATTTTTAATTTTGGCCCAAGGGAAAGTAATAACAAAAATTCACTGTCACATGTGTAAATCCACTACTAGTATCCCGGGTTGAGACCTGTGAAGTTGCAGGTTGTATTTGTTAGGGATTTGGGGACATGTCCCATTGAAAATTTTGAAATTTAAGATGCAAAATCCTGCAATTTGAGCATACACGTACATGTACTTTTAAAGGTTTAACGTGTCAGCTGATTATGATAATTTTGTGTTATTTTAAAAAAAATTATATACTAAAAGCAATAAACAATCCATATTATGTGTATGGAATTATAATTAACAGGCGAAACATTTCAGCGTTGCACTCGTTACAAAATACAGGTAAGTTGGTTCATTAATGCCTGGTTTATAAAATATATATGCATTGGTTCATTAATGCAGGATTTAATTGAATTTTGCTTTCTTGATCTAGACTATGTTGATGATCTGAATATAGTAATGATATTGACTGTTTTTTACAGTAAATGTACTCCGACTGTTTTCACTTCGAGTTGTAAACATTTTTGTAAATTAAAATTATTCTTGATATTTAGGAACATGTTTATATATCTAATTGTATGGATGATTGCACTGCCTTATTTATATCAACATGATGTCAGTAATAAAAGAATGTTGGTTTTTATCCTGTATGTTTTATGTTATTTATTTTTAAAGTTGGCTGCATAGTCATGATAGTAGATGTGAATGTGCTAGATAAAATAAGTCATGTAAGTCTTATTAAATTAAATAATTATTATGATATGATGTTCAAAATAAAATAAAATAAAATTGAAACCAGAAATATACCAGTACAACTGAGTACAAGTGAATATGTTCCAACAGTGGCTAGTAAAGAATTTCCCTTTGGAAATGTTATGTTATACACATAATAATGATAATTATATCTGTTGAACAAGTTAAACATATACTTTTTTTATCATTTAAAAAGTAATCTTTAAAATGAAAAGATTTAACAGGTTGGGAACAAACCCTCTATATGGTGATAATACCTGTATAGAAGTGATAATCTATTTTTGTTTAGACTGGATTTAAATCAAAATAGGGCGGAATGGCATTCTCTACTTATTATGGCAGTAACCTGGAACAGTTGATGCACCAATTGATGTACTTAATTTAATACAGTATGTACATGCCCAGTTTGATGCTTATCTGACTAAATATAAAATCTATTGTTTACCATGATTGAAAGCTGTGATGATCAGGTAAATTCTACTTACTTATAAATGCCTCACTGAACAGAATTTCTATTGTTAGATTTAACATGAAATTTAAAGGTCAACTATTCCTTTTGTTTTTGATCAGGTGTTCAGATAGGGCATGTCAGTTAACTGCTAGTAGTCTGTTGTTATTTATGTATAATTGTCATTTTGTTTATTTTCTTTGGTTACATCTTCTGACATCAGACTTGGACTTCTCTTCATGAATTGAATTTTAAATGTACGTATTGTTATGCGTTTACTTCTCTACATTGGCTAGAGGTATAGGGGGAGGGTTGAGATGAAGATTATATATACCTTTCTGTAATTGAGTCCCAACATTTAGTTTTGTCGGAACTGGATAGGCCAGGAGAAAATTTCCCCTTAATTATGTCTATACTCCCGGTAACAAGAGTTACCAGAGTTGAAACCTCTTCTTTTGACCACCGGATAGCCTTCCCTGTGCCAGCAATAGAGTCCATC
>CM034351.1:24482567-24557554 GCA_019925275.1 Mytilus edulis | reverse complement strand
TTGATCTATTTGTGGATGTTGATGCCTGGCTTGTATCGGTTTCTCTTATTTATTTGTGTTTTTTCTGGGAGGGAAGGGGGGTGGGGTGATGTATTGACTTATTTTTTTCTGTTTAAAAACAATCCGCATTCAGGAAGTTGATCTGTGTTTGATTTTATCACCTGTCTCCAATACCTTTTAGAAGTCAGGAATATGACAGTTGTTTTCCATTCGTTTGATGTGTTTTGTCATTTGATTTTTGTCATTTGATTAGAGACCTTCCGTTTTCAATTTTGTATTTTTGAGATTTTACCTTTTACCATATGAGATAATAATGTATGTTATTTTAGTGCTGTTCCATTGAAGAATTCTCCGCTCTATCTTATTATCCAGAAGTCTCTTAGATTATGAAAATCAAATGTTATTTATCATCTTAGAAAACATAAACGGGTGTAGCAAAGGACCAGAGCAAAGTAAAAAAGAAAACAAAAGAATAAAAAACCAATACAAACAAGATATTTCTATTTTATTATCTTATTACACGACGATTCCAAAAAACTCTATGGTTGTAATATTACGATATATATTCACTTTTATGGACAGATTTTCTTCTATTTTATTATCTTATTACACGACGATTCCAAAAACTCTATGGTTGTAATTATACGCTGACCACATACACTTTTATGGACAGGTTTTCTGAAAAAAATATTTTAGCGATCAAAATCAAATTACTTTAGAATGACATAAAATAATTTCTAAACAAATGCTTATTGAAATGTTATTTTTTTCAAATATGCGTGATCATTTCAACCAAATTGAAATGTAATGGTACAACAAAAGATGCTTAAATAAATGGAAATCATTCGAAACTACATAATTGTCGATCAACTTGAGCTTACGACGGTACAATTCTTGAGTGTGCAAAAATTAGATTAATATTGAAATTTTCTCAAATGATTTGGTATGTCAATATGTAAAAGAGAGCACGTTTCTTTTCAATCATGTTCTTATATCTTTCATCAAAAGAGCCAAAAGTATGTGCCAAAATTGAACAAAATATAACACATTTGCAAGTAATCTACAGCTAAAGTGTAACTCGGAAATTATTTGCCGTTACAAATACACAAAGTACAATAACCGGTGAATTGTGGAACCTTATGTTGTTTTTGATTTTGCCATTTTATAAGGGCTTTCCGTTTTCGAATTTTTCTTGGAGTTCGGTATTTTTGTAATTTAACTTTTTGCAAAAGATATTTCTAAAGAAATAGAACTAAAAGAATAGAAAAAGTCCTTTTTTTTTAGTGTCACAAATTTATGAATGCCTATCCGATTTTAATTTGTTCAAATATACTTTTAAATATTAAACGAATTACAACTAGCGTATTAGAATATATGCAGAATTCTGCAAAACAAGGAAATAAACTATCCACAAAAACATGAAAAATGCAAGTTTTCCTTATCCAAGAAACATCGATACCCCACACAAATTAGAGTTTCAAGGAAAGCCGCCCTAAACAGAGGGTGAGCTTATGTGCTCCAAATGTGGCCCCTTCGTGCTTCTTATGTAATTAAAAATTCGATGATAATTCTCATGCATTGAACAAGATGATGATAAGTCTCATTCATTAAACAGACTGATGATAAGTCTCGCTCATTGAACACATTGATGATAGTCTTATCCATTGAACACACTTAATGCGTTACTTTATTGGGGAGAATACCATCGTTTCCTCGAAAGATCCCCTTGATTAAAGTATTATTACATACCTAAGACTTCCATTTGAAAAAATCAGTAACTTGGTATGGGCCCATTTAAAATTTTTATGATTTGGCTACTTTGTTAAAATTTGATTAATTTGCAAAAAGACAAAATAATATTACTCTTATCAGATTGATGTTTGGTTATACATGATAACATGTTTGACTGTAGATAAGTGATTTTTTTTTCAATAAGATACATCAAATATTCAATTTTATCAAATAATTTCACAAATAATGTTCCTACTAACCATTGGAAATTCGCAAATATATTGATTCCTGGTCACACAGTCCTCATCATTCCATTGTACAATTATATTTTGAGTTGAAATACCAATACAGTTTTCGTTTGTAGAAAAATAAGCTGAAATAAATAAAAAAGGGTATTTATTTTAAAATAAATGCTGAATAGTGTATAAAAGCAACTAAATAGAAATCAGAAAAAGATAAGGAAAACAAACTGACAGTTTTGATAGACTAAGCCGTTGTCAAACATATATCCAATAGATTCTGTAGAAAAGCAAGAAATCGGTAAAAATCGTCATACAAGATCATTCGGCCTTTTGACTCAATTATATATATATATATATATATATATATATATATATATATATATATATATATATATATATATATATTTATTTACAGTTTCTCTCTATCTGATATGGTTTTTGGAAAACATACGAAGGAGAAAATCCATCATTCAAGGTAAACATCTAATTAAAAGGAGGCATCGGAGAAATTTTGTCATTTCGAGAAAACAGCAGAGATTACTTTTATAAAAAAAGTCATTATAGGGAAATTACTCCTTTGAGAAGTCGTCTGAGAATAATACTCTCAAATTTACAGATTTGACTTTACCAGATGCATGTTTCGTAACATACCTTCTGCCAAATCGTATGGTGTTTACGTCTCTCAATTGATACATTTACCTGTGGTAAGTGAGTTGAAACAAAGACATATCGTTTCGGTCAACCAATTCGTGATAGTGACATGTTATCTTCTGTAGTGTTGACTTCAGTTGTTCATATCTTAATTTTTGGGTAGGAAGCACATTCCTAATCGAGTATGTTCACACACTACTGACTCCATTTATAGGGATGCGCTTCTTAGTCAAAAGCCGCTCTTACAGAGGTATGAGGATAACCGACTGAAAATGACACTATATAAGATAACGTGTCATCATCACAAATAAGTTGACCGAAATGATCGATATATCAATGTTTCAACTCATTTGCCACATGTTTTCTGTCTTTTCTCAGACTTAGATCTGTAGATATCAGAAGAGATGTCTTATTATATACAATTTGATTGATAGTTTCCCATTCCATATTATGACAGTTTAACTGACTGTATATTTGTATGGTGGAAGGTGTATGCATAGAAAAAGAAGGAATACATTTTCGAAACATCCGATATTGCTCCTTGTTATGTTCCTGTGATTCCCTTTGTTTTTTGTTTAACCTTCGTTTGTCTTCCTTGTCGATTTATGATATCAGAACATCGGTTATGTACTGTTGCCTTTATTTGTAGTATCGTTATCGTTGTATCGTCTTTTAACTGATATTAAGTTTGTTGTACTATTGTTTATTGTATTTTCATTTTCGTACTCCCTTTATATTAGAATTGATGAATGTATTTTCTAAGAAAAGTTTAATTCGAAATTTTGCAACCTCGGAACGATTTAAGACTTCTTCTGTTGATGACAGTACCATGAGTATTTTGACCTCGTTATGTCTTTTGTGTGTTGTTAGGTTACTGTCCTATTGACGTATATCTCACATCAATTTTATCCATATATCCCAAACTCTGAATTCAAAATCCTTCTGCTTTTTTCATAAATATCAAAGTATCTTTTTATTACACATACGTGACATTATTATTATATAAACAGTACATTTTAAACAATATTTGGTTTACTTAATTATATTAGGAGATAAAACTTACGGGTTCCAAAGGGAACGTTCGGATAGTTAAAAACACCATTGTCTACGGCAAATATAAAATTTCCGTCTTGATCAGGACTATGTGCACCAGTCCATATGAAGCTCGCTAAAAGGAATTGACTTATAATTAGTATCATAGGACTTGTAGGAAGATTAATAATCACAGTCAGTTAGCAAATACTGTCTTAGACGTACCCAAAACTTATCCCACAGAGTTATATGAACATGATGAAAGACAACTGAAACTTAAATAAACATACATTTTACTGTTCTCACAAGCTGACCCGTAGGATATGTCTGTATCTAAACTCACTAATCACATGCTTCCGCATTCTCAGAACTGTTAATACTTGTCTTCGTTTAGTGCAAAATAACAAGAAATGCATGAAACGTATTGAATCGTACATATAAAAAAGAAGATGTGGTATGATTGCCAATCAGACAATTCTCCACAAGAAACCAAAATGACACAGAAATTAACAACTATAGGTCAGCGTATGGCCTTCAACAATGAGCAAAGCCCATACCGCATAGTCAGCTATAACAGGCCCCGAAATGACCAATGTAAAACAATTCAAACGAGAAAACCAATGACATAATATATGTACAAAAAATGAACGAAAAACAAATATGTAACACATGAAAAAACAACAACTACTGAATTACAGGTTCCTGACTTGGGACAGTCACCAAAAATAAGAATGAGTCGGGGTTAAACATGTTAGCAGAATCCCCCCTAACCTGGGACAGTGGTGTAACAGTACAAAATAAGAACGAACTATAAAAATCAGTTGAACAGGGCTTAACTCATCAGATAAAAAATAAAATATTACAAATTCAAGTGGACGTACGGCCGGATACTTGTACATCTCAACAACAAAAAGATAGAAGGTACAGATCTGAGAGTACTCGCAGTTACTGACAGCTGGTTCAAAGCCACAAAGAACTAATAAAAAAAATCATGCATATACGAATAAATTATCAATCAGTACACATCCAACATCGAATGGATTTAGTGTGAAGACGTCATAAACAGTCAGAGAAAAAACATGACCTTGTGCAATGCCAAGATACAGGTATCGACAGATATCCATGAATGTGTATATGTATATAACAATAATATTTAGTTTGCTTTTAATTTACTGATTTCAAAATCAATATTTATACCAAAACAATATTCAGTGATCTTATTTCAGTGTTCAATTGGTAACCAAGGATGAGTTTATTTAAAGGATCGATAAGTTTACCAGGAATGTTTCTTGTTTCCGGGCACGGTAAACAATATTTCCGTAAAATAAAGGAGGTACTATACCGTTTGAAATAATTTTTTTGCAGGAACAACCAAACTTCAAAACCAAATCTTTATATCTATGCATATTTTATTTGTAACTTAAGCTTGAGAAATACAATCCTTATCTGTCGTTTTAGCACATTTCAAACACTCTTTAAGACGAAAAATCATCAAGACGGAATTACTTGCTCTCTCAATCTTTTGTGCTATAGGATGGCAGTAAAATCAAGAATTACAAAACCTTTGTGTTTAGATACATGTGGTTCAACTGATTGATGTTAAAAGTGAGTATTTTTTTCATAATTTCTAAGAGCTATTGTTATAAATTACAATGATAAAAAATAATAAATAGTTACTTAATAATAACTTACTGCAATGAAACTGAGCAAAGGCAGCCTCAGCTTCTGCTAGACTATTTGGTCTCCATAAATAAGCTCCTGGTGTCATGGTACATATCGACTAAAATTTAAGAACAGTCTATACATTTATAAGATTAATAAAGATAATACAACGAATAATATATGTTTTACACCGGAGAAGCACGGTAATAATAACTTATTAAGCTTTTAACTTATCGGTACTGCAATTGAGTATTACTAACGATTTTTGTCAGGTTATTTTAAGTTCTTTGCACGTGGATTTGGGAACAATTATATTTTTGTGTATATTTGATCTCATGGTTTCGACAAAGCCTGACTACAAGCCTATATGAATGTTCAGTTTGTGGAGCATTTAAATTAGAGCTTATGATATACCCATGAAATTCCATGAATAATAATGAATCATTTATTTAACATTAAAGTGATAATGCATACACTTTTGGTTAATCGTCAATGTATACAATATGAATGTATTTTTAAATAGAACCAGATAGACATTTATTAGTTTTTCATGTATTTCAATCGCTATCAAATAATAGTCGAATTATGTTTTATAATTCGATCTTGACCGATACGTTCCTTAACGATAATCATTTTCATGGTATCACTAAGTATTCGCCTCACATTGATATTTGTTTTTGCAGGAAAATATCATGTTCAGAAGATATTGCTGAAAGTGGCGTTAAACACTAACATCAATCAGTCAACTATAAATAGAGGTGATTGAGTTAAACATTTTAAATATAATGCTATTATTCTTTGGTCGTCCATCCATATACAAAAAACATATATTAATTAATTGAAATAAAATGTCAAGCGTCTCTGTGAAGGATGACAAAGGCACATATGTGTTTCCCATTCTTTATTTCCATTCTCAATTTTATAGATAACAAAAACAATGGTAGACATGAAAAAAGGTAGATCCGTTTGCATAATTTCTCAGAAATTTGTACTTTTATATTTCATTACATATCAACCATTCAAAATCAACAATACTTGAATAAGGGGAAATTAAATCTGATACAACATAAACATACTCACCAAAGCATTAGCCCATGTTTCGTAAAGGTGATCCGGTTTAGAGTGAGCGTAGCAATTACGACTAGCGGTTTGGTTATCTAACAGCACATATCCTTCAGGACAAGTGGGAACACATGGTACTATTTTTTATAACACAATAAGAGTTAAATATTGAAAAACATAGCTACAACATTGAATTAACTGATGACACCAAAAAATGTCATTAGGTTATATGTACAACATTGGCAGGATGAAAATGTAATGTATAACTGTCACGAAGAATACTACTATTTCGTCAAATTAAAGCCATGGTATTTTGACGACATACACACAGTGATACACCTATATAGAATGGTTGTACTGTATACGGCAGCTGTTTACAACTATAGATAGGGCAAAACAAAATTTGTCAATGAAAAACAGTAATACATTCTGTCTAGGATATTACACCAAAGGTGATATAACTTCTTTGAAATAGAATGACCAATATACTGCATTCTTGCAAAATAATATGATTATTGCTATGAGGTGAGTACTATGCATACCTTATTTGTATCAGCGTTATCGATATATATTAAGTAAAATATTTATTTTCAGACTTAACTAATAAAAATGATATGACTCAAGGTTAGATATCTAAGTTTTTATACACGAGTAGTGATAAGGTCCAGCTAAAAAAGATTTAAAATAAGCATTTCAGAAGCTGTCAAAAGTTTTCTAGATCACCAAAACATATATTTTAAAATTGTCCATAGTTTGAATTAGAGTGGCTGAAATTTTCAATTATTTTGATATAACATATTATTGAGAAAGAGCAGGTAGGCTGTGGTATCCAACCATGAGATTGGTCATGAGAATCACGTAAAAAATATGTCACGCAGGCAAAGCTGTAGAAAAGAAGCCAACAATAGGACTGGTTGTTAAATGATTCCATTTATTAACTTTTTCCAGATAACATAAAACAAATTGTGACGTGTTTAAATCGTTATTGTCCAAAATATTTTGATAGAGTGTCAGGCATTGATCTCTAAAACTTAACAGAAATTAGAAATTAACTTCTTACAATTTAATTTAATTTTAATTAGATTAATTAAATTATTTAATTTTATTGTTTTGGTGTATCCTTAATGATGACAATTGTATACATTATCGGCATTGTCTTTCCATAAAATTGTAAAACAAGTGACTGTATAATATCGTCATTGTTTGAGAACCTTGTGTTCTATTGATATTTTCTTATATATTTTTGTTAACATAACTTGATAAAAGGTGTCAAATATGTACGTTTAATTTAAAGACAATAATATATCGCTTTTTATATTGTTTAATCTTATTTTACATCACGATCTTCTGCCTATGTTTCATTTTTTAATAAAAGGGATCATGCTTTGTGTGTTTACTTACATTTACAACATGGTCCTCCATTGCAACATCTTCCGTCTTTGATCCATCCTTTACCAAACGCAGATTCACAAGTACGACCTTTCTGTCCACATGTCCCATTTGAAGCGAGACAATTTCCAGTGAGTCCTAAAGAGTAAAGTTCTTAAATACAATGTGACATTATGAGCTCCTATTTCTGCATTATACAATAAGAAAATAGCTTTTACTTGGAAAAACAACTGTTTTAGTCGTACTCTTAAAGTTAAATTCTGCATTGCAGTAATGAGTTTAAGGAAAGCAAAATAGGTTCATATCATTTGAAACCCAAACCTCTTCTAATAACCTTATTTTATTTTTAACGTGAGGTGAATGTTTCATATGAACAACATTTTTGTCTGATAGATTTAATTCAAGGAAACATTAAACATGTTAAATTAAGTTATTCATATTTTTACTCGACTTTAAATTAAGGACACATTCATTGTCTTAGAATCAACATGACCAATATCGAGATACCGGTAACTAAATAAAGGCAGTAGTAGTATAAAGTAAAATCACAAAAATACTAAACTCCGAGGAAATTTCAAAACGGAAAGTTCCTAATCAAATGGCAAAATTAAATTTTTAAAAACGCATCAAACGAATGGACAACAACTGTCATATTCAAGAATTGGTACAAGCATTTTCAAATGTAGAACATGGTAGATTGAACCTGGTTTTATAGCGCTTAACCTCTCACTTGTACGACAATCGCATCAAATGTCATTATATTGACATCGATGCACGAACAAAGTGTCACAAATAGGGGTACAACAACAACCAAAACCCAACCCTAAATTTTGATTGCTCTCGAAGGGTAAGTATATCCTGCTCTTCATGTGGCATCCGTCGTGTTACTGCTGTTCAAGAGTCATAATTTCACTACTCAAAAACCAATTCCGGTAAAAAACTTAAACCGAGGTTAACACATCAACTATGAGAGGAAAACCTCCAGAAACAACAAAATCACTAAACGTCAACAAGGCAAGCGCCAACATACCTAGAAACGGACTATATGAATCAACTGCCATATTCCTGACCTCTCTTGTATACGAGCGTTGTATACTTAGTCATTTTTTAAGTTTCTTTTTATTGATTTAAAGTGGTCTAGCACATACAATACAATTATGTATTGATGTAAAATCAGGTAATTCTATTGTGTATAAGTAAGGACAGCACATACCTGTATACGATAAAACACAAAGAATACTTACTTCCGCCAGTAGAAACATGAATTGTGTAGAGGATGATTACAATCAAACAACAAAATTTCATCATGATACTGTAATACTAAAACGAAAATTTGTAAACATTCATTATATATTCAAGGTTATTCAGAGGGGAATCGTCACTTAGTAATATGTGCTTTTGTACTTATATGCATTTCATGATACATTGTGACTGTTAGCTTCAGGTTCGAAACTATGCTATTAAAGACATAAGTTCAAAGTAGCCATAAGCAGCCGAAAAGACGGGGTTTTTTTTCTCAAAAATACAGCTTATGCTTGAAGATGGAGTTGATTTATAATTTGCACTGTTTTCAGGGATGCCAAGAACAGTGCTATATGTTGTTGCTGAAATTTGAATTTGACTTTTCTTTCAACTAAATATTACTCAATGCTAAAAAAAAATGCATTGCATTTTTTTTTCTGTCCTCCTTATTAAAAAAAAAACATTATGTCTGATGTAATTTTGTAGGATTATTTCAAAATCCCCTTTTTCTGCGTTCTCTGCAATGTACCTACTTGTGTTGATGTATGTCAGTCATGAAATCATCTCTTTTGTCGTAAGGTTTTTTATGTCAAGATATGAGGTCGACTTAACTGTATCTATTGTATCCTTTGTCTTTAGTTCGAGGGGATAGATGTGTTCAACATAGTCACCATTTTTTTAAGCATTCAGTGAGAGAACATCATCTTTACAGTGGAAAGTAAAGTAAAAGAATATTGCTAACTTCTTATCTTTCTTCCTATGTATATTAGTTAAAAACAAGTCGGATAGAAGAGCAGCACAATTTGTTCTAATCGGAATGGCGAAAGTCTGATGAAAAACATGTCCTCCTAACGTAACAGATATGTTGTCTATCAAGAAATCAAGCATCTTGAAAACTTCAGTTTAAAAAAAAAAAGTTTTGTTGAATCAGAGTGATCCTGTACAAAGTAGGATGTATCCCTTCTTTCGAAATGCATCAATCGATTGAAATAAAAACAATTCCGTGTTACAAACTAAAACTGAGGGAAACACATCAAATATAAGAGGGGAATAACGACACAACAGAAACTTAAGTTTTAAGGGGTAATAGTTATGATACCTAACCGCTTTTATTTATATGGCATCAAATCGTACAGAGCAGGTGATGTATAATGACGATGACCATGACTGCGTCTACGGCGAGGAGTAGAGTTGGTAATATTTATCATATTCCACGAGCTACACAACGGACTATATATTATACATATACCATCAATTACGCGCGTCTGGCGTATATACTAAATTTAGTCCTGGTATCTATGATGAGTTTACAACCACTTGGTCGATGCCACTGCTGGTAGAGATTTATTTCCCGAGGGTATCACAAGCCCAGTAGTCAGCACTTTTTATGCTGACATGAATTGTCATTGATATGGTTATATTTGTAAATTTACTGTTTACAAATTTTTGAATTTTTTGAAATACTAAGGTTTTTCTACTTCGGGCATAGATTACCTTAGCTGCATTTGGCAAAACTTTTCGGAATTTTGGTCCTCAATGCTCTTCAACTTCGTACTTTATTTGGCATTTTTTTACTTTTTGGGATTCGAGTGTCACTGATGAGTCTTTTGTAGACTGACGTATATACTAAATTTAGTATTGGTATCTATGATGGGTTTATTTAAACATGTTAAACAAAGTATCAATTGTGTTTAACAACTTTAATTCATTGACAAACAACAAAAGCAGACATTATCAGATCAGACGGACTTTCATTTCTAAGTAAATAAATAACAACTTACCACGCTCTGTAATAGCAGACTTAATGATAATAAGATAACTTTTTAAAAGAAGTGGCTACTTAAATAACACAGGAAATTAAAGTATTCAATCGAGGAATGCTGTAGGTGTGAACAAATCATTAGCGACATATGGTGTTTAGCTTTTATTCAATTTTACTGAATATGCAAACATTGTTTAGGCGTGCAACATCTTTCATCTTAAGTTAAACATTTGCACTTCTAAAAATTTATTGTATACGTGTAGTCTTTCAAATATAAATTCTATATTTAATATCTACAAATGTGGACACAATTGTAACCGGTTAAACGTTTTAAGGGTCGTTGTTTAAAAAACTTTAACCTCTCTACATAATGTTATTGTCTGATTAGTATTCAGCGCCACTTTCAGCATTTTTTTTTTTGTTTAATCGTGGCTTTCGACCATTGACATGCGGTATGTATAACTAACACCTCTAGTAGAAAATGTAGAGTCGATCGTAGCTGTCACATGAGGGATTGAGCTCACAACGTTTAATTTAATGTCGAAAGGCTATTGTTGCAGAAGTTGATCTACATCTTTTACATTGTTAGACAAGATTAGACTAGGGTAATCTTAGTTATGATTTTCGATATAACAATGCAATAATATATTTATTTCTATGTTTGGTCCATTATGCAATCTTACATGTGTTATACAATGGTATTTAGGTAAAATTTACATTATACATGTGCAGGAATCGACGGGACTTCTGTCGTCCTTCACCTTTGTTAGTAAGTTGGTTTAATTCATCCTATGGGTACAGTGTCTGCATTAAATTTGAATCATTGATATTTTATTGGGAATTGTTCTATATTTAACATACCATGTATTTCAAAAGCTGAAATAGGCGACAACGAAATAAATATTACTACTTAAATGCTTGTTAATGTGTCTTTAATATATATAAAAAAAGGAAACGTAGAATATAACAAAACTTCTTATACTCCTTAATATCTGCTTAAAATAAATAGTGTTAGTCCTCTCGAAGATATACATAGATATACACGGCCTATAGACCAAGGAATTCTGAAGCAGAGGTACATGTATTTCCTTTATTCATTGATATTATACGTTGACCTTACATGCAGCGAGAAATGATTTATAGAAGTTGTGTAATGCTGTTTCCATGTTTAGACATCGATTCAAATATTTTTGCCTGTTATAGATATGAAAACAGTTTCAAGAAACTTTGATCCTTCTATGATTTTATTAATATATGAGTGTGTCCTAAAATTTTTGTATATGTTGGTTTATTTGTATATTAAAGCTCAGTAAAGTACTTCAATGATACTGACATGGTATGCAAATATGATTTGTAACAGACTTTCTTCGATTAACAAGATGTTTATCAAATTATGTACTTTTTGATGTTGTACATGTAAAATCGTGAATAATCATTATGATATACAATAACAAGTCTCTTAGTACACATAGTTGTTCAAACAATTTTTAGTACTCCTTTTTTTAAAAAAAAGTTGTTTGTCGACGATACAAGGTATAGACCACAGATTTCTGAACCATGGATCCTTACTTTATTCGGTAATATAATATGTTGAGTTTGCATTCAAAGAACATGGGGAAAAGTGAAGTTGATATCATTCTTTTTTGACATTTTCTATCTTTAATACAAAAATACTTGCCAGATATATATTGATATAGAGTATGGTTTACAGAAAGTGATATTTCCTTTATCCTTCAATACATTATTTTTTCCTTATATTGCGTCGCTGATGAGTCTTGTGTAGACGAAACGCGCGTCTGGCGTATTAGAGTATAAGCATGGTACCTTTGATATCTATCACAACTTCTAGGTCGATGCCACTACTAGTGGATGTTTCGTCCCCAAAGGTATTACTAGCCCAGTAGTCATTGCTTTGGTGTTGACATGCATATCATTTAAATTGTCATTTTTATAAATTTCCTGTTTAAAAAATTATATATTTTTTAAAACTAAGGATTTTCTTATCCTAGGCATATATTACTTTAGCCGTATTTTGTATAACGTTTTTGAATTTCGGATCCTCAATGCTCCTCAACCTTGTATGTGTTTGGCTTCATAACTATTTTAATCTGAGCCTCACTGATGAGTCTTATCTAGACCAAACACGCGTCTTAAATCATAAATAAATATCAAATTATAACCCTGGTTCCATTATTACTATTGGTTAATCATAGTAAGGTTTAAAGAAATAAACAAAAACTACTTTATTGTGCCAAAACGGATAGGACATATGGTTTTCACAAATTTTCACCATTCTAATATAGAAAGGAAGATGCGGTGTGAGTGCCAATAAGACAACTCTTACTCCAAATAACATTTTATAAAAGTAAACCATTATAGGTCAAGGTACGGCCTTCAACATGGAGCCTTGGCTCACACCGAACAACAATATAATATTTTTTGAAGCCTGTTAAAGCTGCATCAATATGCGGTATGAGTTTTGCTCATTATTGACGGTTTTACGATGACTTATAGTTGTAAACGTCTATGTATTTTGGCACTGGTTGAATGTTGTCTAATACATGGTATATATCTATTACACAACATTTTATATTGATCATTATAACAAACGTATTTGCCTGATACAGATATTGAGTATTGTTTACAGAAACTGGGTCTTTCATTAATTTGGTAGTTTATCATTGTGTCCTTATACTTTTATACGTCCGTCTTTTAGACGGGGCGTATTATGGTATACCATTGTCCGTCCGTCCGTCTGTCCGTCCGTCGTCCACACTTCCGACAATAACTCAAAAACACTTCACCAATTTCCATGAAAATTAAGTGAATTGTTTATATCTATTGACGTAAGCTCCCTTTCGTTTTTTTTTAATTTCCGATTTTAAGTTTTTGATTTATGGGGCTTTATTCATAAAAAGGGGGGATTTTTAACACTTCGGACAAGAACTAAAAAAGGCTTTCACCAATGTCAATGAAACTTTGGTGAATTGTTTATATCTATTGATGTAAGATCCCTTTCAATTTTTTTTTATAAATTTCAGATTTTAAGTTTTGGATTTATGGGGCTTTATTCATAAAAAAGGGGGATTTTAACACTTCGGACAACAACTCAAAAAGGCTTTCACCAATGTCCTTGAAACTTTGGTGAATTGTTTATATCTATTGATGTAAGCTCTCTTTCAATTTTTATCAATTTCAGATTTTACATTTCCGTGTTACGAACTTTTATGCTTAAAAAAGAGGGGATTTTCCAATAAAAGACAAGTTAAAAGAGCAACGGGTGTAGCATGCGCTAAAGCGCAGCACTTTATTATAGAGTGTTTTGTTCTAATCGTAAGTTAAAGCTCATTAAATAATTTCAATAATATTTACAAAGTATGCAAATATGATTTGTAACATATTATGTTTTTCTTCGTTTATCAAATTGATTATGCAAATAATATACATACAGAAGTTACACTTGTTACAAGTACAAATACAAATAGCATTGTCTAGACAAGTACAAATTAATGTTAATTACGTATTGATGAAAAAATTCTGCAAATGTTTACATGTTTCTCTTAAAGAGTTAATAAAATAATTGTATATATAAAGGGTAATGATACATTTTTCTGCGAAATATGATTTTTTTTAATTCGTATATCAACGCAATGCGTCATATAACTTTTGATATTCTTTTACTTGATCATGAAAAGAAATGTATGTTGATGATACAAGGTATACAGAACAGATTTCCGAACTTTTGATTCTGCCTATAATTGGTTTATAATATGATATCCTTACATACATGTAGGATGCGGGATTTTCTTGCTGTATTGAAGACCCTAGGTAACATTCGGCTGTTTTTTGCTCTTTAGTCGGGTTGTTGTCTCGTTGGCACATTCCCCGTTTCCATTCTCAAACATCAAAACAGATATGCATGTTTGCCTGGTATGAATATAGTCTTTCATTTTGGCAATGTGCTTTGTCTATATGCCTTTGCTTGTTACTTCGAAAACTTGTTTGTTGCACGTCTTTTATTTTTGGCTTTGCGTTTTATCTATATGCTTCCTTTTTTGTTTCTTCGTTACATATATGACCTACCTTTGTACTTATACATCCCGTCATTGTGTTATTGAAAAAGTGGTAGGTTTGTGTATTCTTATATTTTGTTTTCTTATATGCTTGATCTTTATATTAGTTTGTGTTTCTTTGTTACATGCTTGATCTTTATGTTATTTTGTGTTTCTTTGCTACATGCTTGATCTTTGTGTTATTTTGTGTTACTTTGTTGACGTGTCCAAAATCCCATTCCTACATTATTTTCAATCATTTTCATGTTTAACAGTTTAATATGAACATAAATATACTAGAAATAACTTTGATTTGCTACTTACTCTCAACTTAAAGTTTACTAATCTTTCTAATTCATCAGGCATTTGATTATTTTTGGGTCTTAGGGCATGAATCGTTTCCGCAAATTTTATTTGTTTTAAGTGCCATAATTTTTAATATATTCGACGTTTATCAACAGAACGGATCAGTTTTATTCGTCGTCGTATTCTAATTTTGAATGGAGAGAAGTACTGTATGGGCGACAACCCTTAAGGAACGTGTCACGGTACTCATCTATCTCAAATTCATGTATTTGGTTTTGATGTATTTTTTGGTATTCCCGTGGGATTTTGTCTGATGCTTTGTCCGTTTCTGTTTGTGTTACATTTTAGTGTTGTGTCGTTGTTCTCCTCTTATATATAATGCGTTTCCCTCGGTTTTTTTTTTGCTCCCCGATTTTGTTTTTTGTCCATGGATTTATGAGTTTTGAACAGCGGTATTCTACTGTTTCCTTTATTTATAAACTTCATAAGATATCTCATAAACTATTTTAAAAATCGTATACACTCTGTTTGATATCTCTAAGTTAGAATAAATAGTAAAACGGCTTGCCATACCAAAAGATGAACCGGGTTGACTTATGTGATCCAAAAGAGTAAGATCCTGCAGCACTAGTAACATTATTCTTTACATCCAAAAAGGTCAGATCCTTTAGCACTAGTGACAGTATTGTTTACATCCAAAAAAATCAGACCCTGCAGCCCTAGTAACATTATTGTTTACATCCAAAAAGGTCAGATCCTGCGGCCCTAGTAACATTATTGTTTACATCCAAAAAGGTCAGATCCTGCAGCACTAGTAACTTTATTGTTTACATCCAAAAAGTTCAGATCCTTTAGCACTAGTAACAGTATTGTTTACATCCAAAAAGGTCAGATCCTGCAGCACTTGTGACATTATTGTTTACATCCAAAGAGGCCAGAACCTGCAGCACAAGTAACATTATTATTTACATCCAAAAAGGTCAGATCCTGCAACACTTGTAATATTATTGTTTACATAAAAAAGGTCAGATCCTGCAGCACTAGTAACATTATTGTTTACATCCAAAAAGGTCAAATCCTGCAGCACTTTTAACATTATTGTTTACATCCAAAAAGGTAAGATCCTGCAGCACTAGTAACATTATTGTTTACATCCAAAAAGGTCAGACCCTGCAGCACTAGTAACATTATTGTTTACATCCAAAAAGGTAAGATCCTGCAGCACTAGTAACATTATTGTTTACATCCAAAAAGGTCAGATCCAGCAGCACTTGTAACATTATTGTTTACATCCAAAAAGGTAAGATCCTGCAGCCCTAGTAACATTATTGTTTACATCCAAAAAAGTAAGGTCCTGCAGCCCTAGTAACATTATTGTTTACATCCAAAAAGGTAAGATCCTGCAGCCCTAGTAACATTATTGTTTTCATCCAAAAGAGTAAGATCCTGCAGCACTAGTAACATTATTGTTTACATCCGAAAGAGTAAGATCCTGCAGCACTAGTAACATTAGTGTTTACATCCAAAAGAGTAAGATCCTGCAGCACTAGTAACATTATTATTTACATCCAAAAGAGTAAGATCCTGCAGCCCTAGTAACATTATTGTTCACATCCAAAAAGGTGAGATCTTGCAGCCCTAGTAACATTATTGTTTACATCCAAAAGAGTAAGATCCTGCAGCACTAGTAACATTATTGTTTACATCCAAAAAGGTAAGATACTGCAGCACTAGTAACATTATTGTTTAGCCATGTAAGAAATGCTTATCAATGTATTTTTGGTTGGTTGGTATTGATAAAAAAAATTGTAATACATGTAAAAACCAAAACTGATCCGTTCTGTCGATAAACGTCAAATGTATCAAAAATTATGGCACTTCAAACACAGAAAATTTGTGGAAACGATTCATGCCCTAAGACCCAAAAGAAATCAAATGCCCGAAAAATTAGAAAGATTACTCCTAGAAAGCGAGAAGGAAAATATGTGATTAGGTACGAAGTGAAATAACTTTTCTCAATAAAATGTATTAGTGACCAGTGTTGATAGTAAACTTTAAATTGATAGTAAGTAGCAAATAAAAGTTATTTCTTGTATAGTTATGCTTATATTAAACTTTTAAACACGAAAATAATTGAAAATAATGGCGGAAAGGGATTTTGGAAAAAGGGGCCCTCTAAAATAAATTGTCCTGTCCCTAAGTACATAAGTATACATTTTGAAACATATTGACAGAATTTCTTGAGAGTAGGTCCGATAAGACCGCTTTTTGACCCAAACATTTAGCAGTTTAACAAAAGTGTTTCAGCAATTTATCGGAAAGTAAAATACTTCTGCTACATAAATATGGGCGAGTTTTTACAATACAATGCACACATATCGGGTACTAGCATCATTAAGTCATGCTTTATTAATTTTAGACGGTTTCCGACTTCAATGGAAATGGCCGCATTTGTGTTCATTCTTAATATTTAAAAAGTAAATTGTATTTGATAATAATACATAA
The DNA here is from genome assembly GCA_019925275.1 of Mytilus edulis. Classification (NCBI taxonomy): domain Eukaryota; kingdom Metazoa; phylum Mollusca; class Bivalvia; order Mytilida; family Mytilidae; genus Mytilus; species Mytilus edulis. The sequence continues at coordinate 24,539,918 of CM034351.1, read as the reverse complement.
CATATATTCATATGATGAAGACAATCATTCGATCACTTTAATTGCGGTCTGGAGCTGGCATGTCAGTAACTGATTGTAGTCCTTTGTTAATGTATGTATAATTGTCATTTTGTTTAGTTTCTTTTGTTACCTATTCTGACATAGGACTCGGACGTCTTTTCAACTGTGTTTTACAGTGCGTATTGTTGTGTGTTTGTTTTTTCTACATTGGATAGGGGTAAAGGGAGAGTTTAGATCTCAAAATATATGTTTAACCCCGACGCATTTTTTAAAATGTAAGAAGAGTCAACCATGAAAGAAAAGAAACTACAGCTTTCCATATACGCACATGTAAACAGAAATAAAAATATTTCAATCATAATGACAAGATATGCATTATTGATTTGTAGCAGTCTTTGTCTTGTCAAATTGATTATGCAGTTTGTATATTGCAGTTGTAACATCTGTAATTTATTAATCAACGTTTATTAATCACGTCTTCATCAACAAACAAATTTATTAGATTTCAGTAGCAAGTTTTCTTATATTTTTTTAAACAAGTTAAAATGTATATAGGAGTGGAATGTGAAAATCTTAAATATCAGGTGAACTGGTACTTTTCTAAACTCAACACCATAAACAACAACTCAACCAAAAAGAAGAAAAACGTCCGAAGGAAACTTTAAACTATATAACATATCTCATTTAATTTATTAGACTAATTAATGTCTCTTATAAACTATATTTTATTAACTATATAAGATAGTGTTAAACTATATAAGATATTTTATAAACTATCTGTTATAAACTATATAAGATATTTTCAAACTATATGAGATATTTTATCAACTATGTATTATAAACTACGTAAGATATTTTATAAACTATGCATTATAAACTATATAAGATATCTTATAAACTGCATAAGACATCCTGTCAGCTATATAAGCTATCTTATCAACTTTAAAACCTGTTTTATAAACTTAATAAGATATCTCATAAACTATATAAAAAATCAATTAATTTTGTTTAGTATCTTAAAGTTAGAATAAATAGTAAAACGGCTTGCCATACCAAAAGATGAACCGGGTTGACTTATGTGATCCAAAAGAGTAAAATCCTGCAGCACTAGTAACATTATTGTTTAGCCATGTAATAATTGCTTATCAATGTATTTTTGGTTTGTTTGTATTGATAAAAAAAAAATGTAATACATGTAAAAACCAAAACTGATCCGTTCTGTCGATAAACGTCAAATGTATCAAAAATTATGGCACTTAAAACACGGAAAATTTGTGGAAACGATTCATGCCCTAAGACCCAATTGCAAAAGAAATCAAATGCCCAATAAATTAGAAAGATTACTCCTAGAATTCGAGAAGGAAAATATGTGATTAGGTACGAAGTGAAATACATTTTCTCTATAAAATATATAAGTGACCACTGTGGATAGTTAACTTCAAATTGATAGTAAGTAGCAAATACAAGTTATTTCTAGTATAGTTATGCTCATATTAAACTGTTAAACACGAAAATAATTGAAAATAATGGGGGAAAGGGATTTTGGAAAAAAGGGGAGGGCTAAAATAAATTGTCCTGTCCCTAAGTACCTAAGTATACATTTTTAAACATATTGAAAGAATTTCTTGAGAGTAGGTCCGATAAGACCGCTTTTTGACACAAACATTTAGAAGTTTTACAAAAGTGTTTCAGCTATTTATCGGAAAGTAAATACTTCTGCTACATAAATATGGGCTAGTTTTGACAATACAATGCACACATATCGGGTACTAGCATCATTTAGTCATGCTTTATTACTTAAATCTTCAGAATTTTAGCATTTGAGTTTAATTCTAGACGTTTTACGACTTCAATGGTAGTGGCCGCATTTGTGGTCATTCTTAATATTTAAATATAAGTTGGATTTGATACATAACATATATTCATATGATGAAGACAATCTTTCGATCACTTTAATTGCGGTCTGTAGCTGGCATGTCAGTAACTTCTTGTAGTCCTTTGTTAATTTATGTATCATTGTCATTTTGTTTAGTTTCTTTTGTTATCTATTTTGACATAGGACTCGGACTTTTTTTTAACTGAGTGTTGTTGTGCGTATTGTTCTGTGTTTGTTTTTTTCTACATTGGATAGGGGTAAAGGGGGAGGGTTGAGATCTCAAAATATATGTTTAACCCCGACGCATTTTTGAAAATGTAAGAAGAGTCACCAATGAAAGAAAAGAAACTACAGCTTTCCATATACGCACATGTAAACAGAAATAAAATTACTTCAATCATAATGACAAGATATGCATTATTGATTTGTAGCAGTCTTTGTCTTGTCAAATTAATTATGCAGTTTGTATAGTGCAATTGTAACATCTGTAATCTATTATTCAACGTTTAGTAATCACTTCTTCATCAACAAACAAATTTATTAGATTTCAGTAGCAAGTTTTCTTATATTTTTTTAAACATGTTAAAATGTATATAGGAGTGGAATGTGAAAATCTTGAATAACAGGTGAACTGGTACTTTTCTAACCTCAACACCATAGACAACAACTCAACCAAAAAGAAGAAAAACGTCGGAAGGAAACTTTAAACTATATAACATATCTTATTTAATTTATTAGACTAATTAATATCTCTTATAAACTATATTTTATTAACTTTATAAGATAGTGTTAAACTATATAAGATATTTTATAAACTATCTGTTATAAACTATATAAGATATTTTCAAACTATATGAGATATTTTATAAACTATGTATTATAAACTACATAAGATATTTTATAAACTATGCATTATAAACTATATAAGATATCTTATAAACTGCATAAGACATCCTGTCAGCTATATAAGCTATCTTATAAACTTTATAACCTATTTTATAAACTTTATTAGCTATTTTATAAACTTTATTAGCTATTTTATAAATTTAATAAGATATCTCATAAACTGTATAAAACATCTTATAAATTTTGTTTGATATCTTAAAGTTAGAATAAATAGTAAAACAGCTTACAATAACAAAAGATGAACCGGGTTGACTTATGTGATCCAAAAGAGTAAGATCCTGCAGCACTAGTAACATTATTGTTTACATCCAAAAAAGTCAGATCCTGCAGCACTAGTAACATTTTTGTTTACATCCAAAAAGGTCAGATCCTGCAGCACTAGTAACATTATTGTTTAGCCATGTAATTAATGCTTATCAATGTATTTTTGCTTTGTTGGTATTGATAAAAAAAATATTGTAATACATGTATATGAGTAAATTGAGATGTTATGAATACTCCAAAAGACAGTTATCCAACACTCAATAACTAATTTGTTAGTTTATTCTCCAATTACAATAGTTCATGTTTCTACTAACAATAAGACAAACATTTTTCTAAGTTATGAACGAGAGCTGACTACTGAATATCTTTCTGGATTGAGTGAATCTGAATGTATTGAATTGAGTCTGAAATTTACTAACAGGAATTGTGTTCGATTACAAATATCTAAGTTTACATATTTGTTTAGGAGGCAAGCTGAAGGAAGCCTCCGGGTGATGGAGTTTCTCGCTGCATTGAAGACCCATTGGACTTCGGCTGGTGTCTGCTCTATGATTGTGTTGTTGTCTCTTTGACACATTCCCCATTTCCATTCTCATTTTTTTTGTACAATATATAAAATATTAAATTACATATTTGATGTCGTTTTATTTATCGAAATATATATAATATGAATACAAATATACAACTTACATAATGGTTTATATTCGAGGACCGCGAGAATTTACGACAGCTTAAAGTGGACATTAAACGATTTTCTACGTATCTTTTCACTCCAGTTAACTATGAAAAACATGCTTTGAATCTAATCAAATTTAATATATTTTTTGGTGATTTTAAACTTATTTGAATATCGAAACCGACTGCTAGCATCCGCTTCCATATTGAATATCGAATAACGAATATAACGATCCGGCTGCTAATTTCAGATACAGTTTTGGTATGGTTAGTTGCCTTTTAAATCTGTTAAGTGCAAATATAGTGTTGTATGACAAACATTAAGCAAGGTGTGTCAAATACATAAATGAAACCGGGTGGAAGTAGGCATCATATAACAGCACTCGGTTGTAAACAGTTTAAGGGTTGTTAATTAGAGGTCTTAGGACTTCAACAACAAATAACAGTAGTCTCAAATAACGAAGCTACAAAATACAAATATAAAATATTATTATACTAGTGCAGAGAAAGATAACTCTGACATGTTTATGAACAATTACATTGCACTGTACAACATTCTAAGTAAAATGATATTCTCATTCTCTTTTATCTGTCTCAAAGACTCAACTTAAACTTGTGTCTTACAACTATTAGTTTGTGCATCTCATAAACTTAACTGCGATAAATATTCTGATATCATCTAGAATATGCATGTTCTATTATTTTCTTTCCAAATGATACACAAGAGAACTAAAAGATATCAAAGTGTTATTCAAATTCACAAGTAGGCAATACACGTAGAGAAAAAACGAAAATAAAGACCAAATGACACACACCAGAAAACCATGACATAAAACCAATGTCTGATCGACCCGAGCCCAACAAAAACAAGGGTTGAATCCATGTGCTTGGAATGGTAACCATATCCTGCTCCAAATGTATCACGTGCTGCTGACGTAAGGACAAACCGGTTGATAAGTCTAAAACTTATCTCAATGTGCCCGTGCTTGTCTATACATTTTTATCGTTTTTGCACACTTTAATGTGATTGTCGGGTTAAATTATGACATGCTGTAAATGTTTTTTAAGATTCATTTAATTGATATTACTCTTTGTTTTTGTTTTTCAATTCATAGTTCATAGTTTCATAGTTTATGAAAGAAAACTCAGCCTCAAAAGACTGCGTAACAGGAGCATATCATACACAATATTAATTACAACATAGTTCATTATACAAACAGTATACATTCTTAAATTTTACATCTTCAGAAATAAGTCTGTCTTTATTAGTTTTAAATTAGACAAGCATCTTTTCTACCTTTTGAATAAAAATTGACAGCTTAGACAGCACATTACTATTATAATATTTAAGCATGCCAAGTACTTTTTTTTCATTTGGATATTTTAAATATTATGGAGGTATGAACTTCCCCCTTTAATCCTTAACTTCACAATTGGCACATTAACATATGTAGTGGTATACATCCCCAAGACCAGCTTTACAAAGAAGGCAAACTCTCTCATTTCGTGGTACATTTCTCCATCTTCCTGTTTCGAGGGGAAACTTTGTATTACATACCCTTAATTTACATATATTTACTCTATGACCCCGCCTTCATTTTAAATTCACAGTTGTTGCATGACCGTCAGTTTGTAAAGAATTAATCTAAAATCGGTGGTATGTGCTGTCTTAAAATTGCAGTGAGTAGAGAGTAATTTTGCTCCTTGTTAATGTAGTGGCGGATTTAGGGGGACGTAGAGGGCGTTCGCCCCCTCCCCCTTACTTGCACTTTTTAAAATTAATTTACGTGATTTTGGCAAAAAAAAGGTAAAAAAAAAAAGTTCTCTACGTCCCCCTTTCGAAAATCCTGGATCCGCCCCTGAAAGGCATCATGGTAACTTTGAGATGAAGAATAACAAGTACTGCTCTATTCCTATTGTTTTCTGTTGTTTTTTTGTTGGTTTTTTTGTTGTTTTTTTAATTTTTGCTGTGCATGTGACATGATTGGGATACCACATATCCTTTCTTTTCTAATATACCGTAATACTATTATTTGCCGCAAGACGCTAAGCATCTTTGCAATGTATTCTACCAACCATTTGATAAAGGACTGAAGTATCTCACCTGCATTTTTTATACATAATGTATACATAATATATATAGCTATAAATCGTTATGCATGTATAATCACTCAATAGAAAAAAGAAGATGATTGCCAATGATACAACTGTCCACAAGAGACCAAATGACACAGATATTAACAACTATAGGCAATCAAATGTAACTTCAACAATGAACAAAGCTCATACCGCATATTCAGCCATAAAAGGCCCAGAAATGACAAATGTAAAACAATTCAAACAAGAAAACTAAAGGCATAGTTTATGTACAAAACAAATAAACGAAAAACAGATATGTAACACATAAACAAACAACAACAACTGGATTACAGGCTCCTAACTTGCGTCATGCACATACATACAGAATTTGGCGGGGTTAAACTTGTTAGCGGGATCCCAACATTCCCCCTAATCTAGTACAGTAGTGTAAGCTCAAGACAATATTTTGATATCACATGTTACAATAAAGTTTGCCATTTCTGAGTATCTTATATTTTGGTTTAGTTTCTTTTATAATGCATTTCAGTGCATTTCACTGAACTATTTATTCAAGCATTTTAGGTTGCAACATGTTGTTTCGGAGATAACTGTATTGTATTTTAAGCTCCGACGGCATCAATTGGGGATTTGATGGTCGCAAATTAAGTTTACTGGCGACGCGTTAGCGGAGACAGTAAACGGGTATTTGTGACCATCAAATCCCAAATTGATGCCGTCGGAGCTTAAAATACAATATTGTTATCTCCATTCTAATGAAACTGGAAGAAAACAACGTTAAAACATGTATTTAAAATCTGTCATATGCCGTCTGCGCTTGCGCGGACGTCCCATAGCATCAATTGTCAATTGATGCCATGTAAGAAAGTTACGTTATCCAATCAAAATGAACGTTACAAACGTTGTTGCATTAGAATCTTGTTTTTAATGATTGATCAATTGATTGTTGGTTGCTTAACATCAAGTTTATAAAATACAAGTAGCATGTATGTTCGGTCGAGAATAAATTGAAGAACATGAGTGTATATTAGGTAGGTCCTGAAGGCCGGAAAATTTAGACTGCCTTAAAAATTAAGGTATATTGAATTGGGATAGAAATGTATTCCTTAAACATGCCTTCGAAGGGCCCATACAATTGTTGGAGCAAGGGTTTTTAATGTATAGGGAACGTGCCACTCTTCTTTCGGACCGGACATGGCGGTGATGATTTACATAACAAACAACCAAACAGAAATCTGAAACAATAGTATAACATCACATCGACAGATTGTGGGTTTTCCTATGATTACTAATTGCACCCTTTTGTCAATAGACTTGTTTTTGTACTGTTATAAATCGAATCGCAGTTTATGTAAATACCGTCTAAATTGCATTCACTTTTATATATTCAACAACACTTACTGTTATCTTGGTGATTTTTTTTCGTTAAATAATTAAACACTTTCTAAATATACTGCCGACATTTATCCAAAGGTAAGTACATATGTAAATCAATTGTAAAGTTGAAAAACTTATAACTATCCTTTCCTAGAATGAGATATTTCAGTTTTACACGGAAAATTGTACAATAAAATTTACGACAAATGGGACGAATTTTCATTCCTCATCGTAAATTTAGCTTGTTTGGATGGTGACGTAGTTTAAACTATATTTTATTTGTAAAATAAAACCATTATAGGTCAACATTTTTTTTATACGGTTTTCAACAATGAGCAAAGGCTCACACCGAACAGCAAGCTGTAAAGGGTCCCGAAAATGGCATGTGTGAAACCAACGGTCTAGTTTATAAAAAAATAAAACGAGAAACGAGAAACACTTATGACATGTATGCACCACATCTACAAATATACAAAGTCATGTTATATTGCCGCTTGACAATACATCTACATGTATCGATCATTCGATTGAAAAGAAGTGAATTATATTAATATCATTTTAAAACATAATGGGACCCACCCCCAACCCCCTTTTTGGACGGTCAATGAATTTGAATGGGGACATGTAGTTGGAACCTACCTCCCCTTTGTCCTGGGTTAGGACCCCCCTTTTTTTAAATGGCTGGATCCGCACCTGTATTGATAAAGATTGGTATGTTTCCTTTGAAGCCTATTTAATTTGTACAAGTATTCTTATTCAACCATCTTATTCATGAGTGGCCATTCGTGTCATTTGCGCAATGGGATTTTAATGTGTTATTTCTTTCTTCATTTTATTATCGCGTATAAGTGTCCAAAACTATTGCGTGAAATTTCATTTTTGAAAAATCATTTGATTTATTGTCAAACTATAGTGTTAGTTTTTATAAATAATGCGATATTTATATTCTCTTATAGTTGTGGTCTGTTATCTTGCTTGCATTGCATACATAGATATTTCCCGTATATATCAAACTGCACGGAGAGTGATACGATAAAATGATAAGAAAATAATTTGTCAATTTGATTGGCTTATACAGCATCAAAACAATATAACGGCATTTCTATTGGCTACTCGTTAGGTCATTGATGATTTTCAAAGTTAAAGACGATGTACATTTCGTCCATGGCAACTGGTATACAGACTGAGTATTTGTCGTCTGTTTATGTAGTGCATACGTCTTTCTCGTTTTTCGGTTTTTAGCTCACCTGGCCCTCTTTGCGTCCGGCGTCCGTCATCCTCGTCATCGTCCGTAACTTTTACAAAAATCTTCTCCTCTGAAACTACAGGGCTAAATCAAACCAAACTTGGCCACAATCATCATTGGAGTATCTAGTTTAAAAATATGTCCGGTGGCACGACCAATCAACCAAGATGGCCGCCATGGCTAAAAATAGAACATAGGGGTAAAATGTAGATTTTGGCTTATATCTCTGAAACCAATGCATCATGTGCATTAAGAGCAAATCTGACGTGGGGTAAAATTGTTTATTAGGTCAAGATCTATCTGCTCTGATTTTTCAGATGAATCGGACAACCTGTTGATGGGTTTCTGCTCCTACATTTGGGTTACTATCTTGAATATTATTATAGATAGAGGTAAACTGTTAACAGCAATAATGTTTATAGTTAATTTTTAACAATTTTTCGTAATTTTTTGTAATCTTTTACACAAATCTTCTCCTCTGAAACTACTAAGGCAAATTTAACCAAACTTGCCACAATCATCATTCGGGTATGTAGTTTAAAAAATGTGTCCGGTGACCCGGCCAGTCAACCAAAATCGCCGCCATGGCTAAAAATAAAACATAGGGGTAAAATATAGATTTTGGCTTATAATTTTAAAACCAAAGCATTAGAGCAAATCTGACTGGTGGCAAAAATGTTCATCATATTTAGATATATATCTGCCCTGAAATTTTCAGACAAAGCTGACCACCAGTTGTTGGATTGCAGCCTCCAGTTAGTAAATTTTGTAGGTTTTTTTTGTTTTGCCCCACCTACGATAGTAGAGGGGCATTGTGTTTTCTGGTCTGTGGGTCCGTTCGTCCGTCCGTCTGTCCCAGGTTAACTTTTTTGTCAAGGTAATTTTTGATGAAGTTGAAGTCCAATCAACTTGAAACTTAGTATACATGTTCCCTATGATATATTCTTTCTAATTGTAATGCCAAATTAGAGTTTTTACCCCAATTTCACGGTCCACTAAACTTAAAAAATGATAGTGAAAGTGGGGCATCTGTGTACTATGGACACATTCGTGTTTGATATTATCTTAGATATTATTATAGTATCTTATGATATCTTATACAATAAAATTATGATTTTAACTTTATTTTACATGATTATCAAATCATCAGTAAATATAGGTGAGCGACACAGGCTCTTTAGAGCCTTCAGGTATATAGATTAGACCATTGGTTTTCCCGTTTGAACTAGTAATTTTTAGGGCCCTTTTTAGCTTGCTGTTCGGTGTGAGCAAAGACTCCGCGTTGAAGGCCGTACCTTGACCTATAATGGTTTACTTTTATAAATTGCTACTTGGATGAAGAGTTGTCTCTTTGGCATTCATACCACATCATCCTATATATCTATGTGATTTCGTTAATTATATACAAAATACTCACAAATTTCACCTAATAATCTTCTTTTTGACAAATTTTATGACATTTTCAAGCGTACAAAAAGTCTTCAAATTGTCTGATGTCAATGTTTGACACTTGTTATGACACATGATGTCATACTGGAATGTGCAAAAAAGCTTGACAAATATTTCTCGGAATTTCTAATTTCACACATTGAAAGTGTTGGCCATAAGAGAAATAGACTAAACAACTCGTGAAAATTGGATATCGCTTGAGATCAACTCTCGATATCTAATTTAGGTAGAATAATAAACTCGCCAAAAACTCGTTCATTATTATATTGAAATTTAAAAAAAAAACTCAAGTTGATATCTCATTCTCATTCGTTATAAAACCTATGATAAACGCGATAAAGGGAGGATTTTATATTTTGAGACTGTCTCATTTTCTCAAGAGTAGATTTTTTAAAGAAAATTGCAAAAAACTAAAATTTTACCTCAAAATTTTATAACTTTATCAATATTCAAAAACTTACCAATTTTTTCTTTATTCTTCTATATTTCTTCTTTCTGAACATTGATGAAAAAGAACAAAAGCTCAGGCAAAAATATCTCTGCACTTGTTTAACTATATATCAAGGACAAGAGATAATCCCAAATGAGCAATCATTTTTATTCTGCTGTACAATCTTCATCAGTCCTGAAGCAAAAAATAAAATATTAGCTTAAATCAGTAAGTAATGTAAAGGAGAGCTAAAATTTTAGCTGGTTCTTTTTCAGACCAAAAGCTAAAATTTTAGCATCCACAACTTAGATAAAATTTTAGCTTTGCAGAAAATTGATAAAATTTTAGCAAACATGTATACAAAGATAAAATTTTAGCATTTGAAAAAACATTATATGCAAAGAAAAATAGACTTAAGCGTAGTTACATGTATTTTAACACCGCAGATGGCATTACCCCTGTTAAGCTTAAGTTTAATTGATTGTTGGTTGTTTAATGTTCAGTGGCAACTAATTCATGCACTTTCAAGACGAGAACAAATAAATAGACAACAGGTAGGTCCTGTAATAGGACTTGATGAGGAGGAAATTTGGACTATCACCATGATCACTGGCTGGTAAATTGGATAGCCCATATGATCAGAAATTTGACCTTTCAAAAATCCACCTATGGACTGATCAGACATAAACAGTAATAAATGCTGAACAATTTCTCGTGGTTATCATGGTTATTGGTAAAATACAAACAAGTGGTTATATGGGACTCTGGGCATAGGATCAAATACTGACTCAGAGAAATTAACAGAAATAAATGCTGAACAATTCCTCAGTCATGTCATGATTATTGGTATGAACAAATAAGTGCCTTAGTATATGAGAAACTGGAGATAGCATTATATACTGATCCAGAGACAGTAATCATGGTAAAAATGCTGAACAATTACTCATGGTTGTTGGTATGAACAAACACTACTGGACTAAATGCTGAACAATTCCTCATGATTATTGGTATGAACAAACAAGTGGCCATATGAGTAATTGGACATCAGGTCATATACTTACTCACTGACATAAACAGTAACAAATAAAAAAGGGGGGTCCACTCCACAAGCGTCTGTGAGTTCACAGGGACATATAATGTGAATTGAATGGGCATTCAAATGTGAATTGACGACGTCAAACGCTTTCACACAGACATCAAAGCGAATTCAATGCACATTGAAAATATTGAAATGTTAATCATTTTCTAATGCACATTCTATAATGAGAATTAATTTGCATTACATGTGAACAAGGCATAAGTTCCAAGTGTACAATAAACTCCATTTGAACAGGTGAATTATGGTGTTCATAACTCAGACACAAGGAGGTTATGAACAAATGTAATAAACATTTTACATGTATAAACTACGTATTTATTCCATGGATTACAAATGCACATATTACATGTAAATGATGTATTATGATTTTATTTTATCATGTCACACATAAATTACTTTTGGCATTTAGGGTAAATTTTCAATGTTTGTATCATCATGATCATCAGTGTCCCGATATTTCTGTGTCTGTTGTTATGAACAATGAACAATATAGTTTCTCATTTGTAATTCTTAGCAATTAATAAATTCATAAATTAGTTAATGAAATTCAGGAAAGTTTCAATTGTATCATTTTAACATCAAAAGTTGTTTAAATTGCCTGAAATCTTTTAAAACAAGAGTGGACACGCATAATATAATTTATGTTGAAAGTATAAAAAAGAAGTTTATACCACAAGCATTACATTAAATAAGCTGTACATGAGATGAAGGTGAACTAAACCCTTTCAGACAGAAATGTAGTTTATAGACTCATTCCATACAACAAAAGTTTTCCTATTGTTAAAAGTATCTCGAATTAACCTCATTAAAAAATAACCTTGACAAATGAACCATGAAAATTAGGTTAAGATCAACTAACACCTACTTAACAGACATACACACCTTTACAATTATTGCCTTTACCAAATATAGTTCTACTATCCCTATAGTATCTGAAAAAAGACCAAATCATTGATGATTTAACATTGACCAATGAACCATGAAAATGAGGTCAAGGTCAGATGATTATTGCCAGACAGAATTGTACACCTTACAAACATTCCACAAACCAAATATAATAGACTTGATGCTTATAGTATCTGAGAAATAGACCAAATCACAAACTTTAACTTTGACCAATGAACCCTGAAAATGAGGTCAAGGTCAGATGATTATTGCCATACAGACATGTACACCTTAAAAACATTCCATTCACCAAATATAACTAACTGGATGCTAATAGTATCTGAGAAATTGACCAAAACAAAAAAAATTTAACTAAGACCATTGAACCATGAAAATGAGGTCAAGGTCAGATAACACCTGCCAGATGAAATTTACACCTTACAATCATTCCATACACCAAATATAATTGACTGAAAACTAATAGTATCTGGGAAATAAACCAAAACACAAAAATTTAACTTTGACCACTGAACCATGAAAATGAGGTCAAGGTCAGATGATGCATGTGAGTTGGATATGTACACCTTACAATCATTCCATACACCAAATATAATTGACTGAATGCTTATAGTTAGTATCTGCAAAATAGACCAAAACACAAAAATTTAACTTTGACCACTGAGCCATGAAAATGAGGTCAAGCTCAGATGTCACCTGCCAGTTGGACATGTACACCTTACAATCATTCCACACACCAAATATAGAAGACCTGTTGCTTATGGTTTCTGAGATATGGACTTAATCCTGTAAACTTAACCTTGTTCACTGATCCATGAAATGAGGTCGAGGTCAAGTGAAAACTGACTGACAGACATGAGGACCTTGCAAACATTCCACAAACCAAATATAAGACTTGATGCTTATAGTATCCGAGAAATAGACCAAATCACAAACTTTAACTTTGACCAATGAACCCTGAAAATGAGGTCAAGGTCAGATGATTATTGCCAGACAGACATGTACACCTTACAAACATTCCATTCACCAAATATAATTAGACTGGATGCTAATAGTATCTGAGAAATTGACCAAAACAAAAAAAATTAACTAAGACCACTGAACCATGAAAATGAGGTCGTCACAATGGATACCAAATTTAGATATATTTTTATGAACGTTTATTTTTAAGTTGCATGTATTCATGATTTTCAGATTTTATTCACATAATGATAGCTGTCATGTCTTAAAGCTGTTGTATGGTATTGTTTGATGCAACTACTTCAACAAGGAAGTGATTGATATATTTGATCTTTCACGCAGGGAACATAATGATAAGTTTTATGAACAAAAAATTGTTCATAACCGTGTCCAAAAATTGTGTGTTTTTCTTATTAGTCATGTTAGTCATCCCTTGCAAATACCTGGCATGACAAAATGGATGAGTGTTCAGGTTGTTGTTTTGAATAGTATAAAAGCCATTTCTTATAAAAACTTAACATGGTACTCGTTTAAATAAGCGAAAAAGGACACTGGTAAGAAAATATTATGACATTGATTAAAAGTTAAGTAGACAAAACTGGATTATCCACAGCTCTATTATTTTGGAAACCAAAACTTTGAACATTGAGCTAAATAAACAGCCCATAATATTTGCGGTTGAAAGACTTTTATTTTCCAGTTAATCTACAGTACCTACATGTAGATAACCCGAAAACAACCAAGGTCTACAGTGATAAAAAAGGGATTGAAAAAAAAAATGTCCGGCTGGCTCAAATATTTTTTGGAAGCCCTGTAAATTTAAAGTGACATTAAAACTCCCTGAACAATGTACAACAAACATTAAAAAGAAGCCAAAATAACTGGCTAAATATATGTGCTAATAACACAAAATGTGTTAACAGTTCTGTACAGTAATGTTTGATAAAAATGGTTAATTTTGAAGAATTTTAAAAGTACATTTTTAATGAATATTAAGGGCACATATTTGAGAATTTTTGGCATTTATTTTGGTTTTGAATGGTTCCCTGAAAATGGATTATTGCACCCTTCTGCCCTGAGATATTCAGGCTGCAGCACTGCCACTGGTTCACAAAATAGCGCTCGCCCTTCATGTAAAATAAAGTATATATGAGACAATATCTGAAAAAGTCTAATTTCCATGTCCCGCACTTCACCAGCAATTATTTTTTTATTCAACCATCTTTTTTGAAAATTTTAAGTTTCAGTATAAACTAAATTATATAATGCACCAACTCTTGCCAATTAAACACTTATTCTTATATATTTCTTCCAATAAAATATTTTATTACATTGGTTGTAATAAATTACATTGATTTCCCAGTTAAATAAAAACCGATAATTTCAGATGTGAAATAAACGTGGTTATTTCACTCTCTGACGTCATACAACCATAGGTGTTGTCAAGACGTCGATAATGTCGGATCAAAACAAATTGTCAATGCGTAGGAAAAACATATAGTTCCTTACATTATCTACACTAATTTCATAAAAAAGGCCATTAGCCAATGTAATAAAAAGTATAACTAATCGCTGTATTTGAATATCAAAAATAAAACAACTTGTGACCGAACGCCGCTATGGATTAAACTCGTGATGCGCACTCGTTTAATCCATGTGTCGTTCGGTCACGCGTTGTCTTATTTTTGATATTCAAATACGGCGATTAGTTATACTATAAGTAATTTAAATGTTCAACCCCCCCTAAAATCATGTTGTCCCCTGTGTTTTTTTGAAAACTAAATCATTTAAATAATATCCAAATTAATTAAACAGGCGTCCGATCCTCACATATATGATATATTATATAATAAACTTGCCCCTCATTTGTCTTTTTATATTATAACTAAAGCATGTAATAAAATTTTGCAAATTTTAAGAGAAAAAAAATTTGTCCCCAGGGGTGATTTCCCTCCTGTTACCACTGAGTTTTTTTTACTTGTGGAAACGTTTACAAGACCAATAGTTATTTTCCCATTATGTATTGTGAAGAGCATCATTTTCTGAATGCATTAGTACAAAGAAATAGTTTGAAAATTCAAGCCCATCCAACGTAAGAATTTATAGAAAAATACTTATTGGTGTCCTATCCTGTTATAGCCTTTTCTTACACTTTCTGAGAATATTTTTAAGTGTGCACCACAACATTAGGTGTGTTTTTATATCATCTTTTTAAAAGTTATATGTCACAGGAAATACACTTACATTTAATAATGTGATAAAAAGGACAAAAACTATCGGGTAATTCCTTTCTGTTACGTTCTGTCATGTTACCGGATAAAAAGTAAAGCATAACCATCATCAGTAACAGGAAGGATGTTTAAGACATTTTCACAGAAGAATCGAAAAGTTAATCTACTATATGCCAACCATTTCATTTAATACAAGTTACCACCACCATATCAAATAAATTTCAAAATAATATACAGTATATTGAATAAAAAAATAGGTTTTTTGCTTTTGATAACAGCAGAGAACATTGTGCAATTCTAGTATGGTAGATAGTAACAGAAAGGAATTTATATTAGCATTTTTCATTACCTAGGCAGATTTTTCATCTTGCAAATACAGTTTCAAAGAATAAATGACATTGTTTGCTGTTATCTTCCAATTGTGACCAATCTAAAATGATGTATTTTTCTTAAACTTTAAAATAAAGCAGAAAAATCCTTTCTGTTACCAACTCTGTCCTGTTACCGTTGTCCTGTTACTCAAGATTCTTTCATGTTACCGACATATCTGACTATATTAAAGTATATTTCTAAACCTTTTGTATTGCAAATGCTAAAATCAATAATTGGCATTTGATAAACTATTGTAGGATATACTAGTAAACCACAAATAGTGTCTGAAACTTATTCTGTATTCCCAATAGAAACTTTTTTAAATTGATTCACTTTGGTAACAGGAAAGAACTGGATTTTTTTGTACTAATTTTAAAATTGCCATTGTTTCCTTTTTAAACAATTGTTTGAATTACAGACAACAGTTCCTAGATCCCCAATGCGTGTTCTTCGATTTGTGCTATTAAAATACCCGGTCTAAAGAATTTTGTTTGGTTTTTTCTTATTGCCAAAAACTACTTTTTCAGATATTGTCTCATATATATATTAAGTACAGGTCCATGTAAGAATCAGGCAAACAGTGATAAGTCCATGTTGGCAAATTGATCAAATTTCATAGTCTAGATATGGATTTACCCTATTAGAACTTGAATATGATTTTTTTTTTTTTTAAATAATTTTTGTGTTAAAAATATTCATTTTCAAATTTCCCCTTGATGGCCGCTAAAAATGAGCAAGAAAAACTACAAAAATGCACGTTTTTAAAGTAATTTATCTTGCTTAAATAATAGAATTTTTGTTGCAAGTTTATACTTTAAATAGAGTTCATATGTATAGTAATATGAAAACAGATTAAAAATTGATTTCAAATATTTTCTTCCCTAGCAACCGTAACCATGGAAATGTGATCAAAATGAATTTTAGAAAAATGCAAATTTCATCTAATTTCATTATATTTTTTTAAGAAACAGCAACAGTATACACACTTTTATTATATATTCCCTTTTAGTAGAAGCCCTATAGAATAAATCGAAACAAAAAAAAGTTTGGAAATATTTCGCTGTTGTAGGTGGCAGCACCATCAAAATCGTCAATTTTTCAGAGTTATTTATGATTTTTACGTCCCATGCTGATCAAATATAGGTGAAATATTCACTTATGTCATGCCAATTCCTATACATATGATATATCAGGGTTTAAAGGGTTAATATTTTGCATTTTGAGTGGAACAATATATAGTTTGTTTGTGTATGATTGGGGAGGAGGGTCGCTTGAACTATTTCCATGGGGAAAAATGTTATGATTTACATTAGTAATGAGCCAAAGTCCACAATAATTGTGTTGTTATCTTGCAAGCATCAACAGGGTCTGAATTGATAAAAATGAAGGATTTGATTTCTTAGAACCAAATAGTTTTCTCAATATATTGATCCAAATATCACACAGCACTTTAGTGTAGAAATTTTAGCAAACAATTACTATGTTTTGTGTCTCCCACATTGATTTTTTTTATTTAAGATGTGATAAACATGTACTCCTGCAAAATATTTGTTTAGTGTTACAAGCAGTTAAATCAAATATAAACAGGTGCCCCCATTCTCTTCGTCAATGTGTAAATATGCAAAAGTCAATGGTCTTGCATACTGAATTTTATCCCTTTAGTGAACTAACATGTATAAAGTGAAACCACCCTTATTTGCATATTGATAATATTGAACTTAAATTCAATGTTTACTACAAGCAAGAAAGTCAATTGGAGATAATGGAAGTAAAGAATAAAAAAAAAGATAGATAATAAGTTGTTCAAATGTTTAATTTTCTCAAAACTAAATAATTATATGGTCATGATGGTACAAGCAAAATCATTTTAACATATATTCTAATATAACTTAGTTTTTATTGATCAAATATGTATCTTAACCTTCTATTCAAAAGAGTGATTGCTTAGCATGCTTAGTAAAATGTACTTTAATAATATGTGACAAATACTTTTATAAAAAAAATAATAAGGAAATCTTGATATTCTCCTGTCTTTCTTTAAAGCCTATCTCCTATTACTTATAGAAAATTCATTTTCAGTCCCATCTGTTGATGTTGGTTTGTTTTTTTTTTGGTTGTAAATATTTTTTTTGGTTGTAAATACCACTTCATTTCACAACCTGGCCCACTAGTGTCAGGTTGTTTCCTGTTGCAACTGTTAACAATGCTTTCCTACATATATATATATAGCTATCAATAGATGGTTTTCAAGTCAATTTAAGGTAGCAAATCTAATGACACAGCCAACTTTTGAGCAAAAGAACAGCATATAATCAGAACTTTCTGAGTGACGAGAGGTTAACTGGATGAGTCTTCACCATTTTCTGTTTTTTATTTCTGGTCCTTCATGGAGATTAACTGCACCAACTGTTTTAGGCATTTTGATTTTTCCAGTTACATTAACAGGTAAATCAAATCCTGATATTATCACACATTATTCTGTTTTATTTTCCTGTCGTTTACCAAAATCCATTTGGTCTATGGATTTATTAGGAATAAATTTTACCTTGCCGATGTTGTAGGCTTTCCTCAGTAGTATACCATCTTTTTCAACTCACAACTCATTAAAATCATTTATTCCTTCTAACTTGTGTGTTATCAGTTTGTGTTATGAGGTGTTGTTAGCACATTTAGAGACTTGACATCCAGCAACACCTGTGAACAGAAATAATAATGAGGGGAATTATAAACCGTTTCAAAGGTCATGTTTTCAACTTCAACAAAATGTGTGTACATTACAGCATAGATCAACATGATATTTTGAAGAAAAGAAAAACATTTTAAACTAGAGGCTCCAAGGAGCCTGTGTTGCTCACATGATATTTTTATTTACAATTGATGCATGGAATAATGCAACCTTTATACTTTTGCTCTAGTTTCAGAGATACATGTATGGAAAAGTCAAAAACTGCATTTTTTACCTATGTTCTATTTTTAGCCATGTCTGCCATGTTTTAGGCAGACAGGGTCACTGGACACATTTTACATTTAAAAAAAAAATAAATACCATAATTTTTATTTGGGTCCAAGTACATTTAAATTTGTCTCAGTTGTTTCAGGAAAGATTTTTGAAAAAAATTGCAAAAATTTTCGAAAAATTGTAAAATTTGACTTTAAAGTGCAATAACTCCATATGAAGTCAATTGTCAATTTTGATCCTGTTCACTGATTTGTAGAGCTCACTTTGCTGAACGTTATTGCTGTTTACAGTTTATCTCTATCTATAAGATTATTCAAACTAGAGGCTCTAAAGAGCCAGTGTCGCTCACCTTGGTCTATGTGAAGGAAGCAGATGGATTCATGACAAAATTGTGTTTTGGTGATGGTGATGTGTTTGTACATCTAACTTTACCGAAAATTCTTGCTGCTTACAATTATCTCTATCTATAATGAACTTGTACCAGTAGTTTCAGTGGAAAATGTTAGTAAAAATTTACAAATTTTATGAAAATTGTTAAAAATTGACTATAAAGGACAATAACTCCTTAGGGGGTCAATTGACCATTACAGTCATGTTGACTTATTTGTAAATCTTACTTTGCCGAACATGATTGCTGTTTACAGTTATTAATATCTCTATCTATAATAATATTCAAGATAATAACCAAAAAACAGCAAAATTTCCTTAAAATTACCAATTCAAAACGGGTTGTCTGATTCATCTGAAAATTTCAGGGCAGATAAATCATGACCTAATAAACAATTTTACCCCCATGTCAGATTTGCTCTAAATGCTTTGGTTTTTGAGTTACAAGCCAAAAACTGCATTTTACCCCTATCATCTATTTTTAGCCATGGCGGCCATCTTGGTTGGTTGGCCAAAATCCTGGACATACCCCACATCCCCAAATTATCATTAAAGAAATATAGTAAGTGTAAGTAAAAAAAAATTGTGCAAGAAAAAATATTGAATCATAATTTCCTGTTGATATGCACATCTGCATAGTATGTCCTTATTATCTACAAAGTTTCATGAAGTTCTGTTGTGTAGTTTCAGAGGAGTTGCAATGACACTTTTGCAGAAGTACATTAACAATTTCGCTACTGAATTTATTTTTTTCGCGGGATTTCCTGGCCGAAATATATTTGCACGAGCCGTTTGCCTGACCGGGATTAATTTGACATGTGCTTCAGCAAAAACGACCTCGTAGTTTGGGTCATTGAAAACTCGGCAACCGTAGCGAGTTATGCGGTCAAATTTTGATAAAATGTAGATAAATATCATAGGTTGATCGTCCGTAACCTTTTCATAGAGTGAAAATTAGTTTACCTTAAAAACACGTGTTGAAAACGTAGATTGATTGAGTCGGAAGATAATTTTTGTCATTGCCTACCGTCATGACCGAATATCACTTTCACTTCCATTCAGCAACATTTCTTAAGCACACGTGTGATTCGAAATTCTATTTCTATGAGCTACTGAATTATTTTCTTTCAAAACCCGTTTCCGTTTTCGTTTTCTTGGCAAAAATACTTGTAAATCGAGACTGTCGTTCACGTAGATTTTTGGCCGCCATTTGTTTACGGTTTCGAAAGAAGAAAGATAACTCGGGTTCGATAACGGACAATAACTCTTCCAGACGAGTTGTATAATACCCCCAGCCTTGATGTGCAATTACTGAACTAGTTAAAAATATTGTTTAACTGCAATAATAATCGATGGGACTTCTTTACTTTATGACTTAATCCCAGTAATGCCTTAATTCTTCCACATGTGAATGAGATAAAGCTTTCCAATAAATAAAAGTTAGTAAATAAACCCATTAGGCCACACCAATTTGATTCCTTGTTCGACGGACCCGCTCGCACCTATTTTTTTCAAAACAGACTTTTTTTCTTTTTTTTTATATTCCCGCTTCCCGCATCCGGAAATGTAATCATGTCCATTTCCCGCACCGTTTTTTTTGTGTAAATATTATAAAAAGATATCAACATTTGTTTTTAAAATCACAGTCTAACCTGTATATGACGATTTTAAACATAAAAGCACCCCACCACTTTGTAAATATCTGTGAGAATATTTGTTTCAGCATGAAACCTATTTATCCAAAGCGGGAGTGCTCCGATATAAATTTATAACAGCGTAAAGAACAAAAAATTGGTTACTTTCCCCTTACTTATATTCCCTATAAAAAAATTCGATGTTAGAATAAAGTACAAAGAACTTCTGAAGGATTTGCCTTCAACTGCAATTATATTGTATGCTGGCGAAACAAAACTATCCATAGCCGCTGCATGTTTATGCACCTGTCCTGATTGATTGAGGGACCTGTCGTTCAGCAGTTATCGTTTGTTGATGTTGTTCATTGGTATTTTCCCGTTTGGATATACATGATATATAAATTAGATCGTTGGTTTTCCTGTTCGAATTGTGTACGCTAATAATTTTGGGGTCCTTTATAGCCTGCTGTTTGGTCTGTATCAAAGCCCTGTGTAAAAGGCCGTACTTTGACCTGTGTTTGTTATTATCAGGTTGAGAACAACCCTCCCTCAGACAAGGGGTCATTTTACTGATGTAGAAAAGAAAATAGAAATACCAAGGATTTGTATAGTTCTTCTATACAAAACCTTTGAAAACTTAGAATTTTGTACTCAAAAAGAGGAGAGTTACATCATATTTTAAACAACTTTTTCAATTATTTTGAATAATATTAAACTGTTAAAGTAAATGTGTTAAAATGGTTAAAGTCCAGGAATATTACAAAATTCTTGGACATGTTTTGACCATTTAATACCAGATAGATATATAGTTCTTTGAGAAAATATGAGCCCTTTTGTACAAACAAATATATTAAAACTTATATTGATCCCTCATAAAACATGTATTTACTAAAAGGGATATTAATAACATTAAGGGGTTGTCCCCAAACTGATTATGACTTGGATGGAGAATTGTCTCATTGTCAGTCACACATACATAGACCAGATTTAATTATTTCTTGGTGAACAGGGGAAAAATACTTCAGAAATTAAAGAAATGTTGAAGTACAAGTGATAAATCAACTTTAATATTGTCAAAACCTACTATTTTATGTTCACAAAAAAAAATTATAATCGCTCGCCTTAACTTTTCAAGCTTCGACTCAAAAATTTGCAAATTAAATATTTTTTTATTAAAATTTTCAAATCGCTCGCTCGCCCCAAATTTTGGAGTCCAAAAATCCGTAGAACAAGAAATTAAATTGGTGTGGCCTTAAGTGATTTTTTTCAAAGTTCTAAATCCATGAAATTTCCAAAAAAATTGATTTGGGTCATGGTGGTTTTATAATATATAAAAAATATTTAAGCATAAATAAATGTACAAGAAATAAGCAAATATTCAGCTGTATAGATCTCAAGATAAAGAGCCTACTGAATTATTTATTTTTTTGAAAATTGTTGAAACTAAGTCATGTGTAAGTAGTCAAAATTAAGGATGTATAAGATAACATGAAATTGACAAATACATCAACTGATGTTTGTTAAAGCAGCACAAATAAATACCAAAAGCTGATAACTAATATTTTATAAATTTATTTTCATCATAGTTAAATTTATTAATCACATGCAGTAGAGGTAAAGGATAGAAAATATGCAGACAACTACTGGGTACTGTTTTATTTAAACTCATGGTATGTACACACAGATGCAAGTCGTTGAAAACAATTGCCAAAAGAGATTAAATTAATAAATCATGTACATGTTTTACTGCAAAATTCAGTTTTAAAATTCATTGATGGAAAGCTACATCAGGGAGCGGATATAGTTTGTAATAACATTTGGAAGCTATGAAATTTGTTTTAGTTTATATTGCTGTGTACTCATTGAAAAGGAGGATTCATATCATAAATTTTGATTTTGAAATTGAGTGAGGACAATGGAAACTGGTTTTTTTTTATTTCTGTTTATATTGTTGGGTTATTTAATGGAATGATTTGTCAAAAAGTGAATAAAAATTACTTGAGTGAGGTTGTTATTAGAATATAACCATTGTATTAAACCAGTCTATTAATTAATCTATTGCATCCAGCAGCAAGTGTTACTTACAATATAAGCCTATATATTAATGTGGTATGAAGATACCCTGCTTATCATGTGTGCTAGTCCCATTAACAGTGTAAATTTTTAAAGAAGCTGACTTACAAGGTGACAGCTACAAGACCCTAATGTGGTACATTATCCCATTTCCAATTTGATTACTTTTTTCTCTTACTTTTTACTACTACATGTATATGACTTGGCATCTGAGAGAAGAAGCAATTTATATACCATTTAAAGTCACTTTTTGAACACGAAAAAGATGTTTCCTTGTGTTAAAAATGGTTGCTTATATTGGCATTACAAATTGTAATAAACTTTAGGCACTGCTACAATGGTCATTCATCTTTTGTGTGTGCAACATGAGGGGGGAGTTCTTCCTCATAATTTCCAAAACAAAAACTTGAACCCCTATTGTTTTCAGAAACATACAGGAACAGTATTATTTTACAATAATAAATGATGAAATCTCAAGATTAATCAGAAGCAGCTGACAACACATTATGTTATTTCACTTTGGGGAAAAATCACTACCCTTCAACAAATTTTTTTTCCCCTTCCCAATTCTAAAAAAATAATTTTCCCTTCCCTTCCAAAACAATTTTTTTTTTTCCACTTCCCTTCTTTTACAATATTTTTTTAAATGAGAAAGAAAACGATTTGTTAAAATAAAATAATCATCTTGGCATTTTTATGTAAAATAATAAAGCTTTGAGATGTAATAACACATGTTTTATTTACCACACTATTTATAGACTCAGCTGTCAATTTTGTCAATATCCGGTTCTATTTTAAATGAAATTGGACTTTCGTTTTGTCGACCTTAGTACATACTGCAGTACAGCCTTTCAATGAAAAGAAAGAAAACCCGTAGCACTACAGACTCATGAGAGTGTCTGAAACGATGACAAAAGACTCTGACTCAATCGGTAATGAAAGGTTGACTGTCAAACGGCAACGAGAAATAATAATTTACAGTCGTGCACCTGATGGTGACAATCAAAGTCTTGATTTCAGATTGTTTTACAAATATCCTTCTCACAACTCCAAAATATACGTACAATAACTACTTTTGTTCAAGTTAAGCCACTTTCATGACCGCAGGTCAAGTTTTCTAAATGTTTCAACTCAAAATGAAACTTCTGACCACGATTGTTTATGATTCCGCCATTTTGTTTTTCACGAGTTTTTTTTCCCTCAACAATCTTTAAAAAAACATATTTCAACAGTGTTTTTACGCCCGATACTAAAATATCGAATGCATTTGATGTTTATCATAACATCCATGAAGCAACGGGGCCAAGAAACATGTTTAAACATTATTTTAACTGTTTGCACTGTGACCGTCTAAAAATAGAAATATTCGGCATCTACACCGGTGTGCCAAAAGGATACATTCGGCATGCGCGCGGGTGTATCAAAAGGATACATTCGGCATGAAAGGGTTAAAGCAAATAAGTTCAAAGGGGAGTAACATAGAAAAAAATCGAATCGTAATTTCCTGTTGATATGCACATCTACATAGTTTGTCCTTATTATCTACCAAGTATCATAAAATTCTGTTGTGGGGGTAGGTATTATAAGGAACAGACAGACAAACAGTCAAGCAGATGGATACACAGACCAGAAAAATTATGTTAATATAATATCACACATGGGGCTTCAAACAACATGCCATGGATCATTTTATCCAATGCTTTAATTTTTTCTGTTAAATATGGGTTATGTAACATGTGCATTGGCGGATCCAGGGGGGGGGGGGGGGAGTCTTGGGGTTGCAACCCCCCCCTTTTTTTTTGCCGATCAATGCATTTTAATGGGGACATATAGTTGAAACCCCCCTTTTTAAAATGGCTGGATCCGCCCCTGATGTGTATGTGAGCCTCAGTCTGTGACTCGTCTAACATTTTGTCATTATCATGTCAGATTTATTTGTGAAATGAAATTTACTTAAGAGAATCAGACTGTCTCTGAAATTGTGTATAGAACCAGATTTGCTTATTTTAACAGGTCACATTTAGATCGCGGTGAGTTTGTGTTGTAATTATGTTTTCTGTTTGAACAATGTACATTTTGTTAATTTACCTGTTCTAGAGTCAAGGACAGTTTTCATATCAGCTGCTGTTACAATGTTTTTTTCCAACTTGCAACCCAACTTTTTATCTTTTTGCGCTTATTTGCCATCTTTGAATCACAATATGACTTTCCTGCATGGGCCTCAGAGTAGCAATATCCCTGTATATTGATCCCTATGAAATATAAGATATTCATTACTCTGCAATTTAAATATACACAAAATAACTAAAAAGTATTGTATAAAAGTTTTATCACATTAGATTAAGGCAAACTACAGAAATAGGAAGAAAACTAAAAAAAATAGCAATTTTACCATTTGTAAAGGGGCATAACTTTAGAACGACTAAAGTGACGCCCCCAATATTCAAACTTGATTGTGTTTAGTGGTAATAAGCATTGTATAACAGTTTACTAACATTTGGTTAAGGCAATCTAAAGTTAACTATAGTTGTTAATTTCTGTGTCAATTTGGTCTCTTGTGGCGAGTTATCTCATTGGCAATCATACCACATCTTCTTTTCTGTATAAATAGTTAGAGTACAGACATACAGTGGTTGTAGTTTGTTTACAGTCTGTGCCAAAAACTATTTGAATAACTAGCCCTATGGGGTAGTAAAAAAAAAAAAAATACTAGCCTGAATTTATATGTACTGGACCGGATAAAATCTGTGTCCCCGGTGAGGATCACGAAGTGATCCGAACCAGCTAGGGAGGTTTGGGGGCATGCCCCCCCAAGAAAATTTTGGAATATTAGATGTAAAATCCTGCATTCTGAGGTTACATTTTTGTGTATAAATCTTGTCAAAAATGTAGAGTTTTTTTTCCATGTTATATGAAAAATTCTACTTTCCTTCAATAAAAACCTTCTCAAAGCTGTTGACAAAACTGACTCCATTCTTTGAATTGAAGACAAACATGTAAATGTAAATTAAATGTATACATGTAGATATAAACCCCTTGCCATCACATATTGTTTATTCAAATTTGACTTTGGAAAGTTAAAGAGATCACTCTTTCTGATGCAGACCAAAAATAGAAGAAAGCTTATATCAATTGATTATATATTTATTCTTCATAATTTTTCATGATTTTTTTCAATTTGCTGAACAACTCCTGTTCAGCAAGTTCATTTTCATCTTCACTTTCTTCACCACTGTCCTCATCCTCATCTGTACTGCAATCTTCTTCTTGGTTGATAACAATCATCTGAAAAAAATATATATCAAAACCTTGTAATATTAATCATTTCAATTTGATGTGGATGTACATCATGGTTGAATACAAGTAAACTGCGAGCTACTGCTCACTGATGATACCCCCGCCGCAAGTGGATAATATTAATAGTGTAAAAATATGCAAGTGTTCGGTAAACAGGAAGTTGTCGAGTGATGAATCTGAAAACGCATCACACAGTATAGCTGACTTATATAAATCCTGAAACCAAATTTCAGAAATCCTGAGAAAAATGTGACGAAAATTTTCAACTTGGCTATCATGTGTAAAATCATACAAGTGTTCGGTAAACAGGAAGTTGTCAAGTGATCAATCTGAAAACGCATCACACAGTATAGCTGACTTAGATAAACCCTGAAGCCAAATTTCAGAATTCCTTGTATTGTAGTTTCTGAGAAAAATGTGACGAAAATTTTCAACTTGGCTATCATGTGTAAAATCATACAAGTCTGGCCTTTGTTAGTCTTGTATGATTTTAAATTTTAGTTTCTTGTGTATAATTCGGAGTTTAGTATGACGTCCATTATCACTGTACTATTATGCATATTTTAGGGGCCAGCTGAAGGACACCTACGGGTGTGGGAATTCTCGCTACATTGAAGACCCATTGGTTGCCTTCGGCTGTTGTTTGCTCTATGGTCGGGTGGTTGTCGCTTTGACATATTCACCATTTCCTTTCTCAATTTTAAGTGTTCGGTAAACAGGAAGTTGTCAAGTGATCAATCTGAAAATGCATCACACGGTATAGCTGACTTAGATAAACCCTGAAACCAAATTTCAGAAATCCTTGTATTGTAGTTCCTGAGAAAAATGTGACGAAATTTTCGTGGGACGGACTGACTGACTGACGGACGGACTGATGGATGGACTGACGGATGGACAGACAGCGGTAAAACAGTATACCCCCCCTTTTTTAAAGCGGGGGTATAATTTAAAGCGGGGGTATAATAATTACAACAACTTTGGACTATAATAATTTGCATGATATATAGTAATTAGTTCTCTACAAAGAAAAATAATTTATGCTGTGTTGTGTATTAGAATTAAGATATTGCAGAAATTTATATCTTTGCTGGTTCTCATTCTTAAAAGTATTTATGGTTTTTTTTTAAATTACAAATATTTGAATGCTTTTATGAACTATGTGATGTATTTTAAATACAATAAATACCTGGATGTCTTGACCAGCAGCTGGTGTATCAATCTCATCATGACCAACCACAACAGTTTCTTGGTCGACTGTGTTTGTTTGGAGTGTCTCGGTTAACCGTGATGGTCTGGAATAGCCAACTCTTTTTCTTCTGTCTGAAGGGGTAATCTGAAACAGTACAAATTATTTAAAAAAAATAAACAGTGTTTGTCAGAAATTTTAATTAAGTTTACAATTATTCAGACTAATATGTAATCAAAGAGGAAACTTAAACTTATTAAAACTTTGTCTTGAAAGAGCTTAACAGCATGGGAGAAAATACATAAGACATTAAGTATGTGTTTTAAAAGGCATACAATGATACAGTGAACTGAGGACAGTAAGTATTGAAAATAAGTAAACAGGAATAAATTCAACTTTGAGCTAATATTATCCAATTTTTTCTGTCATGCAGACAAAAAAATAATTTTGAATGAACAATTACCATCCAGCTTTGGGTTAAACTGCTCAACATTAGCAGTCTCAATTTCGACTTGGATCAAGTCCTTCAATGTGTCCGTCTTCAAATGACCCCGCCTCTTGCCTTTGCTGAGTTTGGTTCTGCTGAATGTAGTTGCGTTATTGACACTTGTTGGTGGTAGACTGAGCAGAGCATCTATAACAAGCTTTATATTGTCAAGGCCATCCCTGAATGTTTCAAACACAGATCCCCATGTCAAGGCACCATCTATAAGTCTGTTACTGTACCTAAAAAATTAATACACAAAATTGTAAATATTCAATATCAGACATATATGGATATTTTATTTTTAAAAATATTAAGATGTTCAAGGCAAAAAATTGGAGTAAATGAATACAGAGTTAGGAGTTGTTTACCCTATAGGTAACATTAAGCTAAAATTAGTTTTTATAGAATAGAGAATGGAAACATTGTGCCAAAAAGACAACAACCCAAACAATGAGCAGAAACATTAATTACCTTTGATATATTAAAGATTTCAAAATGGCCCACTCTGTGTTAACTTCCTCTATATCCATGCCTGACCTTATTAAGGTGGACTTGAGATTTTTCGTTACAAGATGAATCTCATGGTCCCCATACTCTAAAATGACAAAAAAACTTATTCATTAAACATGTTAAAAAATGAGAAACATATTTTTGCTTGCACCATAAAACACAATTTGCTTATAGACTGAGATATTGATGATTACAGGTATTTATTTAATTACTTAGGGCTATTCCAGAAAAAAATGTATGGGAGGGTTGGAAAGCAGTTTTTGTCAGCACCCACCACCCAGACAATTGTAATTGAGAATTATAGTGCATTATAGCGTGAAAAGTTGCTCTGATACCCATCACCCATGTATTATTTTACAAAGTGCCTTCCAACCCCCCCCCCATACATTTTTTTCTGGAATAGCCCTTATTATAACCTGTACAATCAGAGACAGTTATATATGCTATGACATATATGCAATTACAAGATAACTTACTTGGGTTTGCATATTTTTAGAACTTCTGTAGTTGCTTTGATCTGTGCATGTCCATTATACAATGTTAGGTTCTGTTTCTGCAGAATCAAGGATAGTCTGTTCAAAGGTGATATGATTTCCTAAATGAAATGCAATTAATTAAAATTCAATACATATATAAGTTCGTCATATACATGGAAATTTAAATATGCAGTTCATATTCACATTCATTATTTGTAAAGCAGTAATTACATTGTACGTATAAGAGTAGTAACAATTGTCAAAAATCAAAACAGACATGTCAAGATAAAGAAAACCAAAAATCAATAAAGCAATCTTAAAAATATTTTGACTTCTAAATGTATGTTTTTAATAATGATTTATTATTCTACATGTATACCTTTAAATTTAACATGAATGTGACAACCGCTACATCAGTTAGAATTTTGGCAAGTCCTTCAGTTTTTGGATTTTCATGTGAAGCACTTTCTAGGTGAGCTTTAAATCCCCTGTAACCTTTGATAATAACATTTATTGCTCTAAGCATGTGTGGCATCCAACGAGTTCCTCCTACACGGGTTGGAAGTATTTTCGTCATGTTAAGTGCACTGAAAGCTCGTTTTAAGGCTTTCTTCTGTTTGGGACCTCTGCGGTACAAGTAGTAAAGACCTGTAAAATAGTTATTTGAAAATTTGACTTAAGACATCTTCTGTAAGACAAATTTATGTAAATAAATTTACATGATTAATAAATAAGGGTACAATGTATGCCATGGTGTATATGTATAAATTTTTGACATTAAATTGCTATACATCAATGCATGACATACATTGCATATGCATACATGTAAAATATAATAAGCTAAATGCATTTGAATTGAATGAACTAGGACTTTTTAATCATGATAATTATTAATTGTTTTATTGCCAAACATAATAACTTACCAAGAAGAAGAGTTATGGTTTTATCATGCAATTTAGATGACTTAATAGCATCCTTAAAGCTTAACTCAACTCTGTGAGCCAAGCAATGAGTAACAACTATTTCTGGGTTTTCTCTTTTCATCAAAGCAGCCACACCATTTCTTATACCTGAAAAAAATATGTCTTTAAAACAAACTATTTTTGTAACATTACATTGACATTGTACATTAAATTAATTATAGACATATACTGTAAAAATGTTTTAATTCCTTTAACATGTTTAGAATTTTTTCAAATTCTATATGTTTACCACGGTCCATGTTTACTCTAAATCAATACATGCAATATGAAGGTCTAGATTGAGGTTCTTTCATTACACATGTTTCAGTATAATATTCTTTTAATTTTTTAGGTCATTTGTCTTTTCTTTATACCCATTATTTTGTATTCTTTATATTATATGAACATGATGAATGAAGGATTTCATGTTTATAAACTGGTACGTACATACACTGTCACACATATAGCTACAGAGAACATATACATATTTGCTACACACCAAGCACAGGTGAAAATAAATAACTGTATCTACACCTCATTATTTTATCTATATGGATAAGAAAATGTGGCATGAGTCAGAGTGTCAATAAGACAACTCTCAATCCAAGTCACAAATTGTAAAAGTAAACCATTATAAGTCATAGTACAGTCTACAACATGGATACCATTTTTTCTACTGTAAATATAACTAGAGGCTCTCAAGAGCCTGTATCGCTCACCTGATTCTACTTGGGTTTTTGAAATCATATAAAAAAATATAAAATTTGGCTAAAAGTGACAACACAACCTCATTTATAAGGAAAGGAACATGTTTAATTTCATTCAAAAGTCCCCCACTGGCGTCCATCTTGGATGACGGATCGGCTACAAAGTAACAACACTTGGTCAGCACCTCATAAGGAACATTCATGCCATGTTTGGTTTTATTCCATTCAGTGGTTCTCTATAAAAAGAAGTCATTTGTATGCATTTCCCATAGGGTCCTATGTTAAACTAAGTCCACCGCTGGCGGCAATCTTGGATAATGGATCGGCTACAAAGTAACAACACTTGGCCAGCACCACATTAGGAACATTCATGCCATGTTTGATATCATTCCATTCAGTGGTTCTCTAAAAGAAGTCATTTGTATGCATTTCCCATAGGGTCCTATGTTAAACTAAGTCCCCCGCTGGCGGCCATCTTGGATAATGGATCAGCTACAAAGTAACAACACTTGATCAGCACTCCATAAGGAACATTCATGCTATGTTTGGTTTAATTCCATTTAGTGGTTCTTTAGAAGAAGTCATTTGTATGCATTTCCCATAGGGTCCTATGTTAAACTAAGTCCCCCGCTGGCGGCCATCTTGGATGATGGATCGGCTACAAAGTAACAACACTTGGTCAGCACCCCATAAGGAACATTCATGCTATGTTTGGTTTTATTCCATTCAGTGGTTCTCTAAAAGAAGTCATTTGTATGCATTTCCCATAGGGTCCTATGTTAAACTAAGTCCCCGGCTGGTGGCCATCTTTGATGATGGATCAGCAACAAAGTAACAACACTTGGTCAGCACCTCATAAGGAACATTCATGCCATGTTTGGTTTCATTCCATTCAGTGGTTCTCTAAAAGAAGTCATTTGTATGCATTTCCCATAGGGTCCTATGTTAAACTAAGTCCCCCGCTGACGGCCATCTTGGATGATGGATCGGCTACAAAGTAACAACACTTGGTCAGCACCCCATAAGGAACATTCATGCTATGTTTGGTTTTATTCCATTCAGTGGTTCTCTAAAAGAAGTCATTTGTATGCATTTCCCATAGGGTCCTATGTTAAACTAAGTCCCCTACTGGGGGCCATCTTTGATGATGGATCGGCTACAAAGTAACAACACTTGGTCAGCACCACATAAGGATCATTCATGCCATGTTTGGTTTCATTCCATTCAGTGGTTCACTAGAAGAAGTCATTTGTATGCATTTCCAATAGGGTCCTATGTTAAACTAAGTCCCCGCTGGCGGCCATCTTGGATAATGGATCGGCTACAAAGTAACAACAATTGGTCAGCACTCCATAAGGAACATTCATGCAATGTTTGGTTTCATTCCATTTAGTGGTTCTCTAGAAGAAGTCATTTGTATGCATTTCCCATAGGGTCCTATGTTAAACTAAGTCCCCCGCTGGCGGCCATCTTGGATGATGGATCGGCTACAAAGTAACAACACTTGGTCAGCACCCCATAAGGATAATTCATGCTATGTTTGGTTTTATTCCATTCAGTGGTTCTCTAAAAGAAGTCATTTGTATGCATTTCCCATAGGGTCCTATGTTAAACTAAGTCCCCTGCTGGCGGCCATCTTGGATGATGGATCGGCAACAAAGTAACAACACTTGGTCAGCACCTCATAAGGAACATTCATGCCATGTTTGGTTTCATTCCATTCAGTGGTTCTCTAAAAGAAGTCATTTGTATGCATTTCCCATAGCGTCCTATGTTAAACTAAGTCCCCCGCTGGCGGCCATCTTGGATGATGGATCGGCTACAAAGTAACAACACTTGGTCAGCACCTCATAAGGAACATTCATGCCATGTTTGGTTCCATTCCATTCAGTGGTTCTCTAGAAGAAGTTCAAAATGTAAATTGTTAACGACGACGACGACGGACGACGACGGACGACGCCGGACGACGGACGCCAAGTGGTGAGAAAAGCTCACTTGGCCCTTCGGGCCAGGTGAGCTAAAAAGAAGATGCGGTATGATAGCCAATGGGACAACTATCTACAAAAGACCAAAATGACACTGACAGTCATTAACAACTATAGGACACCGTACAGCCTTCAACAATGAGCAAAGCCCATACCAACCCCATCCACATTGTATATTACATAATAAATAAATTAAAAAATAAATTTACCTTGCATGTTTGATGCACCGTCTGAGCAAAAGCCAATAAGTTTACTCCACAGTTGGTTGGTATTGTCCTCTGAATTTTCAAAGCAAACAGCTTTCATGTAATTAAATATGTCCTGAGATCCTGCAGATTCAGCAGTACCCAAATCTAAAAACTTTTCAATTATCTTTCCATTTTGGGCACTTCTTACCCACAATGACTCATATTCATCCCCCATGAAGTCAGATGACCCATCACAGGTGAGGCTCAGAAATGGTGTTTTTTTCAAAAGGTCTCTGGTCTCATTTCTGGAAACACTGGCTATATTTTTGACAAATTCACAGGCCTTTTTGTCATTCAGGTAGCTATTGCCAACATCAAGACCTTTAGCTTGATCCAGTTTACATATACATGTAACATTATAAGTTTTAAAGCTTAGATGATGTTTAGCAACAGCATGGGCATTACGAAAGAGAATGCTAAGTCTGTCATATTCAGTTTGTTTTATAGAGTTAATGGCCTTTGCAGACAGTGAATTCTGAGGAAGTGGCCTCTCGGTAACAGATGTTGCACTGATGTGAGGCGAACTGACTTCATGATTTTGGATGGTGTCAATCCTAAAATTCGTACACCCAGATACGAATTTCCCTCCCTTTCCCTGCTCCTTACAGTATGTACAATACATAACGGAATTCTCATTATCATACTTGAGCCAGGGACGACCGTCCGTCCAATGGGTTTTGAACTCTCTGACGCGCTTGTCCTCGTATTTTTTCTTTGCTTCTGTAACTTGGTCGGAAGAGTAGACGGTCTTTTTGGTGCCTTTCCAGGTCTCACAACAATGAAGCCATGTAACGATGTAAAATTATGTGTGTACTTTTATCTTTCGATATGAAAACAAAACTGGCAGCACTTCTTCATAAAATTAACGGTAACCAGTCACCGAGGTCGTCCTAATAACCAATCGTCTAAATACACAAGATGTCAAGCGGACAGTTACGAATTAATGTCTTCCGATGCAAAAATGAACATTTTTTTTTTATTTTCTGTTATGATTATATTTTATTTAGTTTATGCAACACAAATTAATCAATAACTACCGAAATTTGAAATTTTGAAAACACGTGGTACTGACCGTTTTTGCGCTTTTTTTATTTATTTTGAACAATCGGTTATTAGGGAGACCGTAAAAACTGGTTTACGCTACTTTTGCAAGGAAGTGAGTATCAGTTTATTGATCTCGATGGCGTTGTATTGACACATTCGGCAGTTAACTTACGGTAACGATTAAAAAAGTGCACACAGATATGCACTAGACCGGTCGGACTATCGGCAGTGTACTTTTACTAGTCCAAGCTTAATTAAACTAGACACGGGCTTCGGGCTACCGCTTAACGTCGCAGACTGTGTTTATGTGTTACATATTTGTTTTTCTCTCATTATTGGTTCATTTATCAGGCTGTAAGTTTTCTCTTTTGAATTGATTTACCTCGCCATTTCCAGGCTTTTTATAGCTGACTGTGCGGTTTGGACTTTGCTCATTCTTGAAGGCTGTACTGTGACCTATAGTTGTTACTTTATGTGTCATTTGGTCCCTTGTGGAGAGTTGTCTTATTGGCAATCATACCACATCTTCTTTTTTTTATAAACAAGGGTTAAACTTAAAGCACCTCCACTATGGCATGGGGCATAAAATAAGTTTATGAGTATACATACATGTACGTAACATTTGTACATTTGTACATCTAAAATTATATCAAGGTTATAACAAAATGCACCCAAATTTTCTTTAGAAAAAGAGCAATAACCCTTCAAGTGTTGTCTGATTAAATTTCTTGTTAGAAAGCTTTTGACATGGTGCCAGAACAATTTTACTACTTTAGTTTTCCCAAAACTAGAATTATATTATTTTATAGATATAACTTAAATGATATCTCTAGGTTGTTTTTTCCAAAGCAATGTCTCAAGAAACATATGTGCTTTAATAAAAATAAAGATTATAGCTAATTTCCTAATGCATGAAGGGCAAGACTTTTTTTACTTTGTTTGTATATTGTACAATAGTAATTTAGATAACATCCAATTGCTTTTAACCATTATATTTACAGGTTTACGTTTGCCTATATTTATTGTATGAAGATGTCAGTCTTACGTTGTACAAAGCTTGGGTACAGTGATATTGTTGTCTTTTTTCAAAACTACCTCTACCGTTTTTTATTGGGAAAAATGCATATTTTTTATTGAAATTGGGAAATTTGTATATTTTATTCTGAACACATCTCCGATTTTTTCCTGACCTTTGCTGTCTTTTTGCACTGTTTTTTCATGTATATTTTGGTTGTCAGACATTTTCAACCTGAAAGATACTTTCGGAGAGGGGAAAGAAACAGAAGCAACGATGGTACTTACAATGCATTGAAAACTACATGTGTTACAAACACCATGATGATTCTGATCAGAAAACCTGATCTCAAAAGTGCTTTCTAATATCAAAATGATAACATGAATACGATATTTACAAACATTACTACCAATGCCATCACTGTTTGGGGAAAATGTAAAACTTTTTGGGAGGAATTTTAAGCCATTTTTTTCAGTAATTGGGAATTTTCTCTAGGGGAAAAGGCCGAATTTCGGCTGTTATTTGAGCCAAACAATATCACTGGGGTAAACATTTCAAAATAAAAATTCTACTCTACAAGAAATTAGCTGTAAGATGAACATTAAACTACTGTCACTTAGCATGCTTAGGGAAAACATAAAAAAAATCAATGAAGGATAATAAACTTAATTCAAATAGTTTGGGGTGGGGGTAAAAATTGCTGCAATTTTTCTTTAATTGAAATGATTTTATACTTTCCTGTGATCAATCTATTTTTCCCAAATTAAGTTAAGAGGAGAGTAAGGGGGTCAGTGTTTATCCTACATTGAACTTTTGATTTCGACCCTAATCATGCTAATTCTCAATTGTTGTCTTTTGCTTTTACCATATAAAATTGAGAAAGGAAATGGTGAATATATCAAAGCGACGACCACCCGACCATAGAGCAGACAACAGCTGAAGGTAACCAATGGGTATTCAATGTAGCGAGAATTCCCGCACCCGTAGGTGTCCTTCAGCTGGCCCCTAAAAATATGCATACTAGTACAGTGATAATGGACGTTCGAATTATACACAAGAAACTGAAATTTTAAATCATATATTTACTTGGCACAATTTTTTCTGTAATATACATTGTATGTTACCTGTTCTTTTACTTCTCTTACTTCTTGTAAGCATAAGTTAACCAGATATGTCCACAGTGGTACATGTAGCACGCTGCATTATCTGATAGAAGAACAACGTCTTACTTTAAAGAAGTTGATATTTATAGTCATTATAAAATTCTCAAGAAGTGAAGCCACACACCAGCAATCCTGTTTCACAGATTCTAAAACATGGGTGAAAATTGTATGCTGAAAAAGAAATGCACAAGACAATTTTTATAGATGTAAATTGATACTGAATTCATTCCAAATAAAAGACTACATGTACATTTATTTATATTCATTTCATAAGAATCTATTCCATTAGAATCTTAAATCAAGGAATTTTTTGTTTTTTATAGTTAGTGTGATACATGTAAGAACACAATGAAAAATTATATAAAGTTCCAATTGATCATGTTTTTATATATATAAAAAAATTGCTAAACAGTCTCAAACTCAGAACAACCTTATACATGATTTACAAATACAATGAAATAAGCATATTTTGGTTTTCCCGTTTGAATGATTTTACACTAGTAATTTTGGGGCCCTTCATAGCTTGTTGTTCGGTGTGAGCCAAGGCTCTTTGTTGAAGACTCCAGTTGGTATTACTTATTGTGCAAACAGAGTGTGGGGACAGAGACAGCATATTGATTTACCTGAAAAAAACACATCTCAGTGATATCATAATCAACTCTCCTTCATTGGCATTGTCCACGGCTGGTTCGTGGATAGTCTGGCAACCTCCATGCAGTCTGAGGTCTGTCAATACCGCGGCGTTATGTCTTCATTACATTCAGTGAGCTTTCGTACACTTTTATCCTGATTACATACAGGATTAAATCCCACATGAATGGGTTAAGACAGACTCAGGGTTTCCGCTGGCGGTCGCCATTTTCGCAATTTGCAAAAAAATAATAATTGTGGCGATAAAAATTAGTCATTTGCGAAAGAATTTGGCGAAAGAAAAATATAAACCGATTTATTTTCCTCCATCTTGTTTATTTACTTTTTTTCGAGTTTCTCGGACTTTACCTGATCAGACAATACTGGGAATTCACCTTGACCTCATTAAGATTTAGACAGAAAATCAATAATCAGCTGATTGCATTTTATAGCTACATGTATCGACAACAAAGGACTAATTAATAAAGGTGTTGATTGAATTGTTTCACAAAATGATATGGTCAAATGGCTTCCGCTATAAATGTCACATACAGAATTTATTTACATCTTTGCGACGCACGTGTTTGAAGCAAACTTTTGACATCTCTCCCTTAAAAGAAAGTTTTGAAAAGAAAGCTGTTGTTGTGACGACAATTGTTCAAAAGCAAGAAAAATCTCTGATTTAAAACTTTAATTCTTTTATCCTTTGACTTTACTAAAGTCCTTTGAGTGACACATGCACGTGTTTCAAGCATAGTTTTACGACTCAACTTTTTCATTTACGATGGTCAAGAAAAGAAAACTGTCGTTATGAAAAAATCTATCCAAAAGGCTGGGAACAACCCCTCGAATGAGAGTAACCCTTCAATGTAATGACTACACATGAAATGAGGGATCAATTTCATGTGATTTATAAAAGCTTTTGTTTTGTTGTAAAAATTACTTCTTAGTACAAAAGGGCACAAATTAACAGGAAAAATATATTTATGTTACTTGGCGAAAAAAATAATAGAGTGGCGAAAAATACAAATGTATATTGTTTTGGCGAAAGAGGTGGCGAAAAAAATAATTGACCCAGGAGAAACCCTGCAGACTTATACTGCCCTTCATGTCTGGCGGGACCATCTCGTCTGCCATTTGTTATTGTTGTTGTGCAGACTAAGCGCCTTTTTTTAAAAAGAGGTAACCAAGCAAGGGAGATAAACAATACGGTGAATGACGCGTTTCGATGACTTTACTTTAGTGAATAACATTTTTCAAATAAAAATTTCCAAACTTTTTATTCATTGAAAGAGAAGATATGTATCAACTGATTTCAAATATAAAAAAAATTGTGTGCTAGGCATCTGCTGTTTACAGAAAATCAAATATATCGATGTTGACCTACTTCATGTACTTTCAATGCCATTACACTGCTGTATATATGCGGACGGCGAATGCATTCAACCTATTTTTTTCAAGACAAATATGGCATACATCGATGTAATACTATGGTTTTGTTACTTTTATAAATGATTACAAAGTTCCCAAAATTTCACCATATTCCGTGTTTATGGACTTATCAGTTTTTATTTGATTTGCCTCTTACACGGACCTGTACTTAAAAGGTCTTATTACCTCTCTAAAGAACAGCTTGCAGTCTTCAATCCTATTAATGGTAAAAAAAGGATAAATTTTGTAATTTAGCCACTTTTGTAAATGTATACACAGATAAATAAAGTCAGACGGAAGTAACTATTTTTGCGCCAGTTTTTTTCTATTGAGTCATATTTTCCTCCTTTCTGGGAGCACCCGAAGAGTTGTCACAAACCAGTTTAAGGGAGCTACCATTTGATTTTTATGGGGGGGGGGGGGGGGGCTAGGATGAAAAATTGTGTCCTGCCTTTTTTTTATTTGTAATCTCTGTCCTGCCTTTTTATTTTTCAGTCTATTCGGTCCTGCCTTTTTTTTCTTAGCTTATCCTGACTTTTTTACATCCTGCCTTTTTTTTTTTGCCAAGTTACTTATCCTGCCTTTTTTTTTTTTACTCAAAATCCTGTCCTGCCTTTTTTTTTTAAATTTTTTTTTAAATTTTAAACGTATATTAGAGTTAGTTATACGTCCTTGTAGCTCCCTAAGCTTTTGTGCATAAAACTTTTCGAAAAGACACGTTTAAATCATCGTAAACACTTTAAACAGGTCGGGACCACTACCTTACAATGTATAATGGAAATGCATAAATTAGCATACTTTATATGTTCTCGCACATGTAATTGTTTATTTACATGTGTCGCAATTTATTTTTACCTAGTTTTTTTTACCAATCCAGTAAATGAGTCACAATGCATGATGGACAACTACGTGTTTACAATCAACCAAAACACGTGTTATTTACTGAAATACAACACATTTTTTCGTGCAATGCGGGATTCACAATTTCGCTTAGTTTTTTTTATTTTGTGTATCCTCATTTATAGTTCGTGATATAAAGTATTCGTGTAATATTATTTGGATGGGTACTATTACTTAAACAAGTAATTTGACCTTTATTACGAATATTTGTAATATAGACGAGTAGAAAGTATTATTGTTTCGACTATTACATCTATGTTTCGGCAGACATAGGCAAGTTAAAAAAAAAAGGAAATTTATCAAATAAATAATCTTTATTGCAAAACATGAATTCCTGGCGGGTTAAAATGCAAACATATTAGTACAGATAAACAAAGCAAATAAAATTAACAAAATGTAACACTTCTTTCCGTTATGGTCTAACAATAAAAGGTTACATGCAGCATATTTCACTATCTGAATTGATATTGTCAGTATCTGACAGGTCGCAAGGAAATATTAACGGAAAAGGGTTATACCTATATACCGACTGTACCTCTTGAGGTGGTTTGAAAAAGATTCTTATTTGAATCGATTATTTTTTGGTGTAAACGTTTAGATTGATTGCGATCGATCTTTTTTTTCCGGTGATGTTAGGACGACATCAAAAGTTCAATGAAGGATAAAACTTATTTATAGTTTTTTCACTAACCCCTACCCCTATTACTTAATTTGAGAAAAATTGATTGACAATAGGATATTGTAAATCGATATCAATTAACAAAACTTGCAGCAATTTGACCCCACCAAACTATTGAATAAGTTTCATCTTCATTGATTTTTTGATGTCATCCTTATAGTTAGATATGGAAATAAGGTCAGTCGGTGCTTTTTATGTTATAGTGTAACGCACTGGATTAACTAAGACGATCTGCTTGTGCAATGTAAACGCGAACTGGTCATTTTAAGATCAATTCAAATAAAGATCGCTCCAATTTCGTTGCCAGTGTAAATGGGGTGTAAGAGAAATTGGTTATCAGAGATTTAAAAAAAAAGACTTCTGTTGTTCACGATTTAAAAAAGATAAATGCATAACATAATGGTTTGGTTTCGGAAAATATGATAAGCCGTGTTTGATTTATAGTGTTTCAACAAAATACTTTAATAATTTCTCGTTACATTGAAGGTTGGTGACCTTCTGCTGTTGTTTTTTCTATGGTCGGGTTGTTGTCTCTTTGATACATTCCCCATTTCCATTCTCAATGTTATTTAAAAGAATACACGACATAGGTCGTCAGTCAGCTTTTATCAATGTAGGATTTTAAACAATTACACATGCAAATTACCTCAAGTATATGAAGGTTATAATTAAACATAATTTAACATCAAATATCTATCATCATTACCATATTCTCCGGATTAAATATCTTATTAAGACAAAAACTGACGAGGTAAGGACTGTCACAGGAATATGTTGAGGGTATAAACTAGATTTTTTTTTTTAATTTTAATTTAATCATAAATAAACAGATAACTCTTCTAATATTATGATAAAATTGAGAATGGAAATTAGGGAATATTTCGAAGAGACAACAAGCAGAGAACAGCCGAAGGCCACCAATGGGTCTTCAACCGTCAGCGAGAAAATTCCCGGTGCACCCGGAGGTGGTCCTCGACTGGCCCTTAATACAATTGTGTACTAGTTCAGTGAAAATGGACGTCACACTAAACTTCAAAATATATAAATGTAGTAAATTAAAAATATACAAGACTATCAAAGGCCAGAGGCTACAAAATCCCATGCGGTTCCAGTTCCGATCAGCATACTACTCTACACTAATATAGACTAGTTTGTGATATCGAAAATCCTTGGTGTAATAACTTTTCAGTAATACAGAGTTTGTCTTTCGTTGAAATTAAATACGCTACACGAGCGAATCGAACAAGTTGATATATATAAACACCATAAGATGGTGACAAAGGTACAATGGTAACAATGGACAATTAACATACAATGGGAAATGAAAAATCATCTCTTTTATCATAAATTTTGGTATGACTGAGCTTCCCGTTAAAGATATCATGATCCAGGAAAGGGTGTAGTGTTCATTGTTAAAAGTGAGAATGGAAATGGGGAATGTATCAAAGAGAACACAACCCGACCATAGAACAGACAACAGCATTATCTTTATTTAAAGTCAGTTCGGCAGGATAAATTTCTTAAAGGTCTTTGCTTATTTTCGTAATAAATTGTAACAATACAGAAGCAGGTCCCCAATAAGCGGTGCACACTTAGTGCCGGCCATAGGAATTCCGTATAACTTGACGATATACGGAAAATTACGTGTGCGACAGAATTTGTTTGTCACCCTCAAAATAACATTTGTTCTCAAAATAATTAAACATTCATCTAAGAAAATTAGATCGAAAATATACCATTTACAATGCTCTTAAACGGGTTGATGCAATATACGAAGAAACTATATGTAGAAAGGGCAGAAACAATAGTTATATCACATTCCATATAATATGAACAACAATACTATTTGCTAATTTGCACCAGCCACGAGGAAGGACTTAACTCAAAGTGTTTTTCTTTTCTATAATGGATGTCATGCTGGTTCTAGTGCATGGTAAATAATCACTAAATATATAGATTTTGATATACATGTGACTACATGTACTATTAACTCAATTTATATTTCATGTTTTTGTCAAACGTATTTCTATTTTTATTTTTGTTTATTGTCTATTGCAATTGTGTGATAAAAAATCAATGTACTGATTATGCCTGTAATGGGTCCACTATTGGAAATAAAATATATCTTATCTTATCTTATATAACCGCATTACAAGAATAGCATTCGACTTTGATTATGAACGATGTGAAAATAATTGGTGTAGCGATTTTTAAAGGATATTTTCTACAAGCTTGAATTAGGACATTATTACGAACTGAAATTACAGGTTGATATGTCATTGGTGGAACTTAACATTTCTCGTTTTTATTCAGACATTTGGAGTAATTCTATCGAAAGCGTCTCAAAATTACGTACCTATAAGACATTCAAAACTATTTTCGAAACTGAACACTATATTGAATTAAATTTAAGTAAATTGAACGGTCGTACTTGGCACAGTTAAGATGTGGAATTTTACCATTAAGAGTTGAAACAGGCAGATATTCAAGTGAAAAACCTGAAGAAAGACTTTGTATTTTTTGTAATCTTCAAGAAGCCGAAACTGAACTACACTTTATCTTTAATTGTCCGCTTTATTTGAATTGTCGAAATAACATTTTTGGTGAACTTTTAACTACAGAACTCTTCTTAGATCTGAATCATGAACAAAAACTGAACATTTTAATGTCTCTTCACACAAGAAAATTAGCAAAATATATCGTTCGTGCATTTCATATCCGACGTCAGGTGCTATATAATCTATGAACATTAATTTTTGTGTATATTTATTATAACTTTTTGAACTTTAATTTCAATGATTTGAAAATTGTTATTATACATGTATAAACGTGATTATGTTTAACCTTACTGATATTTTAAAAAGGTGATTATAGTCAATGGGCCGGGTGTAACTTTGACTATAACTTTGTAATGTATTATATTTATGTTCACAAGTCACTTAATAAACAAATTACTTACTTACTTACTTACTTATAAAGAGACGTTTATTAATAATACGTGTATCGCCTGTTGCAATCAAAATGTTGAGTTTAACTATAGTCGACAAAAACTATTGATTGTATACATAACAAAGCATTTTTATGCCCTACCTACGATAGTAGAGGGGCATTATGTTTTCTGGTCTTACGTCCGTTCGTCCGTTCGTTTGTCCGTCCGTCCGTTCGTCCGTCTGTTACACTTCAGGTTAAAGTTTTTGGTCAAGGTAGTTTTTGATGAAGTTGACTGAAGTCCAATCAACTTGAAACTTAGTATACATGTTCCCTTTGATAAGATCATTCTAATTTTAATGCCAAATTAGAGAATTTATTCCAATTTCACGGTCCAGTAAACATAGAAAATGATAGTGCGAGTGGGGCATCCGTGTACTGTGGACACATTCTTGTTAATAATAATTCGGAAGAAATAAATATTTTAGTTAAAATTAATAAGAATGATAGCTGAAAGAAGCTTTATTTCTTTTAAAGCAGCGGTATTTGTTAAAGGGGCTGATCGATAAGACGCGCGTGTTCAACATCATGCAAGCATGGTGAAATGATTAAGTGGTTAAATACTTGATAAGTGAAATGGCAGCTTTATTGTCCGTTTACGCCTACGCAGGTCAATTCAGTTAAATGATGCACTGTCTATAGTACTTCTCGCACTTATATCATCAGAAAAACGCCAAAGATAATATTAGTAACATTTCAGTATTGATAAAAGTTTATATGCAACAGTTTCATCAAAGGAGCGAAGTGATGTAATTTAGAATGGTGACTTGTCAAGTATTTTGAAAAACTTTACTTTCAATGGTATACAGTCTTGAATTTAAGCCGTTGAGAGTGAAAACAAAATCTACATGTTACAGCTTACAATTCATATATTTTCTCAGTTTTGAAATGGCAAAGTAGAGCTATAAATCTGTTATGGCATGTAGATAGTAACATGCATAATTGGATTTCAAATATTTTGCAGGCATCACTGAAAGCAGTATTGCGAAGATGCGTATCTGGTGCAAGAAAATTAGTACCGTTCATTTTATTAAAACAGTAAACGTAATAATAATAGAGGTTTTAAGTTTTTTCTGATAACCATCCAAAGAAAGAAAATAATATACATGCGGTAAGGGCTTTGTACATTGTTGAAGGCCGTATGGTGACCTATAGTTGTTAATGTCTGTCATTGGCAATCATATACCACATCTTCTTTTTTTATATGTGATGATGGGACAACTTCAATAGATTATTTATACACATTATACATTTAAAAGAATAAAAGACATAGAAAAGGAACTTCAATTTTACACATTAGTTTTACAGTAACTTGATAATCTAAGCATTATCATTTTCTATTAATCTGTATGTATCAACCTCAATCAAATGTCAATGATTGTATAATCATGTAATATTAAAATGGGCCCGAAATTCTAGAATGTCTAGTCTTAGATTTAACACACGATAATCCCACCTGTTACTTATAAATCAACATCCTCTTAATAAGAATTCAGTTATATTAATGAACAATAGATAACGCTACAGGTTTGGAATGATTTGTTTTGTTAGATCAAGTCGAATGTACTTCGAAAAAAAACCCGTAGAAATAGAATTATTACTAGATGTAGGACTGTATATATAGTATATTTCATGACAAAAATCTTAACCAAGCATTTTAGCATTCTGTCTTAACAATCAATCAATCGCCACAATCCAGGGGGTGGGGTGGGGTCCGGGAGTTGGAACCCCACCCTTTTTTCGGACGATCAATGCATTTGAATGGGAGCATTTAGTTGGAACCCCCCTTTTACTCTGGGATGGGACCCCCCCCCCCTTTTAAAATGGCTGGATCCGCCCCTGCGCAATGTTGGCGGTATATCTGAACTTGACGTTATCTGCAACACGAAGGAAAACACCATTTTTTCAAATTAAACTGTCACTCCAATTACAATTGATAAATATCAT
Organism: Mytilus edulis; assembly: GCA_019925275.1. NCBI lineage: Eukaryota > Metazoa > Mollusca > Bivalvia > Mytilida > Mytilidae > Mytilus > Mytilus edulis. Next base: position 24,495,325 of record CM034351.1, on the reverse strand, counting down.
ATGTCGTGTTTGATTGAATCCCTCCCCCCCCCCCCCCCCCCCCCCCCCCCCGGTGACTGGGGAAAAGAAATATTGTCACTAGGTCTTCGACCGACCGGCAGTAAAAGGCTTGCCAAAGTAGGGCGTTCGTTTGGCTGTGCGGGATGTACAAGTTTGCAGTCACGATGCAATCGTCAGAATGGGCATGCCTCGTGTAAAGAGATTAATACTTGATTTTTGAGGGATCCGTAGGTGGTATGTTGCAAAGCACAATTTCTGTACCGATCCAATACAACCTCATTTTCCAGTGGCGGTCCAAATTTCCCCGACCATCATCATTGTTTTTATTGTTAACTTGACGTTCTCGTCCTGAACATGCATGAAATATTTGCGACTGGACGTTAAGCAACCAAAAATCGATCAATCATTGATTCAAAAGTGAATTATTATTTCATAAATAGATTAATATCAATGCACAGCCGATTAATCCAAACTGTATAAATCCTAAGTAGATAATTTGTACGTGTAATACAAATACAACTGTTTTAATTAACAAAATTGGTTGTTGAGTCCTTAATGCATATATTATAATATATACACTCTAACACACAGCCCGTTACAACTAAAATTTTGTTATCAGTAATGAACTACTGGATTTGTAATTATTTCTTGCCAAGCTAATAAAATCTGTCATTTAAAATGCACCTTCTGACATTTGAAAGTGAAAGAATGCAAACATGTGTACACACACACTTCATGACTTTCATGTATACATTGTATCATATAAACAGAGAAGTTTCATTATGATTCAAATCATTTTACTTGTGTAAAATCCAAATATTGGATAACATGACAATCATTACAAACATACAATATTGAAATTTAAACAACATTCATATTTTATAAGACTATATATTAAGATGTTTTGCATGGAGGAGGTGATACTTTTGCAAATTTGAAAATACAAGAACATAAATTCATAATGCAATTGTTATACAATATGTCATAACAAATACTATAAGAAAAATATAAAATAGTCATAACTTTTTTCAGCTCTCAAAGAGTTCTTGCAAATGTTCTTTAACGTAAGGAACCTGAGAAACTTTTCGGAGATAACGTTCCCATTCCGACCGGACGTAGACTAGGTTCCAGCTATGTACATATCACCGTGTTCTATACATATTGATATATAAAATATGTAATATTTATGTTATCGCTTGCTATCACCTCGAGTAATTGTACTCCGCTTTAAAAAAAAAATGGGGGTATACTTTTTTACCTCGGTCTGTCCGTCCGTCCAATGAATATATTTCGTCGCATCTTTCTCAGGAACTACATTACAAAGATTTCTGAAATTCGGTTTTAAAGTTTATATGAGTCGGATATGTTTTCAGATTCATCACACAACAACTTCCTGTTTACCTTAATATACTTTTAGTGGACGGAGGTGTCCTTAAAGTGAGAAGTCTACAACTCACAGATTCACTTGTTTAATGCAATATAATGATTAACGAGCCTTTGTCGTCGAACATCAACATCAGACATTTTAAGACTATTTGTACCCTTGAGAATTCAATCAAATTTGACAAAAAGAAGATTAATCAGTGAATAGTGTGAGTATTAGCTATAGACTTTCAGTTACGTAGATATTGATAGCAGCTACGTAGATGCTACGATATTGAACTCAACCCAGCTAGTCCATAGCTACACATTCAATAGTCAAATCTTCGTAGCATCACTTAGTTTCTATGATATTGAACCCAACCCGGCATTTTTCACAATTCGCCCAGGTTGCGTTCAATATCGTAGCTGCTACGAAGCGCTAAATTTACCTAGAAATTGGCTATTGCACGTATAGCTAGCCTAGTCGCTAGGTAGATTTCTATACCCCTTACAAAGTTATGGTCATTTGTACTTTGAAGTCTATCCAATATAAACTGCTGGGTTGAGTTCAATATCGTAGCGGCTACATAGTGCTACGTAGATTTTGACTATTGAGCTTGTATAGCTACCTATAGCTAGTTGTTACATAGATGTTGATAGCAACTATGTAGCCGCTACGTAGCTGATACGATATTAAACTGAACCCTGGCCCAATTAACCAATCATTCTATTTAGCGAATACAAAATGGCGTCGGGAAGGTTATTACTAATAACGCCATTTTGCTAGCTACATAGCATTGTTGAGTTCAATATCGTAGCTGCTACTAGCGGCTACGTAACTGGGCTGCGTTCAATATCGTAGCTGCTACTAACGGCTACGTAACTAGGCTGCGTTCAATATCGTAGCTGCTACGTAGGTTTTGACTATTGAACGAGTTACTATAGACTGATCATAGACTAGCTGCTACAATTGATAGCAGCTACGTAGCCGCTACGTAGCTGCTACTATATTGTATTCAACCCTGCTATCAATATTTATGTAGTAGGGTTGCGTTCAATATCGTAGCGACTACGTAGTGCTACGTAGATTTTGACTATTGAACGTGTAGCTATATACTAGTTGTAACAAATATTTTGATAGCCGCTACGTAGCTGCTACGAATATGGAACATAACCCAGCTAGTATATAGCTACACGTTCAATAGACAAAATATACCTAGCACTACATAGCTGCTACGATATCTAACCCAACCCTGATCGTTCAACATAGATAGATATCAAAGACATAGTTAGTGGCTATGCTAGCTGCTATGATATTGATCACAAACCACAGGGCTATTTCACAAGTGATGGGAAATATTTCTCTTACATCGATCAAGAAATGTGAAAGCCTGGGTTGAGATCAATATCATAGAAGCTACGTAGCAGCTAGTCTATAGCTACACGTGCAATAGTCAAAATCTACGTAGCACTGCGTAGCACTATGTAGCAGCTACTATATTGAACGCGACTCAGGTGAAACCATATTTCTATACCCCTTACAAAGTTGGGGTTAATTGTACTTAGAAGTCTATCTAATATAAACTACTGGGTTGAGTTCAATATCATATAGCAGCTACGTAGTGCTACGTAAATAGACTAGTTGCCACATAGATATTGATAGCAGCTACGTGGCCGCTACGTACCAGCTACGATATTGAAGTCAACCCTGGGTTGAGTTCAATATCGTATCGGCTACGTAGCTGCTATCAATATCTCTGTACCAACTAGTCTATAGCTACACGTTCAATAGTCAAAATCTACGTAGCACTACGTGTAGCTGCTACGATATTGAAATCAACCCTTGTAACTGAAAACTAACAAGTAAATACGAATGGCGATAGGTTTAAGTGTAGTACTAGTGGATTATCCCAAAATAGGGGGCGGGCGGGGTTTGGAACTTTCCTTTTTTGGAGAATCAATGCATTTCCAATGGGGACATGTGGTTGAAACATAGCTGGATCCGCCCCTGACTACGCTATTGTCTCTTTTCTCTTGTTATCTTGATTATTGAAATGTATTAAAGTGAAACGATTTTATTAAAAGTATAACGATTGTCCGTTGATTTAAAATTATTTCGAATTCGATCAAGTTAAGAAAGGCTTTACCATCGTACCTGCATGTTCATGCAAAAACGATGTCTACTACCGTTTTTGTATTTTTTTGATATTATAATTAATAGTGTAATATTATTTAGCTTAAACACGTATAACAGGCATATAACAGGCGATGAGGGACATACCACGGTAGATGAGATACCAATCCAGCAACACATTAAACTAAAAGTCTTCTAGAGGGTAATAAAAGTCTACATCTGAAGCACCTTACTTCAATGACTTTTATCAGGAACGGCCAGAACCAGAACTTTGAAAGCAAACTAAGACCTATTGGTGGTCTTCGGCTGATATTAAAGAGCAGATGTGGAATGATTGCCAATGAGACAAATTTCCACCAGAGACCAAAATGACACAGAAATTAACAACTTTATGTTACCGTACGGCCTTCAACAATGAACAAAGCCCATACCGCATAGTCAGCTATATATATAACAGACCCCGAAATGACAATGTAAAATAATTCAAACGAGAGAACTAACGGCTAATTTATGTACTATAATTGAACGAAAAACAAATATGTAACACATAAACAAACGACAATCACTGAATTGCAGGCTCCTTGCTTAGAACAGGCACATACATAGAGAATGTGGCGGGGTTAAACATGTTAGCGGGATCCCATCCATCCCCCTAACCTGGGACAGTGGTGTAACAGTACAACATAAGAACAAATATAAAAAATCAGTTGAAAATTATAAAAGGATTACTGATGTACAGTAGTTGTCGTGTATTTATGTAAATGAATTTATACTTGTTTCTCGTTTCTCGTTTTTTATATAGATTAGACCGTTGGTTTTCCCAGTAAAATGGTTGTACACTAGTAATTTTGGAGCCTTTTATAGCTTTTTGTTCGGTGTGAGCCAAAGCTAGGACGCATTGAAGGCCGTACATTGCCTAAAATGGTTTACTTTTATAAATTGTAATTTGGATGGAGAGTTGTCTCATTGGCACTCACACCACGTCTTCCTATATCTATTAACTCATCAGATGGATAAAAATACAAATACTATACATACAAGTGAACTTGGCCGTGTACTTTTACATTCCAACAACAAAAAGACACTGAGTACAGATCTGAGAGTACTCACAGTTACTGACAGCTAGTTCAAAGCCACTTTTGATGTCTGCTCTTTGGTCTGGTTGTTATCTATTTGACATGTTCCCCATTACCATTCTCAATTTTATAATGTATAGATATATTGGTATATGCTAAGCGTTATGACCAAAAGGAACATACAAAGAATAGAAAAATATACGTAAGTTCAGCTATCCCTTATGGAGTTAGAACACTAGTTTCTATTAAAATAATTTCGAAGTTTTATCATCGGCGAAATTGTGAAAAGTATGTCAGTACCGAAACACATGTGTTTTGATACTCTCAGGGATTATAGAACAGAAGTCCTCCTTTTATTAACGATTCGATACTGTCATGAAAATAATTAATTTTGTAAAGCTTGTGTTACTAATATTTTATGCTTTAGACCAAAGCTTAAATATGTAGAGCAAAAAAGTATCAGCGGGGTTGAACTTTTTCAGCCAATGACTGAATATAAGAACTCTTTTTCTAAAGTCGCTCGGCACGCCTTATATTTCGACTTTGGTATATTGCAGCGTTATATTATTTATAACTGTTGGTTACTCTGGATCTGTGTCCGAATCTCTGGGATAAGCGCACAATCTACATTTATTTATTCTAAAAGGTAATAAAATAATTGGGAGTGGAATAAATCAAACTGAATGTCCAGTTGAGAAAGGAGTAGGTTCAGTAAGACCCCTTTTCGGCCCAAAAATATAGCAGTTTTACAAAATTGTTTAAATGTAAACATTGAGTTATTTTTGGGAAGGTATAATGCCTCTGCTACATAAATATGGGCTGTTTTTTTGACAATTCACATATAACGGGTACTTGCATCATTAAGTCATACTAAATTACTGAAATCTTCACAATTTCAGCATTTTAGTTAAATTTTAGACAGTTTCCGTCTTAAATGAAATTGGCCGCATTCGTGTTCATTCTAGATATTGAAATAGAAGTTGTGTTTGATGATAATACTTAACATGTATAAAGGTCAAGGATGAACACAGATGCGGCCACTTTAATTTTTGACAAAAACCATATGAAAAGTGACAGTTTTTGGCATATTTGATAGATTTTTCATATTTAAGCTTGAATAGGAGCGTTTTTAATGAGTGAATCAGTTGAAATCTTTCACAAAAAAATAATTGAATCAATTGAAATAGACATTTAAGTGTTTAAAAAGTGTCCAAAATCTTTCGTCAGATGAACTTGAAATTTGAGGCCAAATCTGGCCCTTACCGGACCTACTCATTTCCCTATAATAAAGATTTAATGTATAGGCGGAAGATTACAGAAGCCTATCAGCGCCTCACATTTCTTCCTACATGTATGTTTGCGTTTGAACGCAAACCTTTGCGCTAAACGGCAAACCTTTGTGCTAAACGGCAAACCTTTGTGAAATATGCAAACATTTGAGATATAACGTAGACCTTTGCGATATAACGCAAACTTTTGCGGAATAACGCAGACATTTTCGAAATAACAAAGAATCTGTCGTATTCTGAAATTTCAACAAACTTTTTCTAACATCAAAATTAAAAAAAATCTTTGTTCTAAATAATTCATTTTAAAGTAAAAACATCATTGTTTCTATTTGACTTATAGTTTCACAATTGTTTGTCATTATTTTTGCTCTAATCTACTATACCCGCGTCCTTTTTGTTATTTTGTCTCTTTCAATAAGAATTGGCTGTACCATATCTATTTTCTTGTTAAATTTATAAAATTTAAAATTATATCATGAATGTAAATGTAAATCCAATATTATAGTGTCTGATAATAACATATACAAAAATAAATTAAGAATTGAAAACGCAAACCTAGGAAGAAATTTAAAAAAAAATGTGTGGTGCTAATTAGCCTCCTTAGAAGATACTGATTGTAGTACGGAATAATATTTATGAGCTAATCTTCTCCGAGCCTAAAAGCTGAATCACCTTTTCATAAGGCATGATTAAAATTAAATAAATGAAAGCCAAATACAATTTTGGCCCGGCAGTTCATCTGTTTAAGGGGGTATGGTTATCCTTGCATGGGACAAACATTATTTTCCTATTAAAAATAAAGGAAAAACCTTTCTTTTTCCAAAACACACAGGATGAAACTTTTTTAAATCAATGTTGTTGTTTCTAATAGAAACAATTTATGTTTCTAATAGAAACAATTTATATTTATTTCAATTCACTTCAGAAATATGATTTTTTTATTTTTAAGAAACGTCATGGTTCCATTGTCGTTGTCTCAGAATAGTTAATATATAAAATATCATATTGACAAAATGTTTTTTTTATGTCATATCTAAAATGCAACAAACTACTTTGTCGGTGTAGCAGTGACTTTAAAATGATGTCGAGCACTGTCAGATTAATTATAAATTACGGCGGAAACTAGAGGATGGAATGTACATGATGTAGGAGTGATGATAAAACAACGACCTTCGCTGTATCAAATATCCGTGAGAAATGCATAATCAGCATTATGTATATAGCTTACAGTTATATTTCCCGCTCGTTTAACGATTTTCGACACCATCTAAATAATGTTAGTTGGGTTAAAGCAGTTATATTTCCCGCTTAGTCTAAAAATAAAACAAGGTGTTTGTATACGTGAATATAATTGGGAGAACAATTTCGTGTTGGTGTAAAAGATATGGGTTTTACACAAGACTTTGTATTGGGAAATGCCATCCAAAAACACGTTATATAACTAAATCTCTTGATCTGACAATTAAAGTATTTTAACAATTGCATTTCTTTATTAACTTGTTTGTTAAAGGTGACCTCTCATACACAGGACCTTTTTAGAATAATAAAAATACTTCTTTCAATTTAGTTCATAATTCAGATATAAATGATCATAAATAAAAGAATTTGTGGGTTGTACATCGGCGAAACAGCACTGTGGATTTTATATAATTACTAAATATACATTGCAGTTTAAAAAAAACATAAAGTTAAACACCGAGCGCTAGAAGTTACAGGGGCAGTCATCCAGCAATTTTTAAAAAGGGGGATGGGGGTCCCAAGTTCCCAACACAGGATAAAGGGGGTTTCAACCATACGTCCCCATTCAAATGCAATGATCGTACCAAAAAAAGGGGGTCCAACTCCCGACCCCCCCCCCCTCCTTTGGATCCACCACTGCGTTTCATTTAGAGCACCATACTCCTATTTCGAGCTCTAGACTTTTAAATCTACAGTACTATACTTTACATTTTCAGCCCTTGGGTTTATATTTTTAACGCTGAACTTTATCTCCACCGCGTATTTCACATCTGTAGCGCCAGTCTTTCCATATCCATTGCAGAATTTTAAATATATCTACAGCGATCAACTTTATATTTGCAGCGCTTGAGTTTTCAGTTATATCTTCAGCGCAAGACTTACCATCATCAGCGCTGGACATTAAATCGTCAGTTCTGATCTCAATATCGTTAGAGCTAGACTATATAATCCTTCAGCGCTGATCCCAACATATTCAGAGCAATACTATACAACCCCAGCGGTAAACTTTAAATTTTAGCGCTAATTAAATTTCAGCGCCAAACTAATTCCTCGGCGTTTGACTTTCCAGCTTTAACCTGAGACTTTTAATCTTCATAGTCAAAAAACTTTTAACACAAAGAAATGTTTCACCTATTTGCAGAAATTAAGATGGGAATTAAATACAAATGTCTTCTTCTAGAGAATCACTGAATAGAATGAAACCAAATATGGCATGAATAATCCTTAGAAGGTGCTGACTAAGTGTTGTTACTTTGTAGCAGATCCATCATCCATGGCTGTCAGTGGGACTTTGTTTAACATAGTACTCTATGGGTTATACATACAATTGTTCAAATAATCTTATCAAAGCCAGGTGAGCGATTCCGGCTCTCATGAGCCTCTAGTTTAATTCCAATATTAATAGGAATAAGTAAAGGTACAAGTTATGGTTGTGTTTATTCAATATGGTATGGATTTTAATTCAAGTAGCACAATCAAAATTTAACATTTACATTTCCACATATTGATAGTAAATGATAGTGATGGTTCATTATTATCCCTGTAGGTAACTAGAATGAGAGGGTATATATATTATATAGTATTGTTCATGCCAACAGATTGTCTGTCTGTTCATTGTGGTTTCATTGGCAATCATACCACATCTTCATATATTTTTTTATGAATACTGATAGTGAATAGCTGATATTTTTCTTTACTTTAAATGTAACTTAATCATTGTTGAATTCAAATATGTCATATAAGAGGTGTGCCCATATTTTAATCACTTAATTCCTGTTTTTGATTTAAATGTTACATGTTTTAAATTGTTTGGGCTATGTTTTCTGTTTTTTTAATACCCAATTTATGCTAGATCTGTTCTTGTTTGTTTTAGGTAATTACAAAAAGAAGGAAGAACAAAACAGCTAGAAATACACAGAACTGACTTTCTGTAAATTCAACGAAAAAAATATGCTACTGCATAATAAGATTAAATATAGATATAATAATGCATGGCAAGGACTCATTTTGATTGAGATTCAAGAAATGGTTTTGATTTTTTTTACTAAAAATTGATTTAATGTCAGAAAGATAAGTTTTCTTATATTATGAAAGATGTTTAGTAATGATTTCGGATGTAACTTTCCTCATGCTGTTAGGGTCATTAGCCAGAATGTGGAAAGTAACACCAGAACTCATTTTGATTGAGATTTAAGAAATGTTGACTTTATTACTAGAAATTGATTTAATGTCAGAAAGATAAGTTTTCTTAGATTATGAAAGATGTTTAGTAAAGATTTCGGATGTAATTTTCCTCATACTGTTAGCGTCATTAGCCAGAATGTGGAAAGTAACACCAGAACTCATTTTGATTGAGATTCAAGAAATGGTTTTGATTTTATTACTAAAAATTAACTTAATGTCAGAAAAATAAGTTTTCTTAGATTATGAAAGATGTTTAGTAAAGATTTCGGATGTAATTTTCCTCATACTGTTGGCGTCATTAGCCAGAATGTGGAAAGTAACACCAGAACTCATTTTGATTGAGATTCAAGAAATGGTTTTGATTTTATTACTAAAAGTAGATTTAATGTCAGAAAGATAAGTTTTCTTAGATAATGAAATATGTTTAGTAAAGATTTCGGATGTAACTTTCCTCATGCTGTTAGTGTCATTAGCCAGAATGTGGAAAGTAACACCAGAACTCATTTTATTGAGATTCAAGAAATGGTTTTGATTTTATTACTAAAAATTAATTTAATGTCAGAAAGATAAGTTTTCTAAGTTAATGAAAAAAGGTTGAATAAAAATTTTAGGATGTTTTTTTCCTTATGCTGTTAGCGTCATTAGCCAGAATTTAGTAAGTTATCTGAAACTTGTTCATTTGAATCCTTTCCTGCATATATATTTTTATATTTTAGCTCATCTGACCTAAAAGGTCAAGTGAGCTTTTCTCATCAATTTGCGTGCATCCTCCGTTAACTTTTTACATTTTTAACTTCTTCTAGAGAACCACTGAATGGAATGACACCAAATATGGCATAAATGTTCCAAGTGTTGTTACTTTGTAGCCAATCCATCATCAAAGATGGCCACCAGAGGGGGGGGGGGGGCTTAGTTTAACATAGGACCCTATGGGAAATACAAATGTCTTCTGTTAGAGAACAACCAAATTGAATGAAACCAAACATGACATGAATTATCTTATGAGGTGCTGACCAAGTGTTGTTACTTTGTATCTGATCGATCACCCAATATGGCCGCCATCAGGGACCTAGTTTAACATAGGATCCCATGGAAAATGCATACAGTCTTCTTTTACAGAACCACTAAATGGAATGAAACCTAACATATAATGAATGTTCCTTATAAGGTGCTGACTAAGTATTGTTACTTTGTAGTCGATTCCATAATCCAAGATGGCCGCCAGCATGGGAATTAGTTTAACAAAGGAACCTATAGGAAATACATGCAAATCTCCTTTTTAGAGAAGCACCAAATGGAATGAAACCAAACATGGCATGAATGTTCTTTATGAAGTGCTGACCAAGTGTTAATTTGTATCTGATCCATCACCCAATATGGCCGCCATCAGGAACCTAGTTTAACATAGGATCCCATGGAAAATACATACATTCTTCTTTTAGAGAACCACTAAATGGAATGAAACCAAACATGTCATGATTGTTCCTTATAAAGTGCTGACTAAGTGTTGTTACTTTGTAGCCTATTCCATACTCCAATATGGCCTCCAGCGGGTGACTTAGTTTAACATAGGAACCTATAGGAAATACTTACAAATTTCTTCTTTTAGAAAACCGCTTCAGGAATTGAAACCAAACATGAAATGAATGTTTTTATGAGTTGCTGACCAAGTGTTGCTACTTTGTTGTTGATCCATCACCCAAGATGGTGACCAGCAGGGGACTAAGCTTATCATATGACCCTATGGGAATAAATTACAAATGTCTTCTTTTAGAGAGCCACTAAATGGAAACCAAACATGGCATGAATGATCATTATAAGGTGCTGACTAAGTGTTGTTACTTTGTAGCCGATCCATCATACAAGATGGCTGCCAGCAGGGGGAGTTTGTTTAACATAGGACCCTAAGGGTAATTAATACATACAAATGTTCAATTAATCTTATCAAAGCCAGGTGAGTGATTCAAGCTCTCATGAGCCTCTAGTTTATATTTACTAGAGTCAAATTAAATATGTTTTCTTGCGTTCTGTAAGTATTTGTCTCGCCTGCGACTTCTGTTGCAGAAAGCGAGACTTAGAGATAGTGATCAGGCGGTGAAGGCGTTGATGGCGGTGTTAGCTCTTGACTTAAAAGCTTAAAATTGTAGAAGGTAGAAGACCCAGATACCTCATACTTTGTATATAGATGCATTTTGTTATGAACTTTCCGTCTGTCATATGACCATTTTCCTTGACTTCATTTTCAAAAAAGTTCATTTTTTTTGCAATGTTAATTTCTCACTTATTATAAGTAATAAGATAGCTATATTTGGTATGTGCGTATGTTGCAAGGCCCTCATGTCAGTCCGTCAGTTTTCACTTGACCTCAACCTCATTTCATGGATCAGTGAACAAGGTTAAGTTTACAGGGTTAGGTCCATATTTGTGAAATTATAAGCAATAGGTCTTCCATATTTGATGTATGGAATGATTGTAAGGTGTACTTGCCCAACAGGTGTCATTTGACATATTCATTTAGTCCTTTGTAGCCAGGCTGATAGCCTAATTAATAAACAGGTATACAGCGGGGTTTTCTGTTTGTCTTTTTCATTTTTAGCCATGGCGTTGTCAGTTTGTTTTAGATTTACGAGTTTGACTGTCCCTCTTTTAATGTGATTATGATATTTGTCTATATAACAGAGTCTTATGAAAACATGCCACTTTGATAATTAGATTTATTGCATGATATCAAATTTGAATGAAATTGATATTTGACCAAGATGGTATACGGTTAGTTCACAAATTTTTGGTCAAAATATTTTTAAGATTTCCTACCGGGGGGGGGGGGGGGTTCCCGAACCCCCTACCCCCCTAAATCCGCTAGTGATGTATGGTCAAGACAAAAGGTATATTTAACCAGAAATGTAGTAGAGTATCGTCAATAAGAACGAAATAACTATCAACAAACCACGTCCACGACACAGCCTATGATAAAAAAAATACTTCTCGTATTCATAGATCAGTTTAGCAGCTTTTAGTGGAAAGACCTTCAATTCTCTACTAGTTTCAAATGTTCTTATAATTTTCTGTATGCCATAACCATTTAACCCTCTTAATGCAAAGGCGACATATATGTCGTTTCAGTGCTAGGATGAAACATTTTGTCCTGCATATTTTTTAGTTGTGATCTCCGTCCTGCCTTTTTATTTTTCACTATGTTTGGTCCTGCCTTTTTCTTACAACTTTATCCTGGGTTTTTTTCTGCCCACTTGCTCATCCTGCCTTTTTTTCACTCGAAACTCCTGTCCTGCCTTTTTTTTTAAATTTCATCCTAGCCCCCCTAGTTAATCAAATGCATTACCAAGTAATACACTCGTTTAATTAAAGAGATAATTCAGTAAATAACAAATCAACTGACAGATTCTATAAAATAAGCACTCGATCATGGTGAAACTTGAACTGAGTGAGAAATTATTATTATCAGAATCAGGGACC
>CM034351.1:24395307-24482467 GCA_019925275.1 Mytilus edulis | reverse complement strand
AACGGATTGTGTTTTGGTGATGGGGATGTGTTTGTAGATCTTACTGTTCTAAACATTCTTGCTGCTTACAATTATCTCTATCTATAATGAACTTGGCCCAATAGCTTCAGAGGAGAATGTCAGTGAAAATTTACAAATTTTACAAAAATTGGTACGCCGGGTCACCGGACACAATTTTTAAACAAAATACTCCAATGATGATTGTGGCCAAGTTTGGTTTTATTTGTCCCAGTAACTAGTTTCAGAGGCGAAGATTTTTCTAAAAGATTACCAAGATTTATGAAAAATGGTTAAAAATTGACTATAAAGGGCAATAACTCCTTAGGGGGTCAATTGACCGTTTTGGTCATGTTGACTTATTTGTAGATTTTACTTTGCTGAACATTTTAGCTGTTTACAGTTTATCTCTATCTATAATAATATTCAAGAAAATAACCAAGAACAGCAAAATTTCCTTAAAATTACCAATTCAGGGGCAGCTACCTAACAACGGGTTGTCTGATTCATCTGAAAATATTAGAGCAGATAGACCTTGACCTGATAAACAATTTTACCCTGTCAGATTTGCTCTAAATGCTTTGGTTTTTGAGTTATAAGCCAAAAACTGCATTTTACCCCTATGGTCTATTTTTAGCTGTGGCGGCCATCTTGGTTGATATGACGGGTCATCGGACACAATTTTTAAACTAGATACCCCAGTAGTTTCAGAGGAGAAGATTTTTGTAAAAGTTTACAGACGACGGACAACGACAGACGCCAAGTGATGAGAAAAGCTCACTTGGCCCTTTGAGTCTCCCAAACTGGTTACAGTTTCATGTGTGTTTTTCTTTAAGCTCAGTCAACTGAAAAAAATGAAGGAATAGTCAAGCTACATATGTATACATTTATACATCAGTTTTTTGCTTGAAAATGTTTTAAATTAATTATATTAAATAAGATGAGTTTTAATATTATATACATGTATTCAAGTACACATATTTGAAGTTGAATATAATTTTTTAGAAGATTTCACATTCAGGACTTCATATACATTTGTAGTGAGAGATTAAAACCCTTCTTGCATATCTGGAAAATAAATACTTGGTCTCATTAATTTTTATGTGTGTGTCATCTGTGTTTTAATTTGTTCTTAAATTAAGCTGACACTGGTCATCTTAAAATGTTTAACAATTCATTTGTTATGCATTCTTATTCTGATTTACATTATGTACTGATGTAATGTCTAGTATATTTACAGGATTTAAGATTTCACATACTTTATCTCATACGGCGGAACGGTACTTTATCTAAATAAAGATAAACATGTAAAAAATGTACTTTAAGAGATACTGGTACTCACTTTTGAATTTTCATATTAATGCAGTAGGTTAACTTCAAAATCAAGTTGATCCATTTCTCTAATTATAGCTATAGGCTCCTCTATATGTAAGTCTGTTATCTGATGTATCTTTTATCTGTTTGAAGAAATAACAGATTATAAGGTGATCAATTATTCTTTGAATTGAATTTGGAAAATTGTATTTAAAATCAAATTAGTTATTTTCTTATCTTAAGAACCGGTGGAAAATATATAATGAGCTGTTAGCATCTTACTACATTAAAACATTCAAAGTTACAAGACTTTTAGTATGATTTATAATTCTATTTTTAAATGGACAGGTTAATGTATGAAATGATCTAAATGAACACTTTAAAGCAGAACGGTAAATTGTGATTAACTTATTACTAAACAAGTTTACTTGATATATTTGAGTCAAATTAACCTTATATGCTATGCGCTTCAGGATCACACATGTACATGTACAAATGTATCTAAATTATAATGACAAGATCTCAAAATGAGCTTTTTTTTAAATTTTTTTTCAGTTTTGAACTAAATGTTAAAAGTTTGAAATCCTTGCAATTGTATCATGTATAAATCATATGTCTACATTTAGTTTCTAAGGACACGAAGGATTGATTGATTGATTGATTGTTGGTTGCTTTACGCCGCATTAGCACAAAAAGGCTATATCGCGGCGAGAGCTAATTCGACGGACACGAAGGACAATAAACAACAAATTTATGAAACAAAGGTATTGCCGTCCCAAAAGATCCCATCTAAATAGTGGATTAAGAATCTAATTATCTTAAGATTTGATATACAAGTTTTATTTTTATAAATAAATATATATGCAAGCATGATAACCACTTTTCAATATATGTGTGTCTTTCATATGTCATAAAATATAGGTACACTGTATATGTAGCAATCAAAATTACAGAAAATTTAAATTTGACGTTCCTGATTTTTAACTAATTAAGCTTACTGTTTACATGTATATCTGACATAAACATATATATGACTATCCTGATAACTGTAGGATTGTCTTTACTTTCTTTTATAAATTGTGACTTGGATGGAGAGTTGTATCATTGACACTCATACCACATCTTTTTATACATTTATCTATTCTACATGTACATGCAAATGTATTCATTTGTAGTTGCATTTTGCTTACATGTACATTCATTTTGGCACATGAACATACATTACTGACATGTACATATTAATGATAAGCATGATGAATAAGGTAACAGACATGTATGGTCTGTTGTGTATATGGAGGATAGTTGCACATGTGATTTTCTCATTGGCAATCATTATGATCATAACCAAATCTTCTTTTTTTTTGTAACTTTTGAGTCTGATAGTTTTATTTTTTTTAATTTTAAATTATTATCCTATTCAAATAATGCTTGAACATGATGAATAAAATTGTATAAAATTGCTTTCAGCACAGATCATACATTTGCAGAGAATTATTTCACATTGTAACTAAAAATATGGGGGAGAGGGGGGATTTATTAAAATTATTGAACAGGCCACATGATTTATCCGATAAGTATCCAATATTGGTCATTTTTCAGAAATATTGTCCTGAAATTGTCTGATAAAAGGTAGTCTTGGTGGAAGACCTTCCCTTTTGAAGATTCCCATATGCCACAATCATCATAGTATTTGGAATGACGGTTATTTGTCTTTCTGCTCATGTTATCAGCATTGTTAACTAAGAATCACGTGTTTGATTTATTTCCAGGTGGCGCATCTTCAAAAATATGTGACTTCTCTTGTACTGCTTTCCAACAATCTAATGCTGACAAAAATTTCCCATGTTGTAAGGTATTGATGTTGTCTGGTTTTGGAAACGTTACGTTATTGTCTGAAGATGTTGGTTCTAAGTCCTTTGATGAGACTAATAATGGAGAAGTACATTCTGACTCTGTTGGAGATGGTGGCGGTTTTGCAATTGGTGAGGAACAACTGGTTTCATTTACGACAAAATTCATCGGCTCGGTCTCTGATTCGTAAGCATCAATATCTGACATTTCTGATGTTTTCGTCTTAATCGGCGAGCTGTGGTTTGTTGGTGTGAAACTTTGATTAACTTGGGTAGTATTTTGTGGTGTGCTGGTAGTTAACGGGACGAAATGGTTTGGCGTCCTCATACCGTTTATTCCCCAATTAGTGTGAGTCCACATTATAGTTAATAACCCTGATGGTGGAAGGTGAAGTGGTGTGTATGTTGTATTTAACGTCCTGTATGCAAGATGACCTTTACCATAAACTGGTGGGTAAATTGTTTGGATACTCTTACCAATGACATCAGCATGATTGATAGACATTAGCTCATGATTGAAATATTGAATTTTTTTCTATTACTCAAAGTGCCTAATCACTAAAATCGAATATTACTCAAAATTCCAATGTTTGTAATAAATATCGAATCTTAATATATAGTGTCATCAGTCTTTAAAAACGATGGATATGTTCAACAACCGTACTCTATTAGAAAAACTCCATAGTGAGATTTATCTATTGAATAAAGAATTTTACAAACTATTTGATAACATGGCAGCGATAACAGATCGCAATGAACAAATTGAGTGCATGTTAGAATTGAAGAGATTGTCAAATGAAACCTATGTTCTAAGTGACCAGTATAGAAAATTAAAGGTGGTTAAAGAAATTGACCAATTGGAGGACAGGCAAATGGAAGACGCCCTCGACAACCTACCAGAATTGAGCAGCGATGAGGATGAAGAAAAATTTGAGTAATATCAACTTGCTGGATTTTACAAAGGTCCTTTTAAGGACCGTCAATATTTTCAAAAAGATCTATCATTGTTGTTCACTTAATTACCCTAATTTCATCCCCCCCCCCATTAAGATTAAGTTCCAAAAGGTTTTCCCAAAGACAAGTAATGATATAAGATTGATACAGAAAAAAACAAATATAGCTTGACACGTGTCGGTGATGAATATGTTAATCCACCACTTAACATGAATAATCGCGTCGGTGATATATAGAAAACCAATTCGATGTCAATATTTAAAATATAAAATTACCAAATTATAAATTTCAGGAACATATTATATTCCGTAACTTAAATAATAAGAAAAATGAATTAACAAAACTTGACACGCGTCGGACTTTGATAAATATGTTAAAGGTGATAATCCATGATTAATTGCAATTAACAATTAAGTATTGTGCTATATACATTTTGAATTAATAAAGCCTTCCACGCCTCGGTGATAAATAGAAAACAAATTCAACGTCAAATTTAAAATATAAAATTACCAAATTGTAAATTTCATAAACATATTATATTCCGTAACTTAATAAGAAAGATGAATTTCAAAAACTTGACACGCGTCGTTGATAAATATGTTAAATGTGATAATCAATCACTTATCATAAATCGCAATTAACAATAAAGTATTAAACATTTTGAATTAACAAATCCTGACACGCGTAAGTAATAAATAGATTAAACCGATTCAACAGATTAAGAAATTCAGTGTACGAAACAAAAATTTACAAAAAATGTGCAAATATGCCGCAATAATATTTTTAATATTAAAACATTAAATTACCAAATTAAGACGAAGTAAGCCAGATGAATAAGAGTAGGTTGTTCCTACTTCTTCTTTCAAACAGGTCAAACAA
The DNA here is from genome assembly GCA_019925275.1 of Mytilus edulis. Taxonomy (NCBI): domain Eukaryota; kingdom Metazoa; phylum Mollusca; class Bivalvia; order Mytilida; family Mytilidae; genus Mytilus; species Mytilus edulis. The sequence continues at coordinate 24,477,473 of CM034351.1, read as the reverse complement.
CAGTTCGTAGAACAGCTGGATGTTACCAAGAAATCGACGTCTTGTAATGATAACTGTTGACAGTCATAGTGGTACCATGAATTGCAAGAGTCACACTGTACTGAGTTCTTGGAGCAGTTCTGTCTGCAGTCACCACAGGGCCAGAAAATCGACCTTTTTAGGTACGAAACTTTGCGTTTTGGCATTTTGACTTTACTGATTAACTTTGAAACTTTATAATAGATTTAGAAAGATTTTTGGAATTTATTTCTTGTTCTATCAATATATACCCTTTGATCAATATCTTTAAATTTTGGAGCCAATCGTAAATTTGACCAATAATATAAAACAGGAAATAAAATATTGTCCAATTATTTTTATCGGAAGTAAAAGATGATCCAATAACATTTACAGGAAGAAATTGTGATTCCAGCACTTTATGGTTTCACGTTTCCATTGTCTAACACAAGATTTGAGACGTCGCTAACAGAACAAAAATGTGAAATGACTTCTCTTGAAACATTGTTAAAAAAACAAAAAGTTATGTAGGACTTCTTTTAAATTTCCATTTCTTTTGACAGCGTGGTTGAATTATAGAAGCCATCCGTTCTTTTCAATTTTTGACATAGACCTCATTATAGTGGGTTGTGTTTGTTTAATTACTCTTAATGACCATCACATAGACTTTTGTTTTACAAGCATTATTCAAAACAAAAATGAATTATATAAGTATGTAAAGAAGAAAACCCATTCAAAGATATTGCATGATAATTGATTAAAATCGTGCTAAAGGAACTTTATGCATTTCAAATAAAATTTAAATATATTCACAATAAGTAATCAATGAAAGTCCTCGATCTCTTTCCGTCGGTTAGATTTTGATATTTGTCTCTTGTCTTATTTTTGGTATAACTATTTCATATAAGAAGAAGAAAGATATGAATAAAATATATATGAGGTGTTGATGACGGTGGTTTGCGGAGTTGTCATGTTATAGACTTTCCTTTCCTGTTCGGCGTGTTCAATGTAGATATATTTGATATTTTAAACTTTAATTTAATATGATTTGTTGCATTAATAACTGAAATAATATATATAAAGGTCACAATTAATACGATTAAACAAAAAAAAAAAAAAAAAAATGCGCTGTTTAGCGATATGTGGTTTGCAATCGGTGATGAAATTTAGATTTACCGTCTAATTAATATTAGTTCATGCATTTTTTAAAGTTATTTTAATGTTATGTTGCATATTTTAGTTGTTTTGTTGTTTGTTTTTATGTTCTGTGGTATATTTTTAGTGTTCTGTGGTATATTTTTAGTGTTCTGTGGTATATTTTTAGTGTTCTGTGGTATTCTGTGGTGTTCTGTGGTATTCTGTGGTGTTCTGTGGTAAAAAGACGCTCCGTTTAAACTTCCATAATTTAAACTATTACCTGTTCCAACTGGTATAACTGTCGCAAAGAATTCTTTTATACACTATAACTATCATCTGCTTCAAAGTGATACGCCTTTCCAGTTTTCAAGATGCCCAAAATTATGGCATTTAGATCTTTCTTTGCTTTTGGTGTCTATGATATACCATGTACTGTTTTAAGGTGAAGGAAAACTGTATGATTTCCAGCATTTGTCCAACTGAATCATCAAAAACTACTCACGGATGGCTTTAAATTCCTCATATTCCACATTTCCAGCAAATAATACAATAATTTCAGTCTTATAAATAATACTCATTCCCGTACAGAATTTGTAACTGCCTCTGTCTGGAAGTGATCACCCGTACATGTATGCAACAATCTCCTGGTGAGGGAAATAAGTTTCCCAACACCACAAAATTATGTAGTTTTATTAAATCTTATCAAAATGTTCAATTATGTATAAAAACATACAACAGAAGTTCATTTTACTGTCAAAACATTACCAGCTGATTACAACCTTTATCGGTTTTTAAATTGAAGAGCATCACTTTTGGTATGTCTAAACACCAAAAAGTCGAAAATAAACTGCTGTTTCCTGACAGTTTACTGCATTAGAACATTTACATATCAACAGATACCAGAGATGTTATTATCATTTCCTGCTGTATTCATGGTCATCTTTTAGAATATATATCAATTGTTATATTGTAGGCTGTTTTTGTTGAGAAATTAATACCCCTATTTTCCTATATAAGCAGTCAAATTTAGTGAAAAATCAAATTCATTTTTTTATACATAATAACCCAATATGACTTTTAAAAATGTCATTTCCCAACAAAACAAGTTGGATACAATACAAAAACACATTTATCTCAAAAAGGTTGTTGAACAAAATTTCTAACTTCTGCCTGGTTTTCTCTGGCATTGCCTCTTAAATACAAGCCCTGGGATATTGTACCAACTATGATATATAAACTCCGTAGTCAGGCGCGTCTTAAATCTTGCTACGTTTCACAATTGAGAAGTTGAAATCATCTCATTGGAATTATCCCTCCTAAGACAAGAAACTTGTTTTCATTTATCGTGTTGCAGGGATAAGGGAATACTTGTGTTAAGTGTAAAAAAAGATAAGTGTTTTTATAAATTTGCAAGATGAAAAAGTCTTAGATTGATTTTTTTTTAGAATCTTCTTCTGATTCAGATTATCTTTAGAATAGGTGTGTTCACACAAAAATGAATATTGGGTTTGATTGCTGATAACATTTGTTTAACGTTTTTAAAATCATTTTAGGGTGTTAAACTTTTGTCAAAGAAAAGCAAACGATACCGAAGGACATTCAAATTTAAGTAAAAAATAAACTAACAACGGCATTTTAAAACTCATTAAAGACAAAGAAACAAATAATATACAAAACAAAACATACACAACTAATGAATGAGATTTACAAACCTCACTAAAAAACGTGAGGATCTTAGGACTTCATAATAGCAAGCAGATCATATCTCAAATATTGTCTGGCTCAATAGGAATGTTATTTATTTACTCATTTATTTTTAGGTATTTATGGATTTTGATAATCTATTACCCTTTCTTTTGCATAGAATATTTTACTTTTGTTGTAGTCAATTTATTCACATTTGGCAAATTATATTCTCATCATCGTGTAATGTCCGAAAAGCAACTATAGTTTAAAAGCTAATATGCACTCCTTGTAGGTATAACGAAGGTTTTTCAAAGAAAATGGATAGCTCAATAAATCAAATGAAAACAAAGGCGATTCATTATTTATATGGATATTTTTTTAACAAAATGTCAGTGAAAATATATTGTAGGTAACGATACTGAGATACAAATCAAATATGAATAATATATTTACAAACTGTTCTGAAACGCGTTTAAATTGAAATACGTACTCAATTAGTACAAATCGAATTAATAATGGGAAATGTGTCAAAGAGACAACATTCCAACCATTGAGCAGACAACAGCCGAAGGCCACCAATTGGTCTTCAATGCAGCGAGAAAATCCAGCACCTGACAGTGTGCTACAGCTGACCCCCAAACAAAAATGTACACTACTTCAGTGATGAAGGACGTCATACTAAACTTTGAATTATATAAAAGTAACTAAAATTTAATATCCTACAAGACTAGAGGCTCTGTTTCTAAATCTTACCATTAAATGAGAAGACCTAAATTACGACCTTTACAAGATAAATCTTCTATAAATTTAATAGAGAAAAGATAAATTACGACATTTACAGGATACCTTTTCTCGAAACTGAAAAAAAACCTCATATCATAATCAATATACACTCAGCCTCAACATGTGATAAACCTAACCAACGCGTTATATGCGGAGGAGGTAAATAGCCAAGGATTTTTTTAACTCATGATTCGAAAACTGAAAATAACATGGCAAAAAGCGACAAACGATGGAAAGTCTAACAACAATACAAAGATACAACTTTTCGGTGTGAGCCAATGCTCTGTTTGAAAGATCGTACTTTGACCTATTATGGGTTTTTTTTTTTATAGGAAGAGCCTAGGGTCACACCGAACAGCCCTACAAATTACTGGTGTAAAACCATTTAAAAGGGAAAACCAACGGTCTAATCTATATAAAAAAACGAGAAACGATAACTGGTTTTAAATAATAGTACTGGAGCTAGATTAAGGTAACAAAAAGGATTTCAATAAAGTCAACTCTAAAACTTAGACATAGCGACAGTTTGAAGTCACTCTCTAATGCCTGACACGTGGATTTATTTTATCGATATAATTTGTACTTTTCAGTATATTTTAAGTGTAAAAAGTTGTATGCTCACCAATAACATGTTTTTACATGTAAATTACATGTATTTTATCCTTTTTACATTTGAACGGAAATTTCATTTAGTTTAACGGATCAATATATATAAATAAATAAAATCCTAAAAGCAAATATATTAAAACAAAAAAGTAATCAACGTCAATTCTGACACAAACACGTTAAGTATCGCATTGTGAGAAAAGTCAACAGGCTCTATCTCAAATATAACACACATAATGAACATTTTTATAAATATTTAAAAAAATTCAAAGTATTATTGATCCAATATGTTCTCCTCTTTTTTCAAAAGATGAATTTTGAATTTCTGAATTTGTAGTATCTTGTAAAAAAAGTCAACAGAAATTCATCGATCTTTAAATCTCAAACATCGATTATCACGAACGGTACCAATAAATGAAATCACAAAATGAACCTACAAAGGAACAATGCGGGTGTGTAGGAAAGTTGTGTGGTTCATGTTGGGCATAAATCTTTTGGTGTGCGCATTAAAAATGAAATCAGTTTCATGATTCTCTTAAACTTTGTACTTGTTTGGCATTATAACTATTTTGATCTGAGAGTCACCAATGAGTCATATGTAGACGAAACGCGCGTCTGGCGTATTTAATTATAATTATTATGGGTTGAAGAGGGAGAAAAAAATTCAGCATATTTTCTAGGGATGGAAAAATCTAGACAGAGTAGAAAAACAATAACCCAATTATATGATGATAAGGGTCAAATTACAAGAGATCAAGACAAAATATTAGAATTAGAAGCAAATTATTATAAAAATTTGTACTCTACAAAAAATCCGGAGATAGAAGAAACAAAAAAGTATTTAGAATCTCTAAAAAAATATAAAAAATTAAATGACTCTGAAAGTAATACTTGTGAAGGGGAAATAACTGTTGATGAATGTACTGATACAATTTTTAAAATGAAACTAAATAAAGCTCCTGGGCTTGATGGATTAAATGTTGAATTTTACAGAAAATTTTGGGAAGAATTAAAAACTTTTATAGTCGCTACTTTTAATTATTGTTATGAAAAAGGAAAGCTATCAAACACTCAGAAAGTAGGTCTAATATCCTTAATTTATAAAAAAAAATGACCCTCTTTCACTAGATAATTATAGACCTATAACTCTTTTAAATTATGATGCAAAATTACTCGCTTATGCATTAGCACAAAGATTAAAACCCCTGCTACCCAAAATTATACACACTGACCAGAAAGGATATGTAAACTAGAGGCTCTAAAGAGCTTGTGTCGCTCACCTTGGTATATGTGAATATTAAACAAAGGAAGCAGATGGATTCATGACAAAATTGTGTTTTGGTGATGGTAATGTGTTTGTACATCTTACTTTACTGAACATTCTTGCTGCTTACAATTATCTCTATCTATAATGATCTTGGCAAAGTAGTTTCAGTGGAAAATGTTAGTAAAAATTTACAAATTTTATGAAAATTGTTAAAAATTGACTATAAAGGACAATAACTCCTTAGGGGGTTAATTGACCATTTTGGTCATGTTTTACTTATTTTTAGGTCTTACTTTGCTGTACATTATTGCTGTTTACAGTTTATCTCTATCTATAATAATATTCAAGATAATAACAAAAAACGACAAAATTTCCTTAAAATTACCAATTTAGGGGCAGCAACCCAACAACCAGTTGTCGGGTCAATCTGAAAATTTCAGGGCAGATAGATCTTGACATGATAAACAATTTAACTCAGTCAGATTTGCTCTAAATGCTTTGATTTTTGAGTTATAAGCCAAAAACTGCATTTAACCCCTATGTTCTATATTTAGCCGTGGCGGCCATCTTGGTTTGTTGGACGGGTCACCGAACACATTTTTAAAACTAGATACCCCAATGATGATTGTGACCAAGTTTGATTAAATTTGGCCCAGTAGTTTTAGAGGAGAAGATTTTTGTAAAAGTTAACGACGACGGACTCAGGACGACGACGGACGCAGGACGACGGACGACGGACGCAAAGTGATGGGAAAAGCTCACTTGGCCCTTTGGGCCAGGTGAGCTAAAAATAGGTATATTGGTTTTAATATTCGACAAATACAAGATGTAATAGATTACTCTGAGACTTTTAAAATAGATGGGGCAATCTTATTCCTTGACTTTACAAAAGCATTTGACTCGTTAGAATGGGACTTCATGTTTGAGACTTTAAAGAAATTTGGCTTTAAAAATAATTTTATTAGATGGGTTCAGACAATGTACTCGGATATTAAAGGATGCATTATTAATAACGGGTGGGTTTCTACTCGATTCAGTGCTTCACGTGGACTCCGACAAGGATGTCCGTTATCATCGTTACTATTTGTTCTAGCAGTAGAAGTAATGGCAATTAAGATAAGGGAAAATAAAAATTTAAAAGGACTAGAAATAAAACTAGACGGAAAAAGTAATACTCTGAAAATTTGCCAACTAGCAGATGATACTACTTTATTCTTCAATCAAAAAAAGATGTTACTCTTGCAATTAATTTAATAGAAATATTTGGTACTTTCTCAGGCTTAAAATCGAACAAAACAAAAACTGAAGGGATATGGCTAGGCCAATTGAAACACTGCCGTGATAAATGTGAAGATATAAAATGGTGTACTACACCTATTAAAAGTCTTGGAATCTATTTTGGTCACAATAAACAAGAATGTCAAAAATTAAACTTTGAAAAACAGCTTTTAAAATGTAAAAAAATAATAACTGATTAGAGTAAAAGATATCTTACTATTATAGGAAAGATAGTCATCATCAAATCACTTGTTTTGCCAAACCTAACATATGTTGCATCAAACACTATAATTCCTAAAGAAATGTTGCAAAATTTTAAAACTTTGATATATAATTTTATATGGAAAGACAAAAAAGACAAAATAAAAAGATCCACACTTTCAAAAGATTTTTTGATAGGAGGACTTAAAATGATGTTTACAGAAAATCACTGCATATCAGCTGGATTTTAAAATTAAACTTTGACGATTGGATAAAAAGTGATATAATTACAATAAATGATATCATTGATGAAGAGGGTAAAATTTCCGAAACAACCATATTATCTAAGCTTAAATATAAACAAAATTGGATAAACCAAATATATATGTTACAAAAGGCTATTCCAATGAATTGGAAATTAATTCGTTGTACTGAAGAATCCATCAAAACTAAAGTTAAAGTTGTTAACGACTTAAAAATTAGATACACAACAATAACTCCATTAACGAGCACTAGAGAACTTTATAAAATGTTCACAAACTAAAAGAAAATCATGAAAAACCGAACGGTTTTCTGTTGTGGGAAAAATTATTTGACAAAAATTTAAGGTACAAGTTCAAAAATAACTTTGTTTTCATTTTTCAATATCTCACTGATAACAGATTAAAAATGTTTAGATGGAAACTTATTCACTATATTCTGCCATGCAATGAACTATTAAAAAAGTGGAAAACTACCGAAGACAACTTATGTAAGCATTGTAAAGAAAAAGATAACTATGAACACTTTTTTGTCAACTGCTTATTTAATACAGACTTCCTAAAAATAGCAATGAAATTAATGAACTCCCTAGGTATAGACAAAAACATTATAAGTCTCGAAAATCTAGTAATAGGGTACAAAATTGAAGACTCAGCATACTTTGATATTAACTACATACTAACAATAATATCCTTTTCATTATATAAAGCATATTATGTCTCAGAAAAGAAAAAAAAAAAAAAAACATTTTGAAAATTTTCCAAAAAGAAATTTCAGATATTATTGAAATGAACAATTTTAATAACAAAAATAATAGTAAGACAATTTTAAAAACAAATAGATTCATTGAAGATTTAAAAAAAAATCAGAGTAAAATCAATTTAAATGTTTGAAACATTATTTTATAAAAAGTAAAAACATAGTAATTTGTAAACACAATTGTTAAATTTTGCCACAAGCCATATATGGTCATGTTTATTCACAAGTTCAATCATGCATGTCGGCATGTTTGTAAAAATGTTCAACCATACATAAGTAACGACATGGTACATATTGATGTTTTATCCATAAACATTATAGGAAAAAAAAAGATAAACATGTGTAATCACGATTATTTAATAATTTATTCTAGTGTAGACAAATTGTGAATTGTGCACGCTAAAATGAATGACTTAACTTGTGTAATACATATACACGACGACATACAATAGATTAGTAGAAACTTAAACAAAAATTGCATACTTACCAAATTTTATAAAATAAGTTAAATCCTGTTTATGTAAGAATATTTAGACACAATCAATAATGCGATAACGCACATGCTTGCTGAAACAACACCAACTATGCCCAATTTCTTTCAATGGAATACGGATCATTTGATAAAATCGATAACGGAAAAGATTCCGGAAAAGTCAATGTATAAAAAAAGGGAAAGAAATTATTCAACAAAGATCTGTATGTGTATTCACAATATTTATTTTATATAATTGTGAAATCAATTGTACTATAGATACTAATATTATGAATAAGTTATATCTTACCAAATAGTGCTTCCCTAAACTATTAGGTAAACTAACATGAGGGATACTAAGTTACAAGCTGTAAACTTAGTAAATTGTTACAGCAAATATGCAATAAAGATATTATTACGTTTAAAAAAAAAAGTATTTAATTATAATCCTGGTACCGTTGGTAACTATTTACAATGTCAAATTTAGGAATATAACAATATCGGTACAATTACAGATCAGACGACGTATTTAAAACCGTAAACAAATATTGCTATTTATTTCAGACTATTACATGTCATCAAGCCATGTTTAACGTAAATATAAACTTTTAAGTCAGGTATCTATGATGAGTTTCCAACCCATTGGTCGATGCCACTGCTGGTGGAGATTTATTTCCCCCGATGGTATCACCAGCCCAGTAGTCAGCACTTCTGTGTTGACTTGAGTTATCATTTAAATGTTCATAATTATAAATTAACTGTTAGCAAACTTTGAAATTTTGAAATACTAAGGCTAATTCAGGAATAGATTACCTTAGCTGTATTTGGCAAAATTTTTAGGAAGGTTTGGTCCTCAATCCTCTTCAACCTCGAACTTTTTTTTTGCCTTTTTAACATTTTTCGATTCGAGCGTCGCTTTTGTAGACGAAACGACCGTCTGGCGTGAACATAAAATTGTAATCTTGGTTTGTATGATGAGTTTATTTATGATAAACGTCAAAAATATATAGTATCGATTTTATCGGTTGTTCCTCTTATCTCTCCTATAAATGATTTGATATATGGAGCAAATCTCTATTAATGACGTTCGTAGAGTGTGACTATATACAAGTGTAACTTATCATTTGAGATATGTAAACGCAATAATCAAAATTTGCAGGTACGTACTTGTAAATTGAAAACTTTATATTGTTTAAAACTGAACCCATTTGATGCTGTTTCCATTACATCTGTATTTAGCTATAATTCCTTTATTCATTTGAACTAGTAAAAGTGTAAAATTTGAGATCAATGTATTGTTGATTTAACGACAGTTTGTAGTCGAATACAAATGTATTTCAGGTACATAGTTCATCAATATCTTCTGAAACGTTTCGCTCAGAACTACATGCATTTGTACTTTAGTTGTACGTTCGTTATATAAAATATGTGTTCTACATGTGTTTCAATGTTTGATAACCTTTATATGATTCCAAGTGAAAAAGGCCAGATGATGCTTCTAAGTTTAAGCGCTCTCCTTTTTTGTTTGCTTTTTTTGGAGGGGGAGAATATTGAAGTATATGCTTGGTATAGAACAATATAACAGTGTTCAATGGGGGAATCATACAGACTCATCATGAAAGTGAAGCTATATTTTAGATCTGAGTGACTAAGATAATATTACAATGGTTACTGCGGCATCTAAATTTTTATTTCGTAACTGTTGAGAATGGAAATGAGGAATGTGTCAAAGAGACAACAACCCGACCAAAGAGCAGATAACATTCTAGTTGTTTTGCTCACACATTGTTATCAAAATAATGGAATACAATTCGACTGTCACACAATGTGGAAGTTGAGCTAGCTATAAAACAAGGTTTAATCCACTATTTTCTACATAAAGAAATACTTTTAACAAGTCTGAAATATAACAGTTGTTTTGTTGTTTCCCATTTGTTAGATGTGTAAGCTTGTAGTATTCAAGTCCTCTGTGCTAGAATCATCATGAGTTGAAATACATTGATTAAACGGGAATTGTGCAGGAACCAAGCAATTACTTCGACTTATCAGAGTTTTCGACACAACCGAGGTCAACACAATAAGGTGCGACTGTATTGAACATTTTTCATCTGAATAAACATATTGAACTTTTGGTGTAGTCTTATTATTTTTATTTATCGATTTTAATAATTTTCAATTTCATATATATCGTTTGTCAAATCACTATTGTGTAAAAGGTGTCTTTAATATTACATGTACATTGCATTACAATTGTCTTACCGCCTCATTCTATATTGTTCTATCCAAAGTAAGGAGCCTGTATTTTTTTTTGTTGCTGTTTGTCATATTTGTTTGTGTCCATTGGTTTTTTTTTTTATTATGCCTTTATCCGTTTGAAATGTTTTACATTTGTCATGTCGGGACTTTTTGTTTACTTTAATGGGCTTTTTGCTCCGTTAAAGGTCGTACGATGACCTACAGTTATTCGTTTCATCATGTTTATTTATTTCATTTATTTGTTTATTGTAATATATATATATATGTACCATGTGAGGAAAATGATAGTTCTTTTTCTATTCATTAGATGTGTAAAAGCTTTTGAATTTGCCATTTAATAAAAGACTTCGTTGTTAACTTCCTATTCACGATAAACGATTTTGATATTGTATTGTATTTCTATTTTTATGCATCGTTTATTCATTAGCAATGGGTTGTTAATGCTATTTTTGATTTCTGGTAGGCATTCTGATTTTTTTTCACAGAAAAAGGCAGCTTAATGAATAAAAAGAATAGTATGCAATAAAAGCCGTACATTGTTTTTCAAATGGATGACTACAAAGTAAATTTTAATGTAAATCTATTGCGATTGAAAATACCTAGTAGATACATATAATTCGTATCTACAAGCTGTTGATACATGTTCAGTTGTTAAATGCGTACTAAATTAGTATAAAGTAAGTAAGTAGAACATGATGCCCTACTTTTGTTTGTTTCATTTATATAGACAATAATCCATCAATAAAACATTACAATAAAACTGTTTACTTGTTTTTTGCTGAAGTTTTCGCTAATAAATCGAAAACAACTAAACGGACAATCATAGGACAGAAAACGTTTTAAAATACCTGAATCAACTCGGGAATATCCCTTTTGTTTTATAGTCATTTGATGTGTTTAATCTTTTAATCTTTAAGTATTGTTTTAAATTGAGAAATGTGTCTCCTTCAGTTTAAAAATTTGTTTTTTCGTAAATTGTTTTCTTATGAATTAGGCCATTAGTTTTGACCATTACACCTGTTCAACATGACGACTGTTTGTAAGTGTATATCTAATAACTTCTACGTCATATCAATCAGTGTATGGAAGAAGCAAATCGATAAAAACGTTTCTTATATGATATAGCGATACTGTCTTAGATCAACGAGTTGCATTGTGGGGAATTTTAGACGAATATTAACATTGTTGTGAAAAAAGGAAGATTTCGCAATATAAAGCTTAAGTAATGACTATTTGTTTAAAAGAGGTTGACATTTAACACGACAAACGTGTGCTGTATAATTTTCATAAATTGCGTAATTTAATTACAAGCAAGTTGTACGAGAAATTTAAATGTTGATTAAATGAAACATAAGCTCACGGTTTATCATCTATAGATGTACACATTTAATAAATAGCAGGTAGCAAAATTAATGGAATGCAAATTTGATGAATTCTATGATATTGCTATATTTTATATATTAACCATATGTGGATTCTTAAAAACTCTAAAGAACTTCTGGATAATTTTAAATTTCGGTCTTTTTCTGAAATTAGTTCTATCAAAACTTTTGATTTTTCAACCTTGTATACAACCATTCCCCATGTGAAATTGAAAAACCGTCTAAACGAAATAATCCACAATGCTTTTCATCATAAAAATGGTAGCATACGCTATAAATTTATCACTTTGGGATACCATAAGGCATATTTTGTTAATAAGGAACAAAAGGGTAAAACATACTACACAGAGAAATAAGTGATCAGTATGGTGGAGTTTCTTATTGACAACACATTTGTTGAATTTCGAGGTAGACTTTTTCAACAAATTGTCGGCATTACTATGGGAACGAACTTTGCGCATCTCCTTGCCGACCTCTTCTTATTTTCATATGCATCGGAGTTCCTTCAGACACTTGTCATACACAAGAAGATCAAAGAAGCCATGTTATTTAATTTCACTTTCAGATATATTGATGATGCTCTTTCCATTAACAATCCGAACTTTTCTGATTGGGTTCCATGAATTTTCCCACCAGAACTAGAAATTAAAGAGACAACAGACAAGGCTTCCTCCGCCTCATTTTTAGACTTATACCTCGAATTTGACATACACAGTCATCTCAGTACCAGAATCTATGACAAACGAGACGATTTTAATTTTGAAATTATCAATTTTCCTCACCTTAGTAGTAATATACCAACTTCACCTGCATATGGAATATACTTTTCCCAACTTATGCCGTATTCAAGAGCTTGCAGCTCCTATTCATACTTTGTAAAACGTCACCAGTGTCTGAGCAGAAAGTTGATGAACCAGGGTTATGTCAAAGAACGTCTCGTCCTTTTTCTAAAAAAGTTCATCGAAAGGTACCAAGAACTTGTTGATAAATATTCCGTATCAACTTCACAAATTATACAAGATGGTCTTGAAGTATAGATTTTGCGTACTGACGTTGGTTATCATCTTAATAACGTGTTATAGTATTCTTTTATTTGTCTTTATTAATATTACTTTTACTGTTAAGTCAGTTTTTTTAGATATTCATTTGACGGGACTCTGTGCTTATGTAAAACATCATACTTTGAACGACAAAATTATTTCATTTTTTAATATTACTTTTACTTATAGATCTTGTCATACTTTGAATGACAAAACTATTTTATTCATTCATACTACTTTTTCTGTTAAGTCTGTTTTTTATGATATACTTTTGACGTGACTCTGTACTTATTTATGTATCCCGTCAATCTTTGAACCACATATTTATTTTATTCATTATTATTACATTTACTGTTAAGTCTGTTTTTTGTTATATCTACTTTACGTGACTCTGCATTTATGTATGCTGTCATACTTTGAACGACAAAATTATTTTATGTCTACCTGTGCGAATTTCAAACGCGCAATTTTACACCAGTAATGAAAACCTTCCATCCTTTATTGGTAGACTTTACATAGATAAATAAAATCGTATAAGATAAGCGAAATGAGGATGTTAAATTTGATGTATGCCTTTTTGTGCTTCTTCGTTACATTTGTTGTTTTTATGGTGATTAAGATGATAACACAAGGTTGACTGCTGTACCCCTATTTTTGACATTTCTACTCTTTGAGTATGTTTGTTTTGTTCACACATATTGACAATGTAATGAAATTTGATGTGACTGTCATATAAGTGAGAGGTTTAGCTAGCTATTAAACCAGGTTCAATCCACCATTTTCTACATTAGAAAATGCCTGTACCAAGTCAGAAATATGACAGTTGTTATCCATTCGTTTGATGTGTTTGATTTTGCCTTTCGATTTTGGGCTTTCCTTTTTGAATTTTCCTCGGAGTTCAGTATTTTTGTGTTTTTACTTTTTATTATAACAATGATATATCTTTCTAATATGATAGCGATATGATTTTAATATGAATAATTTATGAATGCAATATTTTTCTAAATATAACTGCGATAGTTTTCTCATATAAAACGAAAACGATAACACGTCACAACGTATGTCAAGAAACCAGCAAACATAATTCACAATCATATCTTATGACCGGTTTAATGTTATAGGCCAGAAATCACTAAAAGTTTGCGCCTGTAACAAAATTAACGCTTACATGAACTTATAATCTCGAAAATATTCATTGAACCTATCGATTGTTTTCGATCATATGGTTATACCGACTAATTGTATTTGCAGTGATGACTCATTGACGGAATTAATTTTAAATGTGGCTAATGTAAATAGTCTACCGACATATTTGAATCTATAATAGTATAGACAAAAATATCATTACTAAAAAGAAATAAAAACCATTCCTAAAACAATCCAATACATTACGGTTCACAATAACACCTGATAATGAATATCCAAATGGAATAATAAATATTCCAAAGAAAAATATACAAATACTGTTGAACCAAATAAATAATGTCAAACTAGAAATAAGAATCTTATTGAGCAGCCTCAATTTATAAAACAAACAACTTCAGATTTCACGAATCAAAATGTTGTCAAACAGGAGATGTATTAATTATCAACTTAGAAACAAATCTGAGAAGGAAAACCGTTCTTGTTGGATATCAAAGACTTTTCCCGTTGGCAATTCGATATCTTTAGATTATAATCAGCTTGCGCTTGGACGCTGTTTACATCTCATTGACCGTGAGGGCATTCTAATGTATTGTTGCCACAGAGATTTGACTTTCGTTTTTGACTGGTAACCGATTGTATAAATACGCGGACATTATCGAGTGCAAAATAATCTTCCTTATCGCTTGTTATATATTCATTTCGTCAATAAGTACTCATAAATTTTTTTTTTTTTTTAACACGAATTAATTATATGAAAATGTTTTTACGTTAGAAATATATTTATATAAGTAAAAAAATCATTAACACTTATGTACACGTACAAAATTAATTGTATTAACGCATGCGGATATAAAATTTTACTAAGACATAAACGTTTGCTTTTAACTAACTTCTGAATAAATATATTTATATTTAGACTTAATTGTTGTCTTTTTTTAACCATACGTTTTAAGGTTCTTACTTTTTCCTCTGCATTTTTACAATTCATATTAGACCATATCGCTTTTTCATAGAAGAAACTTTTTTTTTTAGATTCGCTTCTTCCATAGATTGTAATCTGCTTTGTCAGTCCATCATGAAAGCAAACGTTTTGACTGTTTCAATGCACTTACTCCTGGGTATATCGTTACATCATTTCAATCATGTAAAAACATGAACCTGGCAAGATGATGTGATTTGCTATTGTTGTCAAAAATCGATAATCATGAAAATAGAACCGGTTTCAAAATACCAGCATCAAAACAAAAAAGTTATACAAGAACCAGAAACAATTCACTATATCACAAATTCCTACTATACTTCTCGTCTATTGGTAAACATTAAAGGTTCTAAAACGTACTACTATACAACGAAAAATGAAACAAATAAAAATGCTATCAATTTATATAATACTCTGTATATATTGGTTAGGTTTACATCTTACAATGAGTTTAAATCAAGCGTTAATTATTGTTGCTGGCTTCTGGCTTCTTTTACTTCTTATTACCCTTTATACGATATCCTCCACAATCGCAATAACATTTGTTGTTCACACAACTCCATGAATTGAAAGAAGTGCAGCCTCTTTTTGCACAACATCCTTTACAACCAGAACAAGTTTTAGAACATAACTTTAGCTGCTCGGTCAGAGTTATACCTAAAAAATATATGAGTACATTATGTTTAGGTAGTATGTATTTATAATAGTATATTATTTATAATTATGTTATGAGCCTATGTCGCTTACCTTGATCTATTTGCATTTTTAAGAATTACAATAATAAAAGATTTGATTACAATCCATGAATTATGTAAACAATAACCAGATCTGGTATGGTTGCGAATTCGAAAACTATTCACCAAAGTTCAATAGGAGTAGAGATAAATAATTATAGGCAACCGTACGTCCTTCAACAATGAGAAAAATCCATCGGCTGTAAATTATAACAAAACAGTTTACGAAAAATAAATATGGCAAACATGAACTAGCGACAACCACTGAACTAGCGGCTTCTGGCTTGGGACAGGCACATAAAGATGAGGGTGAAAGGAGGGGGGGGGGGGGTTAACAAGAAAAAAAACCAAGGTTAAAACAAGAAACAGCTCAAAATAGTAAACATTTATACAATACTCTGTATCTATTGGCAAGGATTGCAACTTACATATTGTTTTACAATGAGTTTAAATCAAGAGTTACTAAATTATTAAACGTGTTGTTTTATATTTTTACTGGGTCGATACCTCTGCTGGTGGACTATTAGTCCCCGAGGATATTATCAACTCAGTAGTCAGTGCTTCGGTACTGACATGATTAAACAAACTTTACTAAAATTTTCCGTTTATAAATTTTGAAATTATTATGAAACTAAGGTTTCAACTCCCTCAGGCAAAGTTGACTTTAGATGAATTTGGCTATTTATTTTAGGTATTTTTAACATATAGCTCTTCAACGATTTTCGGTACTTATACATCTTCGGATTTCAAATGTTTGGCTTTGAGCGTTCCTGATGAAGGTAAATCCAGAAAAGCGCTTCGGACGCAATAAATTATTAAACGTGTTGTTTTATATTTTTACATCACTGGATCGATACCTCTGCTGGTGGACTATCAGTCCCGAGGGTATCATCAGCTCAGTAGTCAGTGCTTCGGTACTGACATGATTAAACAAACTTTACTAAAATTTTCCGTTTATAAATTTTGAAATTATTATGAAACTAAGGTTTCAACTCCCTCAGGCAAAGTTGGCTTTAGATGAATTTGGCTATTTATTTTAGGTATTTTTAACATATAGCTCTTCAACGATTTTCGGTACTTATACATCTTTGGATTTCAAATGTTTGGCTTTGAGCGTTCCTGATGAAGGTAAATCCAGAAAAGCACTTCGGACGCAATAAATTATTAAACGTGTTGTTTTATATTTTTACATCACTGGGTCGATACCTCTGCTGGTGGACTATCAGTCCCCGAGGGTATCATCAGCTCAGTAGTCAGTGCTTCGG
This sequence comes from Mytilus edulis, assembly GCA_019925275.1. Classification (NCBI taxonomy): domain Eukaryota; kingdom Metazoa; phylum Mollusca; class Bivalvia; order Mytilida; family Mytilidae; genus Mytilus; species Mytilus edulis. The sequence continues at coordinate 24,460,224 of CM034351.1, read as the reverse complement.
TACTGACATGATTAAACAAACTTTACTAAAATTGTCCGTTTATAAATTTTGAAATTATTATGAAACTAAGGTTTCAACTCCCTCAGGCAAAGTTGGCTTTAGATGAATTTGGCTATTTATTTTAGGTATTTTTAACATATAGCTCTTCAACGATTTTCGGTACTTATAAATCTTCGGATTTCAAATGTTTGTCTTTGAGCGTTCCTGATGAAGGTAATTCCAGAAAAGCGCTTCGGACGCAATAAATTATTAAACGTGTTGTTTTATATTTTTACTAAGATTTGTTTGTCCCAGACTCGAAAGAAAACCGTTCGCATTTGAACAATAAGATTTTAATTGTTTCAACCTCAGGGATAGATACCTTAGCTGTATTTGGTCAAACTTTTAGGAATGGTTGGTCATCAATGCTCTTAAAACTTTGTATATTGTTTGGCATTTAAATTTTTTTTTTTTAGATTCGAGCGTCACTGATGAGTCATTTGTACACGGAACTCGTGTCTGGCGCAAATATATACTTAATTTGAATCCTGGTTTTGGTTTATGACCCGGATTTGTTTTAGCCTATCGATTTATGAGTTTGAACATCGGTATACTACTGTTGCCTTTATCTGGTATCTATGATGAGTGTATTTATGCTGTTCGATTTTTAATTTGAATTGTTTCATCTTATTGTTCAAAGGCTTGTCTATATATGATACTGTTTTTAAACTGGAAACCCCAATGAGTATTGTGACCATGTTTTGTCTATAGAACTAAATAGATTAAAAAGAGAATTGTTTGTCAATATAATGGAATTTGATGCAACTGTCATGCAAAGTTTAAGCAAACTATTTAACCAGATTCAATCCACCGTTTTCTACATAAAAAAATGTCTGTACCAGTTCAGGAGTTTGACAGTTGTTATCCATTCGTTTGGTTTGTTTGAGCTTTTGATTTTGCCATTTGATTAGGTACTTTCCTTTGTGAATTTTACTCAGAGTTCAGTACCTTTGTGATTTTAGTTTTTGGTAAAAAAAAATTACGACGACGACGGACCACGGATAGCAAATGATGAGATTTCCTCACTTGGAACCTGTAGAAAAATGAGATGTAAATAAATTGTTTCATATTCATTTATTTATAATCCCTTATACTTTTTAAATAAATTGCACAACATTGTTTTATTCATAACAAAGGTAAAGGGTAATATTTATCATAACTGCGACTTATGTTTATATTTGTGGGTGGTTTTTCTTTTTTTTTTTTATATAAAATCATAACTTTTATTATATACTTTTATTTCATATCTATATATGCCACTATCTGTTTGTTCTAATTATATTTATATATAAGACATGATTCTTACACAAAAATATTAGAAGTAAATCATATGATGGTAATATTAAAGATTATAAAAATACAATACTCACATGAGAAAATAAGGAGCAAACAAATGATGGTTGACGACTGCATATTCTAGGAAAGAACAGAAATAAAATTAATTTAAAAATATATCGTATAACAAAACTATTGTATTCATGACATTCTATTATTTTTTAAAACTTGGAAACTTACAGAAGACACATAGAGACCCATAATATTTTCAAGGCAGTATAAGGGTAATCGGAAAGTTACAGAAAGCAATTTCCAAGAGAAAATGGATATGAGGGGTAAAAGATAAACAATAGGTAATAGTTCAATTTCTTTCAGAAAATTATTCGTGAATCCAAATCGGTATTTAAGATGTTCTGTGATCTCCATATCACTGTCAAAGGTCGTTTGGTGACATATAATTGTTAATTGTACATATACAACATTTGCATTCTGGTGGACCGTTTTATACCATAACTTCTTGTTTTCATGAGTCATAATATTATATCTGAAATAGTTTATCAGCAACAGGACTTAGTGATTGACTGCTTTGTGTCTAGTCCCACTATTAGCACTAAAAGCTGATTTGTGTGGACAGTTTTATTAGAAGAGGAAGCTGGCATGCTTAGAGAAAAGCAACGACCTTTTGCTGGTTTAATAACAATTCTTAACAATAAATATTTAAGTCGAGAACACCTGCCACATACCAGAGGAACAGTCAAACTCATAAATCGAAAAAAAACTGACAACGCCATGGCTTAAAATGAAAAAGACAAACAGACATAAATAGTACACAAGAAACAACATAAAAAACTAAAGACTGAGCAACACAAACCACACCAAAAACTGGGTGTGATCTTAGGTGCTCCGGAAGGTTAAGCATATCCTGCTCCACATGTTGCACCCGTTGTGTTGCTCATGTTATTACAAATCAGATAAATAGTCTAATTCGGTAGGTCACATTCATGAAATCGAACGTTTGTTGGAATCAACCATCAATGAAGCAGGATGTAATAAAATTAAAATTAGACAATGGAAACATACTGATCGATTACAGAAAACGTAAAGAAAACTAAACATGTTTGTTAACATTATAAACATCGTCTTGTCAATTTTTCATTTAGGAAATTTCCTCTTTAAGAAATAGACTATGATTGAGTCGGTGCAAAGATTTCAGATGTTATGCTGTTCTTAAAATTAATATTTTGATAATTGATAATTTACATAATTTTAAAACTTGTATCACAACTTAAATTACTTTCAAGTAAATATGAATCTCAAACTTACCTTGTTATCAACGAATCTCAAGAGCTTTTTTCAATTTATGTTTAAGCTGAAGTTAACCTAGATGTTTTATACTGTGAGGGCCTTTTTTTTAACCGACAATGTAATAAATCAAATAAAAACAGACTCTTTTTATGTTAATTATTTGTTACGTAGAAACAATTAAGATATGAATTATGCTAGTTATTAATTATATTGTTTTCAATCCGTTTTATGAAATAGGACAATGGCCTTAGAATTGCCGAATATTACGTAGCGTTATTTATAATAGGATAAGTTTGAAATGAATTATGTCGGATCGTGTTATGATTATCATATATTGGTAAATATTCAAATACACCTCCAAATTTTCAAGATAAGTATAATATGTTCACCAAAATATATGTTCACTAGGACATTGTGTTGTTTCAAACATTTGACTGAGCTTAACAGTTTAATAGTATGCAGAATACCATACATAGAATAAATATGTAAATTCTATAACTTTCTATTTTCATGTAGCAATATTCATTCTTGCCTGATTATTGAGGTTATATCTCCTGATCGAGACGATATTCTAGAGCTTGCATTTGCAATCATAATTGCCTTGGAAGGGGATTGCTGCCAACAACGAAGCTATGAAACAAAGAGTTTCAATTGTTGAAGTGTAAGTCATCCCTTCAAAATTCTTACAGACTAAACTACGATATGGTTGACCGTTATGGAATATCTGCTTCATAGATGACGACGAATATCTTCGATGTTTAGTAATTAGCAAAAAACAGTAACATACCAAATAAGACTTATCACCAGTTTGCACTCACATGAACTATACAACGAATGTCAAATGTAGAGGAGGATTTATTCGTCTTTCGAGGCATATGAAATTAACCCCGGTTTCTGTTTGGGTTCGTGTTTCTCAGTCTTTAATTCTCTATGTTGTGTTTGTAGGTTGTTGTTTTCCTTTTGGTCGTTTTTCGTTTTATGCCAAGGTTGTCAGTTTATTTTTGACTTACGAGGACAAATATCCGTTTGCTATCTTCCAATTTTCTGCTGTAAAGAACTGCATATCTAAACACGAACAATATGTTTCAGTTGTGTTGTTCTTTCCTCTTATATTTGATGAGTTTCCCTCAGTTTTATTTTGTAACTGGATTTGTTTTTTTCTCAATCGAATTAGGAATTTCGAACAGCGGTATACTTCTATTGCGTTTATTTGAAACACTAGATTTATTTCCTCGTTAAAACCTCCTCATACATACATGTATGTCTCTGAGTTTCCAAGATGACAGAATTTAATTACACTTCGTATCCTCAAAATATAACCATATGTGATAATGTTTCAGCTTCAAATCTAGCAATCATGAGTATCGAAGATTACGCTGTGAGCAGATGATTTGAATACAATGCACCTATTGCTGCCTACCTTAAAGAATTAAATTTATAAACGTGTATTCTCATTTTTTATTAGCTTTACATATAGTGGCAACTATTCAGATTGATTACCCATTTACAAATTTTCACAATCAAAATGTATTTCACGTGGATTTACCAGGATTACAGCAAAATAGATTGACTGTCACGAACTGGATAAAGAAGTGATAATAAACAAATGTTTTCTTTCGATAGGTCACATACAGACCCTTCAACGAGCTTTTGCATTTATTTTTGAACTCGTATAGAGCTAGCCTGACGATCTGGCCCGATATCAGCTTATAGTCCAGTCTCAAGTGTGTCAGGATTCCAAGGTAGCAGAGAGGTTAACATTTTCCGTACATCTGGCTTGGCATTCAACGTCCCAAATCTGACCTAATGATAAGTTTTTATACATCCCACAAGAGCAAACGAACACTTCTTCTATACATTTGGTTGAAAAGCATGGTATGAACAATGCAGGTAACAATATTTCTATACTCAGGAAATCATTGGCACGACCGTCAACCTGTACACTGGAAGGTATACATTGTATAAAAAACAAAATCCCTTGTCAAATAATCTCCATTTGTATCATACAAACGAAAACTAGGTCTTTTATAGTAGGATACAAATGATCCTAGGCCTGTGTAATGTAAAAATTACATTCAACCCGGAAAAAGCATTTTAAAAATTTAATTTAAACATTTTAGGTATTTCATTTTGACTGTAGATGGTATAAACGACATTTTCAGTTTCCTTGTTAATTAAAAGAGGGACGAAAGATACCAGAGGGACAGTCAACTGATAAATAGAAAATACACTGACAACGCCACGGCTAAAAAATGAAAAAGACAAACAAACAAACAACAGTACACATGACACAACATAGAAAACTAAAGAATAAACAACACGAACCCCACCAAAAACTAGGGGTGATCTCAGGTGCTCCGGAATGGTAAGCAGATCCTGCTCCACATGTGGCGCCCGTCGTGTTGCTCATGTTATAACAAATCCGGTAAATAGTCTAATTCGGTAGGTCACATTCATGGGGGGAAAGGGGATTGTAGTTACGACGTAAGGAACATATCCGATATCATCTATGAAACGGGTATACCATAACTGTCAACCAACTCGTAATGGCGTCCGTAAAATTTACGAAGGGATGATTTCAACTTCACCATTTGCACGGGAATATCATATCAATTGGGAGATATATACCCCGTGTGCAGGTGCTGCTGGAATGTTGCTACTTAGAAATGGAAAGTTCACAATTGGAAAGCTGAAATCATCTCTTTTGTCGTAAAGTTTTGTTTTCAACCGACCCTCATTGTCAATTTCTAGATGTAAGTCAAGATATGAGGCCGACCTAACTGTATCTGTTGCTTATTCTTTAGTTTTCTATAATGTGTCATGTGTTCTATTTTTTGTCTGTTTGTCTTCTTTCATTTTTAGCCAGGCGTTGTCAGTTTATTTTCGATTTATGAGTTTGACTATCCCTCTGGTATCTTTCGTCCCTCTTTTGTATCCTGTATCTCTAGTTCGATGGGATAGATGCGTTTAACATAGTCACTAAATTTTGAATTATTTAATGAGAGAACATCATCTATATAGCGGATAGTAAAGTTAAAAGATATTGCTAACTTCGTATCGTTCTTCCTTAGAAGTTCCTGTATAAAGTTAGCGTATCCTTGCATCCTGTCTAAGCTAATGGAGGAAATTACAAGGGTTTGTTTTGTCGGATATAGTTTATACTTTACTAGGATAACTGTAGATGTGTTCTTTAATGCAGATATCTATTGTGATTGAGCTTTAGCAAAAAAATACTCTCTAACCATGCAGGGACGCATCCAGGAACTTCGAAGGGTGGGCAAAGTATATAAATTTTGCCCAGCGGAGCAAGGCGAAAAATTTTTTGTACCTTTTTTTGGTTAAAAACTTAGAATAAGTGTAAATGATGCACTTTTTATTTAATTTATTTATGGGGCATGTATATTCTAAATAGTTTAGGTGTATGGGTTGGATATTTTGATACTGTGTTCTTCCCATTAATTGTCGATTAAAAAATGATTGGATGGATCCAAAACTATATACTAGTATATTTGATGTAGAATTGTCTTGTCAATAAAAAATGGACATGGAAATTCTCGTTTGTTTTATGTTTTGTTAGCGTAACCTCGCAGATTTCTTGTTGTAAACAAGATATACACCGGGCTATTATATGAAATTTACAATACGACCGATACGAGTTAAGAAAGACAAACAACAAGTTTTATCCAAATGTTTGGTTAAAATGTTTCACCAACAAGAGCAGTGACTGGTTCCAAACCAACCAAAGGCTACAAATGAGTCTGCAATGGCAACGAATTTATGAATGGCGTTCGACAAATGGAGCCATAAAGGCCACACCCAGCAAGCAGGTTTCAGTCAGGCCTTGAAAAAAGTAAACAAATATCAGTTCGGCGAAACAGACATTCCGGTCAGACATGCAAACCCCGGCCACAACAAAAAAAATACGCCCGTTTGTATTCATCATGTTCATAAAATGCTAAATAATTCTGTTGGAAATTTTTGTTTCTAATAGCAAACAAGTGGACAAGATTATTGTTTTCAATCCAGTCCCGGTCAGAACTTGTTTAAGGCAAAACTCAGAGTCATTTTTTTTTCTCGCAAATATCTAAGACTGCCTCCTCAAATCAAATGGTTCGTATCTTAGACTTTAAATCTATCTATAGCTTATACAGACTTGGAATCATGATGCAGCTATGTTATTTTAAAATAGGCTGGGCGTTTGGGGTTAAACTTGTTTTCGTAGGTAAATAATATTTCTGTGGACATGTATTTCATGCGAGTGTAATAGTCTATAGAGTATTACTTTCTGTTTGGTGAATAGTGAAATAGAAGTCAATACATTCTTGCTCAATCCTTTGTCACTTTGAAGGTGTTATTATTGTCACCCCAGCCTAAGCAATGTATTACTTTAATTTGAATTTCAAAATGACTGAGTGACGTTTGTTGGACGCACTGGTCAACTCAATCATAGCGAATTACATGACTTTGACAATCAGTAAATTCCAGCAAAAATATCTTTATAAGTAAAGAATTGTCGCAAAAAATATAATATTAGAGTACACGGGAAATAGCAGTGTTCACGAAATCGAGTCCGATTAATCATTTAAAAAAAACAATCAAAGGGGGAACAAACGCCCTCTAGGCCATCCTCTGGATCCGCCACTGCCTAGTTAAGGCCATCTTGAATTTGCAGTAAGTATTATCTGATCTTTGTTGAAAGTGTCTTTGTGATTTTTTGTGTGTTTTTTGTTTGTTTGATTTTTACACTATGTTAGTGACATTGTCTACATCATGGCATTTTCGTGAGTCTTTTGATGAGTCTTTTGTAGACGAAATGCGCGTCTGGCGTAAATACAAAATTAAATCTGGTATCTATGATGAGTTTATTTGTATCTTTCTTTGTCTTGCATTCAAAAGTACAAAATGTATATACATGTATGATATTTAGCAAATAGCTTGCGCTTTGAAACTTGATAGGTAGTTTAATCATAAGTCATAAAAAGAGATGCATTGTCTTGTTTTTAATAGGACAATGGCCTCAAAATTACATAATATTGTACACGTTTGAAAATCATTTTAGTCGTGCGTAAAAAACGACTTATGTTTTAATGTTCTGCTCTCTCGTTATACCACTAACATCTGAAATTTTACTTTTCAATCTGTTCATTATTAACACTGATTTAAACATTAAAAGTCTATTTCTGACAAAATATTCAGTACTTGCCTATTGACATAAGAGTTGTTCCACTAATCTAATAAATTTAGGAGCCCCGTAAGCAGTTACCTCAACGTGACCATTCTCGAAAGAAAGAAAAAAGGTGATCGCAATGCGCAATACGAAAATTTAAATTGATAAACCAAATTGGCAGAGAGAGAGTCAAAAATCGTAGATATCACTTCGTCATCGATATAAACAGTGTTTTATTGTAAACGTTATATACGAGCTTATCTGAATGTCAATGCTTCTTTGTTGATTGTTTACAAAAGTGACATTATGGTAACTTCGGTTTCAAAACATGACCATTAATTATCTGCCATATTTGCACATCAACACCGACCGAGTGAAATATTTATCTGACGATATTACTATATGCGTGCGTAAAAAATTATAAAATTGTTCACAGAATATTAAGTTTATGATTTATGCATGCATTGGTTTAAAAATTGGATCAGCATTATTTTTCAACAGTCATTCGTTTCACATTACCTTTAAAACTTGTCAGTTGATTTGTCCCTATACTTACATGTAGCACGCAGCATTTACAAATACGCTTTTTTTCTCTTCCTTTTGTATATGAACAGTTTAGTCGTCAGCTATGTTGTTAGTGTGTTTTGTTATTGAAATAATTGAAAACATTCTTATTTTTAGATTTCCTTTGATAATTTCGGAAATTACAGATGATGATTAAACTTTTATTCCAACTTTCTCAGGAAAATTTAATATAGATATATTTGACTTTTCTCTTAATGTGCTTTCTATACACATAGCTCCTTACGTTCTCGAGCCTTTAAACTTCCGTAGCTTTACAACTATAGAAGGCTTTAAATATTCCTGATATAGATAAATCAAACTAAGCGCAATCGACGCAGATAATGCAATAAAGGCCAATTTTTGTTTTTAATATAAAAAAGAAGATGTGGTACTATGATTGCCAATGAGACAACTGTCCACAAGAGAGCAAAATGACACAGACATTAACAACTATAGGTCACCGTACGGCCTTCAAACATGAACAAAGTCCACACCGCATAGTCAGCTATAAAAGGCCCCGATATACCATTAAGTTTTAATTGATTGTTGCTTTTTAAGCGCTATTTTCAGATAACCTGGTTATATATCCTTGCATTCAGGTTTTATTTGTGGAGGAAATCAAAGAACAGTGAGTATTATTAGTTCAATACTTGGTACATTTCATTTTCAGACACAATTGACAATTCGCTAGTTTCTCCGTAGATGCTTTCTTTAGTCCACATATACAGAAACCATTCAAACCATTAGCAAGGTCACCCTGAACTTGTTGTTAGCATTCTCGTCACTTTGTTAAAGGAGGCTTTGTGATTTATTGTTTGTTTGTTTTATACCACATTGTTTCCATCATGGCGCTTATTTGTCATTTTTGAAGGACACCACGTGTTATCCGAAGTTAATAATGCTTTGCATATGGGTTTGTCTTTCAATGAGATCATAAAATGTTGGGTTTTTTTAAACAAATACCTACAGCTTTGAAAATTGATGTGTAGTTTATACAATTTATAAATATATATGAATTGTCTGCATTTAAATAGAACAATGGCCTCAGAATTATATAACATTTTACACATAGTGTTATTATCTAGAGAAAACGTTTGAAATTCATTAAGTCGTGCGTTAACCGAATTATGTTTTAATTTAATTAAATTGTTCTTGTTATACGACACACATATGTACTTTTACTGAAATGCAGCTAGTCTTGTACAAAAACACTTTACACGAACGAAGACATTATGAATATAGTTATCAAAGGTACCAGGCTTATGATTTTATACGTCAGACGCGTTTTTCGTCTTCATAAGACTCACCAGTGACGCTCAAATCAATATAAAGCCAAACAAAGCCAAAAAAGTTGAAGAGAATTGTGGACCAAAATTACAAAACGTTGTGCCAAATATATGCTACATGTAATTGATCGACTGATTGATGTTCGCTTAACACCATGTGACAAATCAATCTTGCATAGGATGGACGATAACAAATAAACAATAAATTAATTTAAATACAATCGGTGAACTAATTCAAAGTAAATTAACTGGGATGAAAAGCAAGAAAATGTGAAACTTGGTGGATAAATGGTGTTGGTAAGGAATTGGCGTATTGGCTATCCATAAGTCATCTAAAGACTTCTCAAAGAGTTGTTGGAATAATTTGTTAAAGTTCAACGTACTAGGTGCTATGCCTTTTTCCAACACACTGCAAAAAGGAGAAAAAACAAAGAATAGTCGGCTAGCAGTCAGAATAAGACCTTATATGGTTTTTCTTTTACATATTGTGACTTGGATGGAGAATTGTTTCATTGGCACTCATACCACATCTTCTTATATCTGTGCGACACACTTAAACTGTACAATATCATATTCATTTTGTTTTCTAAATGTTGAATAAATTTATGTAATTACACATTGATACATGAACATGTGTCTTGCCTTTTAGTTCCTTTAACAGCAAAATGCAAATGTTTACATTGAAATATAAAAGCTTTTACATGTCAATGATCCATGACGGAAGGTACATGGTTAACCAATCTCCAGGGAAATAAGACGTGCCTATGCTAAAACAAATCCATACGAAATATTATTGACCTTTGTTTTCAGGAGCGGTTCCCAGTAAACTGACCTAATCACAAAACTAATATAATACTGAATCCGCTGAATTTGTTTGCATGTACAGTTTTTAGTAGTTGTCGTTTTTTGATTTGGTTCACAAGTGTTTCTCGTTTTTTTTTTTTTTTTTTTTTTTTATAGATAAGACCGTTAATTTTCCTGTTTAAATTGTTTTACGCTAGTCCTTTTTTACCCCTTTATAGCTTGCTGTTCGGTGTGAGCCAAGGCTCCGTGTTGGAAACCGTACTTTAATCTTTAATGTTTTTTTCTATTACATATTGTGACAGGAATGGAGAGGTCTCTCATTGGCACTCACACCACATCTTCTTATATCTATACTAGAACACACCCGTGATATCGCGGGTCTGTGACTGAATTAAAGAATATAACTATGCGTAAGCCTTATTTAAGTTTTGGTATTGTCATCTGATAAAGTCATGCCAATTATAAGATGCACAGTTTTCTCTGCTTTCAGCATCTTTCTGTTTGAACCCGTCGACCTGGAATTTGATTATCAATTATTGGTATTATTATTTATTTGGAAAACAAAAGGGCCTGGAAAGGAGTATTTTTTAATCAACAGCATTGTTCTTCATGAGTTATAAATAAAGTTGAATTATTTGATTCGATGTTTTACGTCATGCCCGCTAACAAATTGAAAACTGCATGTACCTACACGCCTTAATTTAAGTCCAGATTTTTAGTATTCGTATTGTCATCTTTTAAAGTCATACTGATTAAAATACTACAATAGGAAACAATGTGACAATAATGTATTTAGTAATGTCAACCCTGTGATTATGACCCGTGTATATAGCAAAATCCTAAATACAGCGTTTGGTGGTGCGCCTGTCAGATGCGGAACGTACAGATAAGATAATAAGTAACAAGTGAATATACTATTGGTATCGGTATCGGATTCGACCCGGAACTTCTTAATTATTGGCAATTTTAATTATGTGGAAAACAAAAGGGTCTGGAGTGGTGTAATTTTTAATCAACAGCATTGTACTATATTAGTTATATATAAAATTGAATTCTTTGATTCATCGTTTTTACGTGATGACGGCTGACAAATTGGACCTCGTTATTTTAGTATTATAGATACCGGTATGTTAATTAACTATGCAAAAGTTCAAAGTCAATAGACCATGTGGGCTGGACAAAATATTCTCCACGTAAATGAGATATGTGTCAACACTAAATTAATGTGCAACTGCATACCAAATATCATTGGCCTATCACTAGACAAAAGTGATTATCATAAACTGACCTAATCACAAACTTAAACATGCAAACTATATGCAAAAGTTTCATAGCTAATACCATGACTGCTGCAGCAGGGCCAATCAATCTCCATGACAATGATGTTGACGACGCTGCAGACACAAGAAACATCATATGTATGTCTTGATTTTAACTCCGTCTAGGCGAGACAAACAATTAAAATGTGTAAATTAGTTGTGGTCTATGGTCCGACATTTGTTCGGTAGGCGCGAATTTCCAAGTTCCACAACAGAAGATTTCAACTATTGTGTTTATGTCATTAGACAAATAAAAGCCTCGATATAGTGAGATGGTGTTCCAAAATATCAAATACTTGTACTTGATATTTTTCTACGAAGCATTTCTAAAAATGTTTTTGTTTTGTTTCGAGTGTTCATGTGCGTGTTTTGTGTTCCAATTATTAGAATACAAAAGGTGATACAACATTTCCGCGCTTCATACAAAATGTTCTTCGGTCAACGCTTTTACACCCCAATCAAGTTACAAAAAGAAGCATTTAATTCTTAATTAAATGCTTTTAACGCATATGGTACAGTATGGTAATCAATTTTAGTCCTGTTATTTACTCTCTTTTGCGATTAATACATGATACTGGTATTTAAAACCAGGTAAAAGCAAGAAGCCGCAGTAGTACGTATACGCCACTGGATTGACTTGTCAGTTGTTCATTCAAAGGACAAAGTAATATGTCACTGTATAATGTCGAATCAAATCAATCAAGTACGTTATTTTTATCAATCATATTATGATTTTTTTATTTTTTTATTTATTATTTTATTTATTATTTATGTATTAATAGCATGTAAATTTCACAATTTAAATGGACCTTGTACTCATCATTTGATACAGACCTCAGCAAATCAAACAAAATTTTAAGTATTCATGAATATTCTTGGGATCACATTTTTGTTTTCAATTGTTAATTCCATTTGTATATTTAAAAATCCTGAAAGAAACGCACCTTTCTTTCACTTTTAAACATTTTTTTTATTAAAACATTTTGAAAATCCCCATTAATAAGATAGAAAATGTTCGGTGACTAAGTTGTTCATTGTTAAGTTATCATCGGACATGCCATCCACGAGAAAATAGCGTTGTGTGTACATGATTCTCCCCAGGAAAATATTTTCATAGCAAATCCTGTTGCCGACACATTGAAAGGCATTGCATTGATGCGAACGTCATGATGCTTATCAGCTTCTAATTCCCGCAGTCCACACACAATTGCAGGAATATTCAGAAATGGTCTATGAAATCTTACTATGTGACAGACTTGTTTGTTCGGCAGTGGCGATTCGCCAAGTTCTACCACACCAGACTGGCCTGCAAAGATAAGAACATATATATGAATGCATTTCAAAGAACATAACCTTTTCGGTAATATTGCAGGAACGGGTTCACCCATGGCGGGGCGCTGAACCAAAAACGTAAAACTTATATTAATAATACATGTCTTAAAGGGTGATACAGCAGATTGTTAACGAGAAACCATATTCAACCCGGCTTAAAATGTAATATAGATATAAATTATAAGGAATGAATGTAATTGCTTTCTGTCTATTCGAAGTAACACGCGGGTTATTTATTTTGCATCTCATTTTTTATGTTATTTCTTCATTGACAGAAAAAAAAATTACATGTAGTCATTCCTTAACTAACCCAAAAAATTGCATTTTAATTAATACGGTCCTTCATAACCCTAGAATAATTCATCTATTGATGTACAGAAATGTATCGTTCATATAATGTCCATGTCAATCAATATGGTTCACTAAAAATATTACAAGAAAGAAATTTCCCAAACATTCTTCTCAACTTATAAAAATAAGAAGATGTGATATGATTGCCATTGAGACAATTCTCCACAAGATACATGTACCAAAAGACACAATTAAAATTAACAACTATGACTCGCCGCACGGTTCGGCCTTTTTAACATCTTCTGTTAGAAGGGTGAAAAAAGGAACATATTTGTTGCTGTAATTCATTTAATTTCTTTTTTATCTGGATCCAATCATGGCTGTGACCAAACAATTTAAGGTTAAAATGGCAAGAAATGTTTGTTATATTAAATCTTTTTGTGATAAATACATTTGTGAATGTTTATGTATTCTAACAATGGTTGAGGAAATAACAAGGGATTGTTTTTTTTTTCTATCAATCTCGCATTCCAAATTATCTCTGAAAACTTTGCTTTTATTTAAAGGGCTGCAAATCAAATGAGTAGGTCCGGTAAGGGCCGATTATGGCCTCAAATTTCAGGTCCATTTGACAAAAGTTTGGACACTTTTAAAACACTTTTAAAAGTGTCTATTTCAATTGATTTAATTAGTTTAATATGTGAAAGACTTTAACTGATTTAGTCATTAAGAACGCCCCGATTCAAGCTTAAATATGAACAAGAGGCTGTCACAACGACAGCAAACCGGATTTATTAACATTTATTTGTGTCCTGGCAATATCACAAGAACTGATGAACGGTGAAAGTGAAAATCGTCAATATCAAATTTGACCTGCATTTTGTCATCAGTATCAACATATTAAAATTTGAAAGAGCTTAGGTTGAATGGTTCATGAGTAAATGCAACAACATGAATGGAAACGCCATTTTTTTTATCTTTCAAGAACCATGATAACTCCTGAACGGTAAAAGTCAAAATCGACATTATTAAACTTGACCTCCATTTTGTCATCAGTAACAACATATTAAAATTTGGGAAGCTTTGATTGAACAGTTCATGCGTAAATGCACGGATATGACTGGAAACGCCATTTTTCAATCTTTCAAGAACCATAACTCCTGAACGGTAAAAGTCAAAATCGCCGTCATTCTTGAACTTGACCTTTATTTTGTTGTCAGTAACAACATATTAAAATTTTAAAAGCTTTGGATGAACGGTTCATGAGTAAATGCACGGACAACAGTTGTCTGCCGCCCGCCCGACCGCCCAACTGCCTGACCGCCCGACCGACCGCCGTACATCCCCAAATCAATAACCGACATTTTTGTCACAAAAATCCGGTTAAAAATCTATCAAATATGCAAAAAAACGTCAATTTTCAGATGTTTCTTTGTCAAAAATGAAAGTGGCCGCATCCATGTTCACCCTCAACCTTTTAATTATATATTATGTTATGTATTATCATCAAATACAACTTACATTTCAATATTTAGAATTAACACAAATGCGACTACTTTCGTTTAAGACAGAAACCGTCTAAAATTTAACTGAAATGCTAAAATTGTGAAGATTACAGTAATTTAGCATGACTTAATGATGCTTATACACGATTTATGACATATGTGCATTGTATTGTCAAAAACAGCCCATACTTATGTAGAAAAAGCATTCGTCTTTCCAAAAAATAGCCAAAAAAATTGTAAAACTGCTATATTTTGGGGCCAAAAAAGGATCTTACTGAACCTACTCCTTTACTCTCTTTGTTGCGCCATCATCAGCGGATTGCTCTATATCTGATGAATGCACCTCCGGGTGCGGTAATTTCTCGCTACATTGAAGACCTGTTGGTGACCCTCTGCTGTTGTTTTTTTTATTTGGTCGGGTTGTTGTATCTTTGACACATTCCCCATTTCCATTCTCAATTTTATTGATCTAAAGGTGCGCGATTTAGACCTTACATGGTTTGTTTGTACTGGGATCTTGCGTCATAATTATAAATTCGTCTGTATTTGCCAATTCCTCTTGTTGAACCTAAACGGTACACAGTTTTATCAAAGTAAGAAGATCCGTTAACTAAAAGTATAGATCAATACTTACAACCCATTTGTTGCGCTGAGTGGACTGGAAAAAAAAATGGAAATGAAATGATTTGTCATTTTATCATACGATATAAGTAAAATAACATTATACCAAACTCACAGGAAAATTCCAAACGGAAAGCTCCTAATCAAATAACAAAATCAAAAGCACAAACTCATCAAACAAATGGATAAAAACTGTCATATTCCTGACTTGGTACAGGCATTTCTTTATGTTAAGAATCGTGGATTGAACCTAGTCGACTAAGTCTTACCCGATTGGTCTTCAAATAATCGTACAGGGAATACACCAATTTAATTAAAATATTGATCTCTGATTACGTTATCACTGTGCTTAAACGGCCCAAGATGGCGGACTCTAAACTCGTTGATATTTAATACATACAAAATGTACCTTTTAATTGCGACGTGTTTTCATGCAGAATGTAAATATTTATAGGATTACTGAATAAAAATATAACTAGTAATTACCATCAGTTTGTTAATTTAGAGTTCACTAAAGCGCAAGGCCAACTTTTAAAAAAGCATAAGACATCCGTAACTTTTTGATCGAAACTAAGTAGTCTAAGACTGTCCGTAACTTTATTTTCAGATGTTGGTAACTTGGTTAATATTTTGATATTGATCTCTGATTACGTTATACTACGTATGAGCTCATATGTAGTATAACATAATCAGAGATCAACATTAATTAGATTGGGAACACACTGTACTTATAATTAACCATAAAACGATTGATGGTTTTTGTTAGTTGATGGTGATGAGATATTCTTATCTTTGTTTTGTTTTAAAGATAAACAAGATTGAGACTTTGGTTAATTTATCGAAGATACCGTCTAGTCTACATAATTCAATATGTTTCTAAACTAGAAACTAAAATTGATCGATTAGAAAGATCATATCATAAGCTTAAGAACATATGACTAAGTTTCAAGTTGATTGGACTTCAACTTCATAAAATAAACTTAAACCTGAAGCGGGACGTACGGACGGACCAACGGACGGACGAACTGACGCGCAGACCAGATAACATGACGCCCATAAATGCCATTATGGGGCATAAAAACATAAATTTCTATGAATTTTTATGTAGAAAATGGAGGATAAACCTGATTGTACAGCTAGTTAAACCTCTCACTTGTATGATGTATTATATTGACCACGATGTGAGAACAAAACAAACAGATATAATAGGTAAACATTTTTAAATGTTTCGGTAAAGCCGTTAACATTGTGTTTAAATCTTAAAATCACTTCAGAAAACAAAGTGTTCGGTGTCAAGTCAACGAAGTCAATATTTGTGTAACAAAACAATAAACGAAGTACCATACAAATATAAATATAACAAGTACAGATAACTCACGCTTTCTTTCAAGTGACGATATTCTTATTTTCAATTGCTCTATTGAAAACATTCTCGATTCTAAAGCTGTTATCCTGTCCTCTATGCAGCATTCACATGCTATGGTAAGGCACAGCATCACAAAAACCAGCATATCCTCCATTATACCTCTATGATGGTGTTACCTACAAGTCACAGAAGCTAGTATCATGATTGTATTGGTTATTAACGATGACTACCGCTGAATAGAATGATATAAGAGGGCCTGAAGGTAGTCATTATTTATCATTTTATTTTTTGGGTGTATTTTTTTTCTCTGTTCTCCCTCTTCCGGCCTATTATTATCTTTTCCCAACATATAAGAACCATATATTATACACTACTTGTAAGATTAAAGCCAATTTTTCTTCGTTTTTTTCTTCATTCTGATTTTTTTGCCAATTATTCCATATTTTGTAAATCCAATATAGATCAGAACCATTAACTAATGACCTTTTGAATTTATTGTGAACTTGTTCTCGTCCTGAATATGCATGAAATATTTGCCACTGGACGTTAAGCAACCAACAATCAATCAATCATTAATTAATGAAAGTACCAGAGTCCCAATCCGGGGGACCCAATAGTGATTATCCTGTCAGATAGAACAATCGGAACGTAACTGACTGTATCTGAATAGAAGAGCAGAACGTTACAGAAGCTGACACCCGAAATAGGTAAATCGAGAACAGATCGAATCAAATCGGACCAGAACTATCGACTCACATCACCTCTTATTCAAAACTGAATTTTTTTTAACGATCAATGCATTTGAATGGACACATATATTCCAAATATATATGTATATGCCGCTATTATTGTTGTTGTTATCAATTATGTAAATCAATGGTATCTGATTTTATGCCTTTTTTGGGCCCTGTAATTTGGGAAATAAAAAATATTTTATTGTATTGTATTGTATTGTATTGTATTCTATTCTATTGTTGGACCCCCCCTTTTTAAATGCCTGGATCTGTCCTTGATGCGTGATCTGTTAGTTACCAAATGTCTTGTGTTGTTCGTCTGTTCGTGTTTCTCTATATATTTCTCCTAAATGGAGGCTCATAAAAATAATATATCAATATTCCTAAAAATAAGTACCGGTAATCAGTATTTTCACTCCCACAAGTAATCGAGTAGACCGAATTCTTTTGTGCATATATTTCCTAATTTATATATGCTCTTTATTGATTTTCCCCCCAAAAAATATGCACAAATAAAAAGCAAATAGCAAATTCAATAAAAAGCAATTGTAAATTATGAAATATATATGCATTATAGGGATAGAAGAATTCGGTCTAGTAATCGAGCAGACTCACACAATCACCTTATTCGAGTACACCCAACTAAAACATAATTTATTTCAATTTAATCATATTATGCACCTGAAATATTGTTGTACTCCTGAGTTATGTGCGTTCTTTTTCGTTAATTTTCATAAATGCATTTGGACATTTTGTACGATCCTTCTCTTAGCAATACACGTTTGATATATTTTGCATTTTGGGATTCTGTAACACTTATCAGGTACTGGTTGATAGTTCAATATATGAGTTTACTCATAGCGTTTCATGGTTTTATTTTCTATTTACTCACCACATTTTGCAGAAGAGGAATGAGTCCGACGCTGGTGAAAAATAACAGGTTGCACATTTAATTCTTGTCGAAAAGTAAAATACGGGAAAGTACCTAGGGAAATACCATTGAATTTTGAAGGAGGCTCTATGTGGGATTCTTCGTTTTTTATTGTATTATTTCTTTAATTTTTTTTTTCTATGTTACTTTTTCCTTTTTTCCTTTTTTATTTATATATACTCTATTTCTATGTTTTTTAGCACCCCATTATTGCTATAAATTTATTTTCCCCATAGTTCCATTCTGTAAACCTCGTATTCCCTGGTGAATGGCTATTAGCAATCCAACCTCGAGAAACGTTCTTCTGGGGGATGTAGATTGTATGTAAAAATTGTATTTCATGTGTAATTTGGTGTAATATCGCGATTCGGATTTATATGATAAAACTTTCAGTCCAAATAATTATAAAAGATATCCAGGAGTATGTTTTCCGGGAATTACATGTAATTGACATATATGCATTAATTCCTGTAAATAGCAAACCGAAAGGAAATATAGAATGTTGTGAGGTAAATATATTTGTAGCTATACCCTCCTCCTAACCTGCGACAGTGGAGTATGAGCATATTAAACCTCGTTAGAAGAGTCACAAAGTATAAAAACTACTTACATAAAAAAAAGTCACAAATTACCGATCTACGGTTGATTGATAGATTGATTGATTGATTGATTTTTAGTGTTCGTCACCCTTTCATTACTCTTGGTTGTATCGTGGTGGTCAGTTTTGACGGAGGAAGACTGGGTGCATTGAGCTTCGACAGGATAACTGGCATTTCTAGTCATTTAGAATAAGAGTCGAACACACCTTACACCAAAAATTTCTATACTTGCAACTGACTTGACCGACTAATTATCGCTGTAGATGAAACGCTTAGACCACTCTGCCATCCGAGGTCCTATTATCCTAGAATAGATTTCAAATTAAAAAACAAAATAACTGACAACGCATTCCATTGTATACGACAGTTTTTCCACTTTTCATCTTTTACAAAAATATACGAAGCAAACAAATACAAAGTACACTTTTAGAGAATATTTGACAAAATACTGACCGAAAGAAGATGGATGATTAAAAAAACGAATAAAAGGATATATGTGGGAAATACGTTAATGAGACAACAACCTTACGATAAAAATCAGACATCTAAGGTAGGCATATGATCTTCAACATTAGAGCTGGACTAGTGACTATAAATAAATTGATGTTAAGGCCGTAACTAGCCTCTTCAAATAGTGAGGCAAAATATATCGC
This sequence comes from Mytilus edulis, assembly GCA_019925275.1. Lineage (NCBI taxonomy): Eukaryota > Metazoa > Mollusca > Bivalvia > Mytilida > Mytilidae > Mytilus > Mytilus edulis. The sequence continues at coordinate 24,440,433 of CM034351.1, read as the reverse complement.
CTCGCAAATTTTGGCGAGGGGACTGGGGGCCTTGAGCGGCCCCCAGAAGCTCTGAGAAAAATAACGCAAAATCGTGCATTCTGAGCGTTTCCCGGACTCTTTCTGACATTGAAACGCAATTAATTTTTAGCTTTTTTCGACAATATTCTGGTCTGAAAGCAGAAACGTAGACTCATTGTAATTTACGACTTTAAGGTTTTATGGACAACATTAAAAGACCGATATGTAGGACAAAGCAAAATTCGTAATTTTCATAATCATTAATACCGGATCTGTCTGTCTGTTTTAGTCTTGTATTGTGCTTAGACTTTGGTGATATTTTTATGACTAGATTGAAATATAGTGACAGTGCAGTATTATGCTTTAAATACTAGTACTGCTTAAGTCGACACTAGGGACCATCTTGACCCTGTTTTACGGTATTAATGATTCTTTTATTGTTGAAGCACATTTGACCAAAATTATTTGATACCAGAAAATTGGTGACCTTACTTTGATTTAAACCATGTCAGCTATCTAGTTTTATCAACCAAAAGAAGCCAGTTGTGAATTCTTTGAAATCGAATTCAATTCTGCATGCAGAAGCGACCATTTCTTTCGGTGTCTTGTATATTCTTAAAATATTTTCTCGCACAATATCTGGACATTGGTGGGCATGCAACATTGCAAAACATCATGTTTAAAAATGAAAATTGACACTCAGACTATTGTCATAAAGTAGGACAATAAATGAGCAAAAGACAAACCCGGACACAGAAGTTCAAACAGCAGACCATCAACTCTGAAAACTAAAAGTAAAAAGGAAACATGAATCACGAAAAACATGCAGGGGCGACACCAGAGAGTGAAGAGATCTTGCTTCTTGTTAGACACTTTCCTTGAAAACAATGTGATATTAAGACAATCTTTTGTTTCATTTTTTTTTTGAAATTTTTAACATGAGGCATTTGCCTCATTTGCCTCAATGTAGTTACGGCTCTGATTTAACACAGAGGTATAAGGTGAAGGATACCAATGGGACATTCAAACTCACAAGTCGAAATTAAACTGACTACGCCATGGCTAATAAGAAAAAGACAAAACAAAAGATAGAAAACCAAAGACTGAGCATCAAGAACCCCACCAAAACATGGGGTGATATTATGTGCTTCAGAATGGAAGGCAGGCATACCCGTAGACAGAGGGTTTTTGGTACGACCCCCCCCCCCCCCCCCCCCCCTTTGAAAACAAATAAGCACTGTTAAAGTCAACGTTCTGTTTGAATTATGGCTGTTAAAGTTGAGTTCGTGAGTCTAAGTACCCCCTCCCCCGGGGAAGTTCCTAACTACGGGCCTGGCAGATCCTGCTCTTCATGTGGCACCCGTCATATTGCTGATATTAGTACAAATTCGGTGACAAGTCCAATTTAGTAGCACTCAATCTTCCCGTGCCTGTTTGCATGGTTATTCCGCACAGCCTTTTCAAAATCTGTCTTTTACGCAGAATTCTCTAGACGAAAAAAAATGACGTGACAAACGTCTTGAAAAGACAGCATTTGAAGATGTTCCTTATTTGGTTTAGATACTTAAACATTTGGTAAAACTGATTCCCTGGGATCTCAAATCTTCCCTTTTATTGAAACATACTTCAACTGATCACCAGAGGAACCGTATTAAGGATTGATTACAATATGTGAATACCATCTACGGAAGCTACCATTTGATTTTTAAGGGGGGGGGGGGGCTAAGATGAAATTTGAAAAGAAACAGAACAGAAGTTTTGAGTTAAAAAAAAGACAGGATGACAATTTAAATAAAAAAAAGTCAGGATAAACTAATAGATAATAAAAGGACCAAATAGAGTAAAATATAAAAAGGCAGGACAGAGTTTAAAACTAAAAACACAAAAAAAAAGTGCAAGACAAAATTTTTCATCCTAGCCCCCACTCCATTAAAAAAGGTATGATTCAAGCGCCTTCTTCTTAATCAAAATATCTTAGAATCTCTATTACTACGTATCACTTAGAAATTAAGACTTGATAATTTGAAAGGATTGTTGTCCTTTTTCTTTACTTAGGGAAAAAATCAAACTATCAAAACCTCATGCAACGTGTTTTAAAAAAAGTGGATTATTTACACAGTATCTTGTTTCTATCCTCGATTGCAGAAGGGCATATCTGTGCAGTGGCGGATCCAGGGGGGTCCGGGGGTTGGACCCCCCTTTTTTTGGACGATCAATGCATTTGAATGGGGACATGTAGTTGGAATCCCCCCCTTTGTCCTAGGTTAGGATCCCCCCTTTTTAAAATGGCTGGATCCGCCCCTACTGTGTGAATCAGTCATTTTTTTTTCGCCCGCTACAGACCATACACATGAGGTAAGTCATTGATTCCGACACAAAAAGTTTGTCCTTTTCTAACGTGTCCTCACTCCTCATTTTTCAATTGGGAGGTAGACATTTTCTCCTTTATCCTTATTTTGATATATTTCCTATAGGCAGATTCTTTGACAAAGACGCTTCATTGAGAGTTGGGATAATGATAATGAGTTATAAGGCTATCATATTCCAATAAATAAAACAAAATCGTATACATATATGTAGTATAAAAGTGTTTTGAGAAATTTGTTAAAAAATATATATATGAATGAAAATATATCAGAGAAGTTCAAAAGCTAACAAATAAAAAGTAAATATGCAGAAAAAATCAACACAAGATCTTAATTTAAGTTTTCGCGCAAGTTTTAGAACGGACCATATTAGGACATAACCATTTTATTCGAATAAATCAAGAAAAGCGCACATATATGTGCATAAGTGCAACAATCAAGATATATACACAATCTAAAATATCATATAATAGTGTTTTGGAATAGCAAAATCTAATAATGAGTAATCATTTTTGTTTCAAGAGGGGCGTAAAGAGGGGGAGAGGGTATCTGCACCGAAGAACGCGAAGTAAAATTGTTATTTCACGATAAACGAACAATTAAAAATTTCCTGCACGTTGATCTTTTTACCGATTTCACGAAACACGGCTGCATGCACGTGAAATAAAAATGGCAAAACACGTTGCACAAAAATAATCCTTTACCACCCTCTTTAAATATTTCACTTTCCTATTTGTCCTTGGAAATACGTTTATTTCAATTAATGGGAGACAATCAATGCAGAAAACATCAATAATATTATAACATTATCTAATTGAGTGGGTTTTTTGTGTGTGTCCAGAATGTTATATTACATCATGTTATACTTATATTCTGTCAATAGAATTAAGAAGATGTGGTATGAGTGCCAATGAGACAACTCTCCATCCAAGTCACAATGTGTAAAAAGTTAACAGTTATAGATTAAAGTACGGCTAATGGATTCTTGGCTCACACCGAACAGCATTGGTGGAAATTGAATAGTATGGGTTAAAATCATTTTTTTTCAAATAAACAAATTTATGAAAACTGGGAAATTTTAAAATATTTATGTTTTTAATTAAGCACCATTTTTTTTATAACAATATACTCTATTTGAAACATCACAAACATGTTTTTTTTTAAAGAAAACTGTCAATTTCATGATTAAAATGATATAATAGTGTATTGAGTCAAAAACTAAGATTTCATCCTAAAAACATATGAAACCGTAGTCTATATTAGGTGTCACATATTATAACTCCATTGTTTTAAACATAACAAAAAGATTGTATGTACGGAAACAAATCCTGACCAGAAATTAATATTTTGAGTCAAAAACTAAGAATTCTATCATGAAATCTCGAGACACAGGAAACCAAAATAATTATCAAATATAACACAAATTGAAACTTCATATATTTAAACGTAAATACTGAATCAATATTATAAAGCTCGAAAGACAAACAAAAGTCACGATATATTTCTTAGTCATAAAATTCCTTTTTTAAAAAACATCATAAAAACATTAAATAGTTTATGATTTGTAGAAGCTTTATATTATGAATGTGACGAAACCTCTGTTACAAAGACCTTTTAAATTGATATAAGAAGATGTGACATGAGTGCAAATGAGACAACTCTCCATTCAAGTCACAATTTGTAAAAGTTAACAATTATAGGTCAAAGTACGTCCTTCAACTCGGAGCCTGGGCTCACACCGAACAGCAAGCTATAACATGTATAAAGGCCTAAAGGGTCCCTAAAATGACTAGTGTAAAACAATTCAAATAGGAAAACCAACGGTCAAATATATATAAAAAATTCGAGAAACGAGAAACATTTATGAATGACATCAACAAACGATACGCGACAACCACTGAATAGAACTTAAAAGACAAGGTTCTCTTTTGTTAATACATTAGTTTGAATTTCCCCCATATGGGTCAATATACTAGCACTTTAAGCCTTTTCTCAATGGTAACAGCAGCAATCTAATACATTCCAACGACACCCAATTCGACAGTTCATACTTATGTTACAGCTGTGTATGTGTTGGGGTGGTATGTGTAACGGTAGATTTTCTATCAATCAATTAAGGATTTAGTTTGAACTGTATCCCAGTCATTGGAAGCCTTTTTGATTGTTATGATACAGGTTTAAACAGATCTCAATTGTTTTCTTACGTGGAATCAGTTTCAAAACATTAACGCTAAGTAAAACACCAATCTGAACAAAAGTAGACTATATAAGCTCTAAAGTTAGCACCTTTAGGAAATGATGTAAACAAAAACAAGCGAGCGATGCTGTTTTGCATTTGTTGCACTGAAATGCATCAGGAAAACTTTGCTGCAACCTACAATCAATATGTGACTTAAGCACCAATGTTTGTAATTAATCCCCACTCATAGCCTTTTCCGAGTAACAAGCAGTATGCTAAACTCTGAAACAATGATAGTATTGTCTCTGTAAAACGCGAAGCAAACTTGCGTTTAGCGAAGCGATGGCACCACTATTTCAGAATTTGGCATTATACTCGAGCAATATTTACAAATTCTAAAATATTAATTTAACTGTATTGTTGCATGAAGATGCAATGATAAGAATAATTAAATGCTTCTTTCTGTAGTTATTAGATCTTTAAAAGCGTATACCGTACGCACAATTTACGCGCTTTATACAAAATGTGCTTTGATCAACGCGTTTATGCCATATAAAAAGTACAATAAACAGCTGCGCCATGAGCGCATGATACGCCCGAAGTCTTGTGTGGAAGTCTTATGCAATTATCATACATGGTATCTGAGAAAGTTTTAAGCAATAACCATATATTGTTTTTGAGACACGGCGGGACATGTGAAATCCACAACCCTGGTTTTTTTTTTTACAAAAAAACTAAATATTACTAAAATAAAATTTTGAATCAATACCAAAAGTATACAGATTTAGATTAATATAGCAAAGAAGTGTGAAAAGTTTATAGCAATAATCATAAATCGTTTTTGAGATACGGCACAACATGTAAAAAAACCCTCCCCCTTTTTTACAAAAGACTAATAAGTCAAAAATGAAATTTTGAATCATTACCGAAAAGTATACAGATATTGAGATTAGTATAACTACGAAGTGTTTAAAGCTTTAAGTCATAATCAATAATCGTTTTTGAGATACAGTGCGACATGTTAAAAAAACACACACCTGTTTTAGTCATAAAGTGCCGTAACTCAAAAAGTTTAAATCTTATTTTCACCAAAAAGTATACAGATCATTTGACCATCATAAGAAGCATCTATATTCAGTTTCATGAAATTTAGATATGTCGTTCTCAAGTTACGGTACGACATGTTTAAGCCGGACAGACGGATAGACGGACGGAACGACCTACGGAAGCACGGACGGACGCCCAGTATTGAAAAGTCTCAAAGCATTTCAAATTTTCGACTAGGACATAAGAGGGGGTCGATGCAGTCAAGCACCAAACTTTGGCAATACATCATCTTATTCTGTCTTCGAATGTTAACATAGTTTTAGAAAAAAGTAGATTGTAAAAGCTGACATTTTGTGTGTAACGATCTCAACTACTTACATCCTTCCCTTAACACACAAAACTGTACGTGACCTTATCTTAATTTTAGACTAAATTTTCAATGCATTATATCTTATGTATACTATTATCAAGTGAAATATCAATTTGTATAGTAATTGTCAATATGTTGTTCATACTGTACGCACGAACTCCATTTTGGATGAATATTGTGGTAGGGCCAATAATTTCATACCTTTCAATTGTGATGAACATTTTTATCTTAATGGTTTTATTTCATAAAAAGATACGGTCCTGTACAACAGTGTTGATGCAAGGATTGGCAGTGGCTGACGGACTAACTGAGTTTTGTACCTATGGATTTGACCTTTTTTTAATTTGCATTATGAAGTGATAGGAAATGATACTTATAGAATTGATGATATACACGATACTGATACAGATATAGAAGAATTAAAAAAGCTAGTTGGACTTAGGTTTCCGTACTGCTTAATACATTACTGTCTATCAAACCTAGGAGACACATTCCACCTTGTGTCGATACTGTTAACAGCTTCTCTTGGGTTACAGAAACTCCTGGCTGTGGCATGTCCAATATGGAGCAAAACTCAGATCAATGAACAAAAATCTTGCATTGTTTGCTGTTCGTGTTTTTTGCTTACTCTTGCCGTAAACGTGCCAAGATTATTCGTAATTAGTTTCAGCCGTGGGGAGAAGGAAGATGTATGTTTAGTCTCCGAACCACAACGTACCATTCAGAGTTATATTCTAGGATATTATCCGATCATTTACGCCATTATTTTGGTTGTTTCCCTAGTAACAATGTTTATATCAACATGCTTTATTTTATGTACAATATGCCGACGGAAACGTTTGCGTGGTCATGTCGTGGCTTCCAGAACTGAACAAAAATCTTGCGTCCTGGTTGTGTGCGTCATGGGAGTGTTTTTTCTAGCAGAAGTCCCGAGGCTTTATATCACATCAACTCTATTCAGTACCTATTGATCCAATTTCAACATGAAAGATGTTGCATTACAGAAAATGACGACCGAGTTGTTTCTAAAATATTCAGCATGTCTTGACGAAAGCTTGAAACAAATATCAGGGGAGCCCTGTCTTTCAGATTTTAATGAACGGCCATCACATTATAAAACATCATTGATAAATCAACTGGAAATGGCTTGGGCTGAAATTGACAAAGACTATCCGAAAGAAGCTACACGGCTTTGGGTCTATATGGTATATAAAGATAAACTGAAACATGTCTATTAAGAGTATTTATATAACGACCTTGTTGATATTTTAACAGTTTATGACAAAAGATTTTTGAATTTTCTCAAGCTGTCTGTTTATGAATTCGCTGTTATCGAACATTGTAGCGCAGTGTCAAATACAACGAAAATTTAATAATAAAATGTCATGGTCATAAATTTAGCAATTCTGTTGAAGAACTTGTTTCTTCACCGTACAGTGAACCAATGAAGTACATACTGAATATTATCTGGGGACATATTGATATAAGCTTGGAAAATTTAAAACTTCTAACTGAAATTTTAAAACTGTCAATGATCATTGGCTGTGCTTCAAACTTTCTTATCTATATAGCCATGAGTGAGACACTGAGATATGCTTTTAAAAATATTTTCAAATACGGAGAACATCAGGAAATACATGCCGATACAATTGAGATGCAAATTACAGATTAGAATCAACATAGAGTGAATTTTTTGTTTTGTTACTTAATTTCTTACTTTACAAAACCTGTGTATGCTTTTGATGCTTTTCAGAATGATAAAATCTGTAAATTATTCAATTTGTTGTTGTTGTTGTTTTGTCCTTTGACGAATAAATTGCACACCGCTATTCTCTCATATGAAAAATTTTCTACATCTCATAGTATCTGTTTATCAACGAGTTTTTTTTTACTTTATCATTCTCTGGAAACAAATGGGGAAAAAATGATATGCCCCTGCCTATTATTTTTAAAAGAATTGAATGCTTGTTTTATACAATCTAATTAAAAACCGATGTCTCATGCCACGCGACATATCAGAAAACGGGAGCATGAGAGATCGGTTTTTAATTAGATTGTTTTTTATACGCTCGTCAAAATTTTGACGGGACGTATTATGGTTTACAAATGTCCGGTGTCCGTCCGGCCTTGTTAGCGCTCTCGTAGGTACAATTCTTTCCAGATTCAGTTTTATAAAACTTGTACCTCAAGACAATATCAGAAATATCGACTTTCAAAAGAGTTATGCCCCTTGAAAATATTAGCCACGCGACTACAAAATTATCATTATACAGTACATACATGTATGTTTGACCTCGATTTATGTTCTATTTTTACTCTGGTGATCATGTTGGTTTGGTTAGACGGCAGTGTCATCGGACACATAATCATTTCAAGGAGGATAATTACCGAATCTTGTTTCAATTATCCTATTAGACTCGGTTCTGAGGAGGTCTTTTTTTTTGTATAAGTCAACATAGTCAAACAGACGACATTTGCCAACTGATAAGACTAGCTCACATGTCTGTATGGTTAGTTGAGCTAAACATAATAAATAGTAAATAGTTATAAACTAATTAAATGTCTTGAAAAAAATGGCCTAGAAATCATTATCATGACTCCGACACCATAAACATACCCAAACAACATCCAAAGTTATGACTATTAGCAAAGTTCCAAAATAAGTTCTAGACATTATAACCAAAGTCCAAATAGATACTGATGTGTACAAAAATACTTTTATTAGAATAATAATTGCTATTAAACGTCGTACGAAATGGCAAAATGTGGAGAAACCCAATGGCTTGATTTACTGAAAACACTACAAATCAGTAAAAACGCGGACAGCAACCGTGATTGATCGACAACCACTGAATTATCCTAACTTGGATAGCAGTCTGAAAAAAAGATAAAACTATTCGCCCCTATACAAATATCCATGTATTTAAACATCGAAAAAAACAGTTCAAATATATCAGAATGAATTTTAAAAGCACGCCATGCCAAACAAAACGTACAACTTGGTATAATTTAAATATATTTTTTTACAATACAATTAATGTTGCTTTTTTATTGGTGATTGGATTTTCAAATAATGAAAGGTGTCAAAGTAATCCCATAAACACAAATTGGTTGCCAATAAAATCCCATACTAGATCATTATTCAGTAATTATTTTTTTTGAACAAGCCCGTAATCATATGCCAGAAAGTTATAAAAGATACGTTCCTATATTATCGCTCAATGTCTTGAAATTAATATTTGGTCTGGTAATCAAATAATCACTATAAAAACGGCAAAGTAATCACATAATCAAAACTCCATGAGTACGGGCATCACTGAGGAGACGTTGATTGTTGGAATGCGTATATGCAAGGATTTGTATAGTGAGTCTCACTATACAAATCCTTGGTATATGGTACCGTTCATGGGACTTTGTGTTATAAAAGGACGAACATGAGTGTCTGTTGGGTACGATCAATGATAACCAATGAGAATGGGTGTTTCAAATTAGTTAAATGTCATTAACTAGCACGATACGTTGTGTAAGTCAACTTGAAAATATTGGAGTGTACAAATAGAAATAACAATTATTTCTTTTCCCTAGCACTGAGATGGGAAACCGGATAAGTGAACTTTTACCTACTGTATCGAGAAGTTTTAAAAATTACAACATTGAAAATCGATCACACAGATTTATTCAAAAGGACAAATTACCAGCAGCACCCCGACATGACTCCACGGCAGATATATTGGAAAAATTCTCCAAAGAACACCCAGAGTTATATGAAGCTCAAAAGGTCAAGGACAATGTGCTAGACGAACGCTTAAAAACATTACAAATAGATTCAACTGGAAAAAATCAAGATATTGTGGCCAAAAAAATGCCTGAAAGTAGAAAGGAAACAGAAGACCCTGAATTCGGATTCGATGAACCTGCTTCAATACCAGAAGGGAAAGTGACTCTTCGAAAAACATTAGAATTTATATTGAATCATCAAAAATACCCTGAAGAATACACGTCCGAACAAGTTGCCAAAGAATATAAGTTGGACCCTGTTCAGGTCAAACATGTGTTAAAACATTTTCAGACTTTTGAATTGCATGTATCTAATGAATTTAAGAAAAGGAATGAAAAAGCTGTGAAATATTTGTCCTCACAAAGACAAGAGCCTACTGTTTATAAGCTTGCTGAGTCGACTGATTTATCAAAAGACAAAAATACAGCAAACAAATAAATTTCATCCTTGTTCTAGTTATTGTCCGTGAATGAGAATGAACTATCTCTGTTCATGCATTTTGATATTGAAAGAAATAACATGCTTACATATTTCAAACCGGGTTCTCTCGCAGACATTTGTCAGATGCAGATGTAACTTTGACAAAAAAATCCAAAATTTGTTTGTTTCTTTTTATTAAGGTGATGTCACAAAATGAACTTGTGAGATGCATTAGACATCTTTTCTAGCATTTTGATCTTCTACATATGTAACACATACTTTAGTTACCATGGTTACTGAGAGCATGATGTAGTTTTTTTACACATTAGGATATTAAATAATATAATGTACATGTATGTACACACTTTGATTTGTTTTCATCATGTTCATAAAAAAATGAAAAATCTTCATGATCTTGTTAGTTTCATTCTATCAATGTACAATGTACATACAAAAAAATATCTTAAAAAAATTGACCGTTTGGAACAACAATCATCATGTAATCTCTGTATTAACTTATACTTTATTAACTGACCTTTATAGCCTACATATGTATGTACTTGAGCACTGTCCACCAATGCTTTTTATAGGTCTCTTGACCTGAAGAACCATGTGCAGTAGAGCTATTCTTATCACTTGGCATCTGTACATTGTACATGTTTAGTGTTTACAGTTTAACTTTTACCAAACTCTTCTAATCTGAATATGTAGTGTACAATGTAAATTTTTGGTTTAATAGAAGCCAGAATCATCCTGGAATCTTGTTTAAAAGATGGTCTTACGTACATGTGTCATGATTTTGTTTGCAAACAAATTTGGTTGCCAAAGCTAGAAATAGAATGTAAGGTTAAACGTTTTCAAATGATCAACCGTTTAACTTCAAGGGTCATCATGGTCATTGAGGGTGCTATTATTTTTTGTCAGTGTGACAGATTTAGAAATTTTTAATTTAGCACTATTATAACAATGTATAACTTAAGGTATAGGAAAAGTGTGGATTCAGAATAGTTTTATTTGTTATCTGCTAGACCACAATTTTTTTATATCAAATAGGGGATCAGAATTATTTTGAGGAAAAAACTATAACCCGCCACGTTCCTTGAATATAAATGGTATTGTCTTTTATCTAAAAAAACTTATATATATTAAAATAATTTTCCAATGGAAGATCTAGAATATTTATGCAAGTTGTTAAAGGATAATTTTCTTGTGATTTTGGCTCTTATACATGTATCTTGAAAACCATAATACAGAGAGAAAAGTTATGCAAAGTACAATAATACATTTGTATATATATCTGTCATGGGCGTGAATGAGTTATTGTCCTTGAACATGTTAAACAAATATTTTTTTAATTTTTGTGATTTTGGCTGCAGGAGCGGATCCAGTCATTTTTAAAAAGGGGGGTTCAAACTATATGTCCCCATTCAAATGCATTGATCATCTCAAAAAAAGGGGCGTTCCAACCCCTGGAACTCTCCCCCTGGATCCGCCACTGGGCTGAAACAGTATAGAATAACCAACAAAGAAAGAAACTAAATAACAAAAAGGATCAACATGATTAATGTTTAGGCCCAAAAAAATAATACATGTGTTGCCACGAACCCTTCTTAGTCTACCATAATTGTTAGTGCTTACCCCAACACTTTTTATGCACTGTTTAAGTCAGACTGGTTCTCTAGACTACTAGTAACCAGCTAAAAATGTTTGTAAAAGAAAATGATATTGCCTACCTACATTGTTTGTACCTACCCTACTTTTATTCAGTATGTAAGCGGAAACACATGTATTACTTTTTTTGGCCTAACAATTAAGTCATCATGCAGGCATGGGAGAAATCATCAGTCTAAGAAAGAAGGGGTTGTCCTCAAATGATAATTTTTACCCTTCTTTTGCCTTTTTTGAACTTAATAGTAGATTGAGTAATATAAAATTGGACAGCAGATAGGGTCAAATATGTCTTTTCTTTTTTTTCCTTCTCATTTTTAGATCACCTGGCAGCTAGAGCGAGTGCTGATCCCATTTGCCAACCAACATGGCTGACATGTCTAGAAAACAACCATCAGGTTAAAATTGAAGTTTTGTCCATTATCTTTAAGTATTCTAGTAAAACCAATATGCATCAAGAAATTAAACGGAGCAAACATGTTCAGAATAGCGAGATCTAACATAAAAACGGTCAGAGTAATTTCTGTAGGAGTTATTCCCAGAAAAGACGATTTTTAATTATTTTTTTTATCTCACCTAATTGGTTGTCCAAAATAAAGGGCCAATTCATGCAAGTGAACTTTTCTCATCAATTGGGTCTGTCGTCGTTAACTTTCAAAAACTTTTTTACCCTGAAACTATTGGCCCAAATCAAGTTAACCAAAGTTTGCCACAAACATCATTAGGGTATGGTATTTACTACATTTACGTTTTTTTTTAAGTGTCCGGAGTCCTGTCTGCCAACCAACATGGCCGATATGGCTAATTCAAGTTTTGTCTATCATCTTGATAAATGCTAATGTATTAAAATTGAAAAAATCTGAAAGAATGATTAGATCTTCCTATTGTAAATTTGTCATTGGTTGTTTTTTTTTTTTTTTTTTGTGTTTTGGTCTGTTTTTCAAGTACTGTGGTTTCATTATTATTTGTTGGATACCAATTTTCGTGGATTTCGTGTGTACATGTGAACCACAGAATTAAATATAATATACAACGTATAACAAATTTTCTATTGGCTTGTATTCAAACTTCGGTAAAACCACGAAATCTCAAATATCCACGTACATGTAAGTTTTCCTTAATCCACGAAAATTAGTATCCATGGCAATAGATTAATTCACATATATTAAGCAATAGGTCAACTTTATTTGGCGTATGTAATACATGTCTGTCTAGCTGGTGTCATCTGACTTTGACCTAATTTTTCATGGTCGGTTTTACTTATAGCAATAGGTCAACTCTAATTGGTGTATGGAATGATTGTAAGGTTACCTTTCTATCAAGCAAGTATCATCTGACATTGACTTCATTCCAAGTTTTTATTTTGGTCTCGATTGCCATAAGCAATGGGTCAATTATATTTGGTATATGGAATAATTGATAACATCGATTAAAAAATTTCAATCTGCTATAAACCGAGTCCTTGTCTCTTGTTGGAGGTATGACTCTTTAATGACGACTTTCACCATTTTTAAGGTTGTTCATAATATCTGGAAAAACTACAAAAGATAGATCGAACCTTAATAAGCAAAACTTATCATCAAGATCAGATCTACAAATAAGTTTGCTGGTCGAAATCATCGGCGTATCTAGACTATTGCCATTGGTAAATGTACGCCCGATTCTCAGCGAGGTTTGGTGTCGCTACAAAACACTCATCAGTATCGAAGAGCATTGAGACCTGCAAAATATTTAAAGGGTAAAACAACTCAATCGAGAGAAAAAAATCAAAACTTTAGAGAAAGCGAAATCTATTAATGCTGGCTATTGGTACTTTACGGAACGGAACGGAACGGAACGGAACGGAACGGAATTTCATTTAAGGTATCCAAAGGGGGCATTTATCAAATTTTCGAAAAATCTTTAAAACAAAACAAACTTTAAAATTTCTGTGTTTTACGGTTTTTCATATACAAATAACACAAATGTATACTTAATCTCATCTTCACAGGTGATAATGTTATAATGTATAACATCGGGAAATATTCTGTAGATGAATATGTCGGATTGTCCTGATAAATTATCATGAAATTAACGCATTTGCAAGTCATGCATTATGATATCTAGACTGACCTCACGTCGTCCTTGATTAGAGACAGTGATTAAAATGAATCTGATTTAAACTTTTTAATTTATTTTTCCGTTCCGTTCCGTTCCGCAAAGTACCAATTGCTCTGAGGAATTGGTATTTAACGGAAAAAACGGAAACAGACATCTTTAATGTAATTAAAGCAGTATGATAAAAAAAAAAATTGTCTGACACCTCTTTTTGCATGAGTGGTATGTGTTTTAGATAGCATTTTCGACTTGATCAATAATAAAAAATTTAACACAAAGGCAGGTTACACAAAAAGTCTTTCTCCTTCCATCGGTAATTATATTTTAAAAAAGAGGCCTTCAACAGCCCGTTCCGACGATGATTAGAGACAGTGATCAAGTTGAATCTGATGTAAACTTTTTAATTTATTTTTCTCCGTTCCGTTCCGTTCCGCAAAGTACCAATTGCTCTGAGGAATTGGTATTTAACGGAAAAAACGGAAACAGACATCTTTAATGTAATTAAAGCAGTATGATAAAAAAAATTGTCTGACACCTCTTTTTGCATGAGTGGTATGTGTTTTATGAGGTGTTTTAGATAGCATTTTCGACTTGATCAATAATAAAAAATTTAACACAAAGGCAGGTTACACAAAAAGTCTTTCTCCTTCCATCGGTAATTATATTTTAAAAAAAGGGGCCTTCAACAGCCCGTTCCGACGATGATTAGAGACAGTGATCCAGTTGAATCTGATTTAAACTTTTTAATTTATTTTTCCGTTCCGTTCCGTTCCGCAAAGTACCAATTGCTCTGAGGAATTGGTATTTAACGGAAAAAAACGGAAACAGACATCTTTAATGTAATTAAAGCAGTATGATAAAAAAAAAATTGTCTGACACCTCTTTTTGCATGAGTGGTATGTGTTTTAGATAGCATTTTCGACTTGATCAATAATAAAAAATTTAACACAAAGGCAGGTTACACAAAAAGTCTTTCTCCTTCCATCGGTAATTATATTTTAAAAAAGAGGCCTTCAACAGCCCGTTCCGACGATGATTAGAGACAGTGATCAAGTTGAATCTGATGTAAACTTTTTAATTTATTTTTCCGTTCCGTTCCGTTCCGCAAAGTACCAATTGCTCTGAGGAATTGGTATTTAACGGAAAAAACGGAAACAGACATCTTTAATGTAATTAAAGCAGTATGATAAAAAAAAATTGTCTGACACCTCTTTTTGCATGAGTGGTATGTGTTTTATGAGGTGTTTTAGATAGCATTTTCGACTTGATCAATAATAAAAAATTTAACACAAAGGCAGGTTACACAAAAAGTCTTTCTCCTCCCATCGGTAATTATATTTTAAAAAAGGGGCCTTCAACAGCCCGTTCCGACGATGATTAGAGACAGTGATCCAGTTGAATCTGATTTAAACTTTTTAATTTATTTTTCCGTTCCGTTCCGTTCCGCAAAGTACCAATTGCTCTGAGGAATTGGTATTTAACGGAAAAAACGGAAACAGACATCTTTAATGTAATTAAAGCAGTATGATAAAAAAAAAATTGTCTGACACCTCTTTTTGCATGAGTGGTATGTGTTTTAGATAGCATTTTCGACTTGATCAATAATAAAAAATTTAACACAAAGGCAGGTTACACAAAAAGTCTTTCTCCTTCCATCGGTAATTATATTTTAAAAAAGAGGCCTTCAACAGCCCGTTCCGACGATGATTAGAGACAGTGATCAAGTTGAATCTGATGTAAACTTTTTAATTTATTTTTCCGTTCCGTTCCGTTCCGCAAAGTACCAATTGCTCTGAGGAATTGGTATTTAACGGAAAAAACGGAAACAGACATCTTTAATGTAATTAAAGCAGTATGATAAAAAAAATTGTCTGAACACCTCTTTTTGCATGAGTGGTATGTGTTTTATGAGGTGTTTTAGATAGCATTTTCGACTTGATCAATAATAAAAAATTTAACACAAAGGCAGGTTACACAAAAAGTCTTTCTCCTTCCATCGGTAATTATATTTTAAAAAAGGGGCCTTCAACAGCCCGTTCCGACGATGATTAGAGACAGTGATCCAGTTGAATCTGATTTAAACTTTTTAATTTATTTTTCCGTTCCGTTCCGTTCCGCAAAGTACCAATTGCTCTGAGGAATTGGTATTTAACGGAAAAAACGGAAACAGACATCTTTAATGTAATTAAAGCAGTATGATAAAAAAAAAAATTGTCTGACACCTCTTTTTGCATGAGTGGTATGTGTTTTAGATAGCATTTTCGACTTGATCAATAATAAAAAATTTAACACAAAGGCAGGTTACACAAAAAGTCTTTCTCCTTCCATCGGTAATTATATTTTAAAAAAGAGGCCTTCAACAGCCCGTTCCGACGATGATTAGAGACAGTGATCAAGTTGAATCTGATGTAAACTTTTTAATTTATTTTTCCGTTCCGTTCCGTTCCGCAAAGTACCAATTGCTCTGAGGAATTGGTATTTAACGGAAAAAACGGAAACAGACATCTTTAATGTAATTAAAGCAGTATGATAAAAAAAAATTGTCTGACACCTCTTTTTGCATGAGTGGTATGTGTTTTAGATAGCATTTTCGACTTGATCAATAATAAAAAATTTAACACAAAGGCAGGTTACACAAAAAGTCTTTCTCCTTCCATCGGTAATTATATTTTAAAAAAGAGGCCTTCAACAGCCCGTTCCGACGATGATTAGAGACAGTGATCAAGTTGAATCTGATGTAAACTTTTTAATTTATTTTTCCGTTCCGTTCCGTTCCGCAAAGTACCAATTGCTCTGAGGAATTGGTATTTAACGGAAAAAGCGGAAACAGACATCTTTAATGTAATTAAAGCAGTATGATAAAAAAAATTGTCTGACACCTCTTTTTGCATGAGTGGTATGTGTTTTAGATAGCATTTTCGACTTGATCAATAATAAAAAATTTAAGGCAGGTTACACAACTTAAAGTCTTTCTCCTTCCATCGGTAATTATATTTTAAAAAAGGGGCCTTCAACAGCCCGTTCCGACGATGATTAGAGACAGTGATCCAGTTGAATCTGATTTAAACTTTTTAATTTATTTTTCCGTTCCGTTCCGTTCCGCAAAGTACCAATTGCTCTGAGGAATTGGTATTTAACGGAAAAAACGGAAACAGACATCTTTAATGTAATTAAAGCAGTATGATAAAAAAAAATTGTCTGACACCTCTTTTTGCATGAGTGGTATGTGTTTTAGATAGCATTTCGACTTGATCATTATTTAAATAAACAGCTGCGCCATGAGCGCATGATACGCCCGTCGTCTTGTGAAAAAACATAAATCTTTTTTGAATAACACAGGGTTGTACAGGATGTCATGCTTAGTATATCCCGACTCATTCCTTATTCCCGCTCAATAGGAAGATTGTACAAGATGTATTTGGAAACCCGACGCAACATTAGCCTGTTAAGTTTTAAGCAATAGAGATACAGCGCAACATGTGAAAAAAAAACCTCTTTTTTTACAAAAAACTCAATAACTCGAAAATATAAAAATGAATCATCACCAAAAAGTATACAGATCTTTAGATTAATATAACAAAGAAGTGTGTACAGTTTTAAGCAATAATCATAAATCGTTTTTGAGATATGGTGCGACATGTAAACCCCCCCTTTTTTTTTTACAAAATACTCAATAACTCAAAAATGAAATTTTGAATCATCACCAAAAAGTATACAGATATTAAGATTAATATAACTAAGAAGTATTTAAAGTTTTAAGCCATATTCAAGAATCGTTTTTGAGATACGGTGCGACATGTGAAAAAAAACACACCCTGTTCTAGTTACAAAGTGTCGTAACTCAAAAAGTTGTAATCTTATTTTCACAAAAAAGTATACAGATCATTTTACCATCATAAGAAACAACTATGTTAAGTTTCATGAAATTTGGATAAGACGTTCTCAAGTTACGGTGCGACATGTTTACACCGGACAGACGGACGGACGGACGGACGGACACTGGACATTTGTATACCATAATACGTCCCGTCAAAATTGACGGACGTATAAAAAATAACACAAAGACAGGTTAGACAAAAGGTCTTTCTACTTCCATTGGTAATTATAAATTAAAAAAGGGGCCTTCCGAAGATGATTAGAAACAGTGATCAAGCTGAATCTGATTTCCGTTCCGTTCCGCAAAATACCAATTGCTCTGAGGAATTGGTATTTAACGGAATCGAACGGAAACAGGCATCTGTAATGTAATAAAAGCAGTCTTGATAATATCAGTGCAAAGTTTTTAAAAATTACTTCTCATCTTATTTCAGTTCCCTTATGTCAAATTTTTAATTCAAGCATTAAAAAATCAGTTTATCCATCATTATTCAAACTAGCTAAAGTCATACCAGTTTTTGAAAATAAATGTTAAAAAATGATGTATTTAATTACAGACCAATTGCATTTTTACAATTAGTATCTAAAATACTTGAGAGACACGTAAAAACTTATTTAATGAACTATACGGACACATATAATCTGTTGTATGTCCTGCAATCAGGTTTTCGTTCGAACCATTCCTGTCAAACTGCCATGACAACTTTGTTAGATAAATGGTTAAAAGCAATTGATGAAGGCGAATTAGTAGGAGCAGTATTTCTGGATCTTTGTAAAGCTTCTGGTGTTCTTCATCATAAACTGCTCCTCCAGAAATTACAAAAATACAGATTTTCTTATTCTTCACTGCACTGGCTTACTTCATATCTAACTGATAGACAGCAGGTTGTATACATTTCAAATACTTTTTCAGGTGTATTAAAAGTAAAAACAGGTGTACCTCAAGGGTTCGTTTAAGGTCCCATATTATTCTTATTATTCATTAATTTTTTGCCTTTGTGTAATCCAAATCATAACAGTGATCTTTTGGCTGATGAAAGTACTATTTCTGTTACTGGAAAAAACAAAAGTTGTATAGCCAGACACTAAATACTGTGTTAGAAAATATTTCTCATTGGTGTGATGAAAACAAAATGTTAATCAATGTATCCAAAACAAAGAAAATGTGTTTATGTTCAAAACACAAACTTTCTGTCATGTGTAATGAACCTTTTAATATCTTCATTAATAATCAATATATTAATGAAAGTCAGCGTGAACAAGTCCTTGGTATTTTTGTGGACGCAACTCTGTCTTGGTCTGATCATATCAAATATGTTATTAAAAACTTTAAGGTAAATTCTTCCTTTAGCTCTACTAAAAAGGATCAAGAAATATTTAAATCATAATGCAAGAATTTTATTTTATAATGCATACATTCTTCCAAATTTTGACTACTGTTGTTCAATATGGGGCAACTGTAACACATTTTTAATCGACAGTTTGCTTAAATTACAAAAAAGGGAAGCTAGAATTATTTTAAATGAACACGATTTTCAAAAACCATCTGTTGAACTTTTTAAAGAATCTGGAATAATTCCAGTAAATACATGTAATAGAATATTATACCACAAGTCCTTATTAATGTATGAATAAAACAATGGATTGGTACCTCAATACTTGTCAAATCTTATTGTATAACTACAAATAGCAAACAGTCATACAGTACTCGACTCTCATTTTCAGATAATTTTATTGTTCCAAAATCAAATACAGAATTATACAAACCAAGCTTTTCTTTTAGTGGTCAAAAGGTGTGGAATTCACTATCCAAAGAAATAAAAAAAAAAAAAAAAAATGTATCGTCATTCAAGTATACTTACAAATCATTATATATTTTAACAATAAAACTCAAAACACTATCATGTAATCCGTTTTGTTCATGTATTTGTTTATGTAATTTAATATTTATACTATTATTCATCATTGTGTATTGCTAGATTGATTTGGTTTATATCAACCGTGCAAGAGCTTTTGTCAAGGTCGTTAAAAAAAACCCGGTAGTAGTAGATTATGTTTATTCATGTTGTTAATATTGTGTCTATTATAGAGAGCCTTATTGAAAATTGATTTAATCCAAATGAGTTACTCTCTTTAAATAAAGATTTATTTATTTATTTTTATTTAATTATTTATTTATTTATTTATACGAATGACCCCGAGGTTAATGCAAGTTAAAGTTGACATGGATCGTAATTCCAATAAGGCCAATTATAACATAAAATGCATCCAATCTGCAAGTTATCATTATACACTTATAATTTCACGTCAAAAATCTTTAGGCGTGCTCAAACAAGTTGGAATATGTACTGTCTTAATGCAATTTTAAAAGTAAAAACACTGTATTCAGGCGCGTATTTGGAGGAGTCCTGCACTCCGTAATTAAAACAGGTTGCTATCTTTTAAAAAAAGATAAGCAATACGAGAACCTTATTGGGGGTTTAGTTTGAAAGAAAAATAAATTCATTATTTCATCTCATTTTCATAAGAAATTTGAAAACTGACATAAATTCAATATCCCGGGACATATTACCTTATTGCGAAGGCCAAAAAATCGAATGACTGACCTTTTCGTCAGTTTGAATACAATCGGACTAAACTAAGGGACGGACCAATTAACTTGCAATTTGGGGGGGGGGGGGGGGGGGGGGGGGGCATGTTTTTTTTTTCGTAAATAAATATGTTGATTCTGAATAGAGAAAATAAATAATTTGGCCAGCAAAGGGAGAAAAAAAATTTTGACAGAGGATATTTACCATAAAAAATAATGTTAAATTTGAAAAAAATAATTTGTCGCGCCACTTCCCAAAAATAAAAATAAAATGCGCGCATGCCTCCCCCTCTGCAAGTTAAATGGTCCGTCCCTAAATATCATATAAAATGTGTCGATACGTTGCTTATAAGGATCTGAAAACGCTCAATTTTACTTTCTGTTTAAAGATCTTTTGAGGTTCTCTTAATTTGTCGGATTAATACACACTTTTAAAATTTGAAAGCTTAAATTTTTATTAGCTGATGTAAAAACTACCAGGACAGAAAGTAAAACGGAGTGTTGTCAGATCCTTGTACGCAAACTTTTTAAGAGTAGACACGGGATTTGAATTTTGATCAATTTGGTTTGAATATAAATAAAAATTTATGTGTTAATCTTCTTTGTTTATCCTACTATAAATTTCATGATTCTTCTTTTTGAAATAAATTCAATCAACGATGACAGAAGGAATGTTCATGTAATATTATACTTGCCTGACGACGACAGAAGGAAACTGGAATCGCAGAGCCAATGCAGTGTAGTCTATATAAACATAGCAGACATAATGGGTATGATTACAAATGAGACAACTTTTATCAAAAGACGAACTAATAAAGATGTATACCCCAATAAAACATCGTATGCCTAATGGCATTCAACAATGAACAAAGCACATCCAATATAGTAAGTTATAAGAGACCCCTTTACTTGCACTCACAATTAAATATAAACCAATAAAAAGCGAGAAAAACAGCGTTTCCGGTTTCTAGAAAAAAAAAAGCAATAAACAAATATAACACGCATAATTAAAAGCTGCCGATTTCGGATCTTGATCTATATAATGAGGCGCTGTTCAAGTCGCCGTGAGCGCTCTTATCCCCTCAAGAGCAATGGTGTAATAGTACAACTTGTTTAGTTAAATTAAAATTCTGTTTAATATTAGATCGCCCATGTTAAGAGTTGTGTACATATATTTGAGGTGTTCAGAAACAGCAAAGATAATTGTTATCATTATAGAGAAGACTTTTTCACTATACAAATTTCTATTTAGTTGAGCACTCTTAAAAAATTGTTAAAAGTTTGGCAAAAACAGATCCTCTCCTAAGAAACATTTTAACAAGAGAAACGTTTTAAATAGCTCTGATTTCTTATGTTAGCATGCTACAATAAATATAGATTACATGGATGTTTGCTGGGCGATATTCATGCATTGGTTTTATACATTTTAGTCATTTTGTTGGAAGATTTGTTATTTTCATCTAAAAAACTTGAATGACGATACTAAGTTCATAGTTATTTTTGTGAAAACAATATTAGAAGTCCGGGTATTCATATGATAACATGGCAAAAAAATACCTTGAAGAAAATTAATGAAATCTGGCAAAAATTAATCAAACAAATTTTTCTAATGGTTCTAAGTCCATTTCAGAGTCAAATTTTACTTGAAAAATTACAGGTCTAAATGAAAGTTAATTTCATTTTGAAAAAAATCAATTTCAAGATGCTTCAAATTTATCACGGCAAAATTTGCAACCTTGATACGAATCATTATAATTCTAATTTTAAAGATGTTCTGCTATTCTATGCATTGACGGACTTTGGTATCTCTACGATTAAATGAAATAACCTCAAACCATCTATTTGGACAAAGCTTGTATTTCATGAAACTTACGTATGCGTTTCTAATTTAATTAACTCATGGTATAGACGGGTTTATCTACAACTGACCTAGAAAACATGGGCGCATCCATTAACCTCTCACGTGACCGGTCAGCCATTACAACCGTGAAAAATAAAGCACGTGCATTGATCAAAACATTATCGATTTTCTGTTTACATTTGTGTTTCTTTCATTTATTAATTTATTTTACTATGGATAGCGCCGAAAGTTATAAAAAAGGTGGAGGCAATTCTTGTGCAGTTAATAGTTGTACAAATAATCGTAGAAAACTCCAGATGTGGAAAAAATCAATGTGTGAATTACACAACGAGTTGCACAATGACTGTCCTTGTTTGATCCCATACAAATTTCATTTGATGCCTTCTGACGAATTAACAAAACTCGAGTGGATAAAAGCAATTAACAGAAAAACTTTGCCAAAACATGTTAATGTATGTTCCGAACATTTTCTTGATGGTGCGCCGTCAAAAAGAAATCCGTTTCCAAAATTAAAACTTGGTTATGACAGTAAAGTTACACCCGGCAGACGCAAGTTAGCACGTCGTGAAACAGCTGTGAAAAAGCTAAAATTAAGTTATGAGAATGATTCTGGTGACGATAATGTGTCGGACTCTACTGGTTTTGAAGCTCTAGACATTTCTGTAAATAATGACAATGAAACGTATCCCGAGGCTACATGTATTTTTAATGTAGCTTATCCTGAAACTGTAACTAAATCTACCCAGTATGATGAGACGGACTTTCTTATTCATGACGACCATCCCTATGCTGAAAAATGGTCAGACATGCAGACAACATCAACTCAGACAAAACTTTTATTGACAGAGGAGAAAGGTGTTCAGAGTAAAATAGAAGGGGGACCATGTCAGCAAATACGAACATTGTGACTGACATGCAGTGACGCCTTATTATATACTGGTGTAACCAAGGAATTTTTTTTTACTTTAGTGGAATTACTACGTGCAGACAATCAATTCAATTTTCAACTAGATATTGCAGATCAGCTTTTGCTTGTTCTGATGAGGTTAAAACTTCATTTGATATTTGATGATTTAGGACGTCGCTTTGGTATTTCAAAAAGTTTGGCATGTAAATTATTTAATTCTTGGATGCCAGTTCTTGCTGAACAACTTAAAGGCTTGGTTGTTTGGCTTCCAAGAAAAACAATTCGAGCTTGTATTCCCGAATCTTTTCGGGAAAATTATCCTCGTACAACTGTGATAATTGATTGTGCTGAGACATTTATACAGAGACCAACAAATCTTAAGAGTAGGTCAGAGACTTATAGTAACTACAAGTCACATAATACTGCAAAATATCTTGTTGGCATTGCACCTCATGGACATATAATGTTTATATCTCGGGCTTTTGGAGGTAGGGCAAGTGATAAATTCATAGTAGAAAAAAGTGGCTTTTGTCAGTATCTTTTGCCAGGAGACGAGGTGATGGCAGATAGGGGTTTCACAATTGATGATTTACTTTTCCCACTCAGAGTCAAACTGAATATTCCAGCCTTTACAAAATGTAAACCACAACTTAGTAATGAGGATTTAACAACAACCAGGCGCATAGCAAGAGTAAGAATTCATGTGGAGCGTGCGTTTCGTAGACTTAAAGTTTTCAAAATTCTAAGTAGTACTGTTCCAGTGTCCTCCTTGAAAAACTTTGATGACATTCTTCTTGTATGTTCAGCCCTTGTGAACTTAAAATCAGACTTAATAAGAGAACCTGATGAATTTGCTGAAATTTAAGTTCTTTATTCAGATAGTTTATTTTGACTTGGTCTCATGTGTACAATTCTGTTATTAACCTAACACCTTATAGTTCAATTGATATTTGCCACTGGACATTAAAACACAATCAATCATCATTATGTGTCATACCAGTCGGATACATGTATACATTTATATATATACAAATGTAGGCATAATATTTACTAAACTAAATAGTGCATGAATGAGTTTCTCTTTCAATAAATATACATATGTTAGTTGAATAATGCAGGACAATTCATCAGTTTATACAACATGTAGCTTTAAGTAAAATTATTTTTCAAATATGCTTTTCTGGGGGGGGGGGGGGCTCATTATTATAGACTGTTTATCTAGGTTACATACATTTGTACATGTATATTTGTTAACATTGTTGTTTTGCTTTTTTTGTTGATACTTATAATTGAAGTTGTCTTGTTGGCAATCACGCCACACCTGTACATAAGGGGGGCTCATTGTTGAAGACTGTTTATGTAGGTTACATGCATTTGTACATGTATATTAGTTAACATTGTTGTTTTGCTTATTTTGTTGATACTTATTGAAGTTGTCTTATTGGCAACCACACCTGTACATATACATGCACTACAACTGATTACAGTAAAAAGAAATTAAAAATAAAACATAATTTTATTCTTCTTTACATTTGTTTGTCACTGTTTAATGATTCAAATGTACATACATAAATCTGTTCTTATTGACTCCAAAATGTATCCAATATTATTCCGTTTTATGTTTATATTTGCCATATTTTAAAAAAGGAAGTGTCACTACTTAAAATGAACATGTGAAAGGTTTAACCTAAGTTAAATTAAACGAAAGAATAGAAATAATTTAATCAGCTTGTGCAATTTTAATTACTTCATAAAATTTCTAAATATTCTACTTAGTACAAGACGATCATTGTCAATCTCATCGACTATTCTGTTCAGCATTTTATTAGAATAGAACGTCCTTAATCTGCTAACTAGTTGCTGAATATAATCTTCATCAAAAGCTATATCTATAAGAATGTTATCATCTGGACTTCTCCAAATAAAAATTTTAGCTTTATGTAACCCGGTACAAAACATTGTTAATTGTATTTGCATAAAGTAGGCTCTGCTCCCTTTTTTCTTCAATACATAAATCCCCTCACTATTTTTTTCTACATCATATTTTGTATTGGCAATTAATTCGTCTAAATAACCTGCCTTTGTGTTAAATTTTTTATTATTGATCAAGTCGAAAATGCTATCTAAAACACATACCACTCATGCAAAAAAGAGGTGTCAGACAATTTTTTTTTTATCATACTGCTTTAATTACATTAAAGATGTCTGTTTCCGTTTTTTCCGTTAAATACCAATTCCTCAGAGCAATTGGTACTTTGCGGAACGGAACGGAACGGAAAAAATATTAAAAAGTTTAAATCAGATTCAACTGGATCACTGTCTCTAATCATCGTCGGGACGGGCTGTTGAAGGCCCCTTTTTTTAAATATAATTACCGATGGAAGGAGAAAGACTTTTTGTGTAACCTGCCTTAAATTTTTTATTATTGATCAAGTCGAAAATGCTATCTAAAACACATACCACTCATGCAAAAAGGGGTGTCAGACAATTTTTTTTATCATACTGCTTTAATTACATTAAAGATGTCTGTTTCCGTTTTTTCCGTTAAATACCAATTCCTCAGAGCAATTGGTACTTTGCGGAACGGAACGGAACGGAAAAATAAATTAAAAAGTTTACATCAGATTCAACTTGATCACGGTCTCTAATCATCGTCGGAACGGGCTGTTGAAGGCCTCTTTTTTAAAATATAATTACCGATGGAAGGAGAAAGACTTTTTGTGTAACCTGCCTTTGTGTTAAATTTTGTATTATTGATCAAGTCGAAAATGCTATCTAAAACACATACCACTCATGCAAAAAGAGGTGTCAGACAATTTTTTTTTATCATACTGCTTTAATTACATTAAAGATGTCTGTTTCCGTTTTTTCCGTTAAATACCAATTCCTGAGAGCAATTGGTACTTTGCGGAACGGAACGGAACGGAAAAATAAATTAAAAAGTTTACATCAGATTCAACTTGATCACTGTCTCTAATCATCGTCGGAACGGGCTGTTGAAGGCCTCTTTTTTAAAATATAATTACCGATGGAAGGAGAAAGACTTTTTGTGTAACCTGCCTTTGTGTTAAATTTTGTATTATTGATCAAGTCGAAAATGCTATCTAAAACACATACCACTCATGCAGAAAGAGGTGTCAGACAATTTTTTTTTATCATACTGCTTTAATTACATTAAAGAGTTTTTTCCGTTAAATACCAATTCCTCAGAGCAATTGGTACTTTGCGGAACGGAACGGAACGGAAAAATAAATTAAAAAGTTTAAATCAGATTCAACTGAATCACTGTCTCTAATCATCGTCGGAACGGGCTGTTGAAGGCCCCTTTTTTAAAATATACCGATGGAAGGAGAAAGACTTTTTGTGTAACCTGCCTTTGTGTTAAATTTTTTATTATTGATCAAGTCGAAAATGCTATCTAAAACACATACCACTCATGCAAAAAGAGGTGTCAGACAATTTTTTTTTATCATACTGCTTTAATTACATTAAAGATGTCTGTTTCCGTTTTTTCCGTTAAATACCAATTCCTCAGAGCAATTGGTACTTTGCGGAACGGAACGGAACGGAAAAATAATTAAAAAGTTTAAATCAGATTCAACTGGATCACTGTCTCTAATCATCGTCGGGACGGGCTGTTGAAGGCCCCTTTTTTAAAATATAATTACCGATGGAAGGAGAAAGACTTTTTGTGTAACCTGCCTTAAATTTTTTATTATTGATCAAGTCGAAAATGCTATCTAAAACACATACCACTCATGCAAAAAGTGGTGTCAGACAATTTTTTTTTATCATACTGCTTTAATTACATTAAAGATGTCTGTTTCCGTTTTTTCCGTTAAATACCAATTCCTCAGAGCAATTGGTACTTTGCGGAACGGAACGGAACGGAAAAATAAATTAAAAAGTTTACATCAGATTCAACTTGATCACTGTCTCTAATCATCGTCGGAACGGGCTGTTGAAGGCCTCTTTTTTAAAATATAATTACCGATGGAAGGAGAAAGACTTTTTGTGTAACCTGCCTTTGTGTTAAATTTTTTATTATTGATCAAGTCGAAAATGCTATCTAAAACACATACCACTCATGCAAAAAGAGGTGTCAGACAATTTTTTTTTTATCATACTGCTTTAATTACATTAAAGATGTCTGTTTCCGTTTTTTCCGTTAAATACCAATTCCTCAGAGCAATTGGTACTTTGCGGAACGGAACGGAACGGAAAAATAAATTAAAAAGTTTAAATCAGATTCAACTGAATCACTGTCTCTAATCATCGTCGGAACGGGCTGTTGAAGGCCCCTTTTTTAAAATATAATTACCGATGGAAGGAGAAAGACTTTTTGTGTAACCTGCCTTTGTGTTAAATTTTTTATTATTGATCAAGTCGAAAATGCTATCTAAAACACATACCACTTATGCAAAAAGAGGTGTCAGACAATTTTTTTTATCATACTGCTTTAATTACATTAAAGATGTCTGTTTCCGTTTTTTCCGTTAAATACCAATTCCTCAGAGCAATTGGTACTTTGCGGAACGGAACGGAAAAATAAATTAAAAAGTTTACATCAGATTCAACTGGATCACTGTCTCTAATCATCGTCGGAACGGGCTGTTGAAGGCCCCTTTTTAAAAATATAATTACCGATGGAAGGAGAAAGACTTTTTGTGTAACCTACCTTAAATTTTTTATTATTGATCAAGTCGAAAATGCTATCTAAAACACATACCACTCATGCAAAAAGAGGTGTCAGACATTTTTTTTTTATCATACTGCTTTAATTACATTAAAGATGTCTGTTTCCGTTTTTTCCGTTAAATACCAATTCCTCAGAGCAATTGGTACTTTGCGGAACGGAACGGAACGGAAAAATAAATTAAAAAGTTTACATCAGATTCAACTTGATCACTGTCTCTAATCAAGGACGACGTGAGGTCAGTCTAGATATCATAATGCATGACTTGCAAATGCGTTAATTTCATGATAATTTATCAGGACAATCCGACATATTCATCTATAGAATATTTCCCGATGTTATACATTATTACATTATCACCTGTGAAGATGAGATTAACTATACATTTGTGTTATTTGTATATGGAAAACCGTTAAAACACAGAAATTTTAAAGTTTGTTTTGTTTTAAAGATTTTTCGAAATTTTGATAAATGCCCCCTTTGGATACCTTAAATGAAATTCCGTTCCGTTCCGTTCCGTTCCGTAAAGTACCAATAGCCTTAATGCTTTCGAGTTCATCCTATTAATTATTTCCCCTTTTTCTTGCAGAAATTTCGTTATCAAGCACGTCAATTCATCGGAAATAATCAGTTTTTCACACGAATGGTAATTATATATAAGGTGTAATATAAAAATACAAATGGCTTATATATCGTACCTGAGCTTCCGTATGTATATGATAAAGAAAAGTTCAGTCAAAATAAGTAAGGGAGCTACCATTTGATTTTTATGGGGGGGGGGGGGGGGGGGGGGGGGGGGGGCTAGGATGAAAAATTTTGTCCTGCTTTTTTTTTTTTAGTTGTAATCTCTGTCCTGCCTTTTTATTTTTTACTCTATTCGGTCCTTCCTTTTTTTTTAACTAGTTTATCCTGACTTTTTTTACACAAATTGTCATCCTGCCTTTTTTTTTTAACAAGTTTCTCATCCTGCCTTTTTTTTTACTCAAAACTCCTGTCCTGCCTATTTTTTTCAAATTTCATCCTAGCCCCCCATAAAAATCAAATGGTAGCTCCCTAAATGTAAAGATTTGTACTAATTCTGAATACAAGTTGCTGTGTTTTGCTTGACTGGCCAGAGAGGATGAATATCGACAATCAATATACTTAACAAGTAAAATGTATTTGAAGAGTACAAAGCTAGTATTAGTACAGCACTGATTTTTGTTGCGTACCGTACACGTAGCTACACGCAACTTCGGAAATTATCCGTTCACTTCATTAAAGTTATTGAAGTACACTGACGGCGTGCACAAAGTTGACGGCAACTGTAAAATGCGCCTTTTAAATAGTTTTAAACAACCGTGTTTAAAATATTGTTGAATAAGAATAGGAATAAGAATTTTTTTATGATAAAATGATGAATGCATGCCATTAAAATCCACATTACTAGTAAGGTAAGTTAAAATTTAATCTATAAAGCATGAAACGGGCATATAGAAAACGGCAAAAATACGGTGTAACTTGTAACATTAAATAAGCATAAATTAGAGTTTTTGCCCAAAAATTTATACAAATTCAACATATTTTCCTGCATTTTCGTATAATAGAATTGTTCGGATTCGGACTCGGACATCACACGCAATTCATCGTAAAAAAAATAAAAAACGATCATGGTAGATAAGTTTGGAATGGTCTTCGTTATGTGTAAGAAGTAGTAATTTGGAAGGACTAATAATCGAAATGGAAGAATCGACAAGAAAAATATGTAATTATAATCTTTTTATTTTCAAAATAACTTGGTATTCCAAATGTGCATAACCAGAGGTTTAAAATAATCTGCAAAATATGAATAATTCGATAGTCCAGACTGAACACCTGAATTTTTTTAATGTCCAGCTAGTATGTTACAATCTTAAGAAATGACGTTTTAACGCTATTTTCTGAAAATGGTCCACGACATAATCGCTAATCATTTCCATTTCACTGCTCTTAGCATATATCTATTTATATTTCCAGAATGTGCATTTGCTGCACTTTTTTGTTCGAAAGAAAAAAGAAATATGTTGAACGTAAATATTTAAAGTTATGTAATAAACTAAGTGTCCAGTGTTTTTGTTACGCGCTTGTTTCCTGGAGGAAAATGCCGACGTCGTAAATGGTTTTAGTAATTTGAAGACGTTACGTTTGTGGACTCAGCTTTGTGCACGCCGTCACTATATATTATTGATAGAAAAACTACTTTAATATAAACAAAATTATCAAGTTGAACCAACTACATCTACAACAGTTCTCAAAAATATCAGGCTTAAAATTTAATACGCATGCAGGACGCGCGTTTCGTCTACATAAGACTCATCAGTGACGTACAAATTAGACAACATACATAAAATCGTCAATGGCAGTTCTCACTTTAAAATGAAGATTTTTTAAAAATATATTCACGTTTTGCTTAATATCATGAAATCTATAAAAGATAGACATTTTGAATAACAAAAGTGACCAGCAACACAAGATAAACAAAGAATAGATTTTCCAAGAGTTCTATTATAGTACACAATGTTGGAGAGAGTTAATTGTTCAAGATGCACATGTATATTACGGTCATACGTTCATGTTCGTGTATCCTTTGAGTATCAAGATGTCGAACATTAATAAACGGTATTTTTGTTATTTTATTTTTCCGATATATTGTTTCATCAGGGAATTTCTATACTAACTTAGTATAAAAAGTCCCTGGTTTAATTAAACTTTTGTTTTCTCTGTTCATGTGACAGCAAGATGAAGTACTGTTATGGTACGCTTGTCCGGCACAGAAAAACGAATAAAAAACAAAACGATACTGGTGTTATATGCTACTGGTTTTAATCATGCTATGTGCAATAAGTCACCTTTACCCGTCTATGTACATGATCAATTTATATACCTATATGAAGTTGGTTTCTTTCAGAACGACCCGGACGATACCGTTTCATTGAAATATGCTCAAAGGCATAAAATAATGACCTGTGTGAGGTCATTATTTTCCTTGATAAACATGCAATCTATGATTTACTTCAAACCTTAATTTGTCTAATAGTTTTTTGTTGCCGATTTGGAAATTTATTTTTTAAAGTTCAATCGATGATAGGTGTAAAAGAAACCGTCATTGTAGTCCCGCATGTTAATTTTAGAAACAAATAACGTGAAGTACGTGAAGTTTTGTTAATTTATCGCTACAATAAAGAAACGTTATCATATATGTCAGATAAATTTTAATGTAGACTTTCATAAGATAAATCCAGATTTAACATATTTGTGTGTAAGATCTTGAAAATCTTTATTAAGTCAAACTGAATAGGTTGATTGATTTTTGGTTGCTTGCTTAACGTCCAGTGGCAAATGTTTCATGCATGTTCAGAACGATACACACTGAATAGGAAATCATACTGTGACCTATACATGTATTTATATTCGTCTGCGTGTCAGTTCTTAACTTTTTAAAATTTATGTATACCTTTTACTCTATAAAATGATCAACTATTAAGATAATCTTATATTCTATTGAATAACATTAACGTAACTCACGAAAGGTTCGGGTGCGGACTGGAGGGTATATAATTATATCCTGATTATCTTTTAATAAAATTGTATTGCTATTCAAAATACAATCTTTCTGAAATTTTCATTCGATTCAAGTAAAATTGTTAAAAAAAAATAACCACTTTTCCGAGATAGAAAAAACATAACAAATAGAAAAAAAAAACATACCCATCCCCCTTTTCTATAAGCTAAGTGGTACAATAAATTACTTACAATGTGTCTTGTATTTGTCATACACCGTTATCGGATGGTAACAATACATTTTGTCTTACTTCATGCAGTTACAGTAATATTTTTATTGTGTATGGATAATAATTTTTATAAGGTTTATATCTAAATTATTTAGTGAGTTTTATTTCACATTCTAAATGAGCCGCAGGGCGTATTAAAACCTGAATGCATTAAAAAGGAATATCTCACTTAAGTGTTGTCGGTAAAATAGGATACTAAATTTTACAAATCTTAATAAAATTAATATTTTTTTGACGGTATATAAGTCAGATAATGCATATTTTAAGGTTTTTCTTGTCGTAGAACACACCGGGGTGTTCAACGACAAGAAAAACCTTAAAATATGCATTATCTATAACGTATTTAACAGTTTAATAAATTATACCCATCCAAAATAAAATGACTAGTACAAGCCCCGGTACAAGCCTCTAACAAGGATTTGTATGTAGCAAATACAAATCCTTGCCTCTAGCAGAGTATCATACCTGCCAACTTTTCAAAATGCCCATGGGGGTTTTGCGTGCAAGATGGCTGTTATAGTCCTAAAACACCTTCAAGGGGGCCTTCAAATACATTTTTATCTTGTTTGTTTTGCTTCTTCATACTTGAATAAGCCTGAATTCATTGGAAAATTAATTGTTTTGCTTAAATTGTGGACAAAAATGCTCTTTCAAAATTTCAATTTGGGAGCCTCCATGGGGGAATTCCCCCGCAAATAGTGACAGTTGGCAGGTATTGAGTATTATATGTCTATGCCATTTAAACAGAAGCAAAATATATAGTTATCCTCCGAAAAAATATTAAAAAAGCTATTTTCATAATGCATGAAGTTTGAAGGTTATTCTTTATTGATTTAAACTATTTTATGTTCGACATGGGAGGTTAAAACTTTGATTGGCATGCTTGCTTTGCCTGTATAAACGTTTACACAATCATCCAATATCATTATGAAACCTAAAGCACAACCTTTCAATTGATTGCAAACAAGTTGTAAAACTTAATTTAAATGCTTGAGCAAACAGTCATCAAAACAAAACAAGCAAGCCAATCAAACCATTAAACAACATACATTTGGAAAACAGCTGTAAGTTAAAAAAAAAAGTCTTAAATTTAGAATTTTAGTTTAAAAGTATAATTGTTTAGCATGTTTTAGAAATGTCAATAGTCATGAAGATAACAAGCTCATAATTAATCCGGTATTTATGAAAGTTGCTAACCAAAAGTTGCTGCCTTTTATGTCATATAATTTCTTCATGAATCAAAAACAATGTTTTTGCATCTATAGTATTATAATATTGCACATGGGGCATGTGTGGGTATTGTATTCCAAATTATATTATCACAATTTAGGAGAAAATCCCGAATCTAGCTGATTATGACAGACATCACAACCATCATGTACAAAAAACACAAAAGGATTTTGTTTCGGGAGGGGGGGGGGAAGAAAAGAGAAGCAGTGTTCTGTCTTATAGTGGTAAATATTTATAGCTAATGCATAGATCTTTTTATAGTGTAACTTGGTCCTTTCGTCCGTCAGTCCGTTCGTTCATCCCACTTCAGGTTAAAGTTTTTGGTCAATTTAGTTTTTGATGAAGTTGAAGTCCAATCAACTAGTAACTTAGTATACATGTTCCGTATGCCATGATCTTTTTAATTTTAATGCCAAATTATACTTTTTAACCCAGTTTCACAGTCCACTGAACATAGAAAATGATAGTGCGAGTGGGACACATTCTTGTTTTGTATAGGGTTCGTCTGAAAATCAGTGATCAGGTCAGGACAACAGATTTTCCTCTTTCCTCAAAAAATATATGCTAAAATACATGTTTTAGAGCTTCAACAAAAAATATGGACAAGGATATTTCTTCATACCAAAGACATTACACAACACTATATACAGCACATTAATGTCATCCTATTCAGCCAGAAAGAAGTTACGTGAAAAGTTAAAAGTGACCCTGTCATATGGAGAACCGAACAGAATTGCAGCCATCAGATAAAAGTTGGTAGGTTTTTTTATTTGTGGAACACCAGGTATTCTCATATTGCATACTGTGAATTCAGAAATTATTGCAAGGTCTTTTATTTTTGCGAAAGTGCAAAGGTTATAATAACATTTATAAGTTGCCTTTCTAAAAACATTATTTTATAAAATCTTATTAAAAAAAAAGCGTGTAATAACATGAATGACGTGTAAAGTTGCTAAAGCGTGTACACGTCAAGTGACAAAATCCTCGTGTAAACTGTTGAAAAAGTGTGTATAACATATCGTCGCTGGGCTTCCAAAATGTTGTATATGACTTTTTTTGGCTAAAAATTACTGTTTGACACCAATGGTCTGGGCGGGAGGAAATCTTTGTTATTCAAAATAGCATACAGTAAGACCAGTTAAAACGTTTGAAGTAAGACATATTACAAAATTGCCAATGTCAGTTGTTAATAACGTTTGCTTCCAAAATGTTGTATGAAAACTTGAAAATCCTTGTATAATGGCTTTGAGAATAAAATTATTGTACATTTCTTTATGTCTGTAAAAATAATTGAAGTTCTTAGATAATCTAGATGACTTTCAAAATGTATACATCATTGAAAAAGTTCCAAATTATCTCCCTTTGGTGGAAAAATGCCATTTTTTGGCTCTAAAATTGAAATATCTTTTTTAACTCATCGGTGACCTATCTTTATTAATATAATTTCCACATAAGCTGTACTTAAACTAAATTATTGTAAAATTTTAGCGATTTCTGTAATAAATTTCTTTTTTTTTCATGTGGAGGTGTGATGAGATGATTGAGCCGGTCAATTTTCTCCTTGATGATATTTATGTATGTTTCGGCAACAAAGTTTATCGACAGGTTGTAGGTATCCCCATGAACACTAATTGTGCCCCTTTAATAGCAGACTTTTTTGTACTGTTACGAATCACAGTTTATGACTAAACTCAGTAAAGACCGTCGAAATTGCATTTAATTGATAAATTCAACAACTCTTACCGTTATCTTGATGATATTTTTTTTTCATTAAATAATCAAGAATTTTCTCAATGTACTGCTGAAATTAATCCCAAGGAACTTACTTTAAATAAATCAAATTTATTCGGTACTAACTGTCCTTTCCTGGATTTAGATATTTCGGTTTTAAACAGGAAACTTCACACTAAAATTTACGACAAAAGAGACGATTTTTCGTTCTCTATTGTTAATTTTCCATTATTAGATGGTGATGTTCCTTTGGCAACATCTTAGTACGTTGTTTCTATTTCACAACTCGTTCGCTATGCCCGTGTCTGTTGTGACGTTTTTTAACGAACGCAATCTATGTATTACTGGTAAATTATTAAACCAGGGATGTCGTTACCATAAATTACTGTAAACATTGAAAAGAAGATGTTTAACCCCGCCACATTATTTATATATGTGCCTGTCAGGAGCCTGTTATTCAGTGGTTGTCGTTTGTTTATGTGTTGCATGTTTGTTTTTCGTTCATTTTTTTTATATAAATAAGGCCGTTAGTTTTCTCGTTTGAATTGTTTTACATTGTCTTATGGGGGCCTTTTATGGCTGACTATGCGGTATGGGCTTTGCTCATTGTTGAAGGCAGTACGGTGATCTATATATAGTTGTTAATGTCTGTGTCATTTTGGTCTCTTGTGGACATTTGTCTCATTGGCAATCTCTTCTTTTAAATATTCACTTCAAAAGCTTACCAAATCTTTTAACATATTTATTCAGAAGGCTTACAATTACGGTACTGATGTCAGATTATTAGAGATGACATATTTTGGTATTAATATTGATTTACTAGTAGTGTATTTGCATTAAAAAAAAACTTATTTATTCTTAAACCAGTTTTTGGCATGATACGGGTCATGTTCTTCTCATATATTTAATGATGGTATGATGTTATGATACTATGCCCATTACGAGAGAGAATGTGCTTGATTTTCATATGATGAAGATATAATCGTTTGATAAGTTTAATTGAGTTCTGCATTTCAGTAACTGCTAGTAGTCCATGGTTATTATCTGCATCACTGTCATGTTGCTGGTTTCTATTGTTGCTTATTCTTACATAGGGTTCTTTCAAACTGAGTTTTACTGTACGTATTGCTGTGTGTTTATTATACTACATTGGCTAGAGGCATAGGGGAGGGTTAAGATCTTACAAAACATGTTTAACTCCGTCACATGTTTCGTCAAGTCCGGTGCCTATGGCCTTTGTTATACTTCTGTGCAATTTTTAGTGATACGAAAAATGTTTCGTCATGGAATAAATATATAACAGGCCACAACCATAAACGAATATGTGTTAAACAACCAATCTCCGTCTTAGGATAAAGTTGAAGGTCACGGCATTGATGAGAATTCATAGTCCTTAATCATTTATTATACGTCTATGATCGATGTTTTTGTGCTTATTTAGACAAAATGTGACCAACTAAGAGCGATGTGTTATTTCGAAATTCCGCTTTTAAATTCATGTATGTTATATACAAACCATACGGTTAGGCACCTTATTATTTGAACGGTCCATTATTTTCATATATGAAAAGCATCCACAATTATGCTTCTCAATTTAATGAATACTGGAACAAGTCCGAGCTAATAAGAATATTCCATTCATATTACAGTGATAGTATTAGTTACATAGTGTGCTAGTGACCTAATACCCCATATATCGTATTAGGTCACTAGAACACTATGTAACGAGATTACCTAACCGACTATCTTAACATGTAGTATTTAGACGAGTGGCATATAAAAGTGATCAACTCCTCAATGCCGTTAGTATTAGGAACCTACTTCACTTGGTTTATACAACAGACAAATGCCGACAATAACAACTTGTTAGCCTTAAATATGCTTTATGAATTCATTTCAATAGTTCATCATCATGATTTCCTTGTCTGTTGAAATCTTAAAAGATTCAGGGACGTAACACTACCACTAACCGTGCATTGAAATAATCTCGGCCTCTTTACTAACCTAATATAAAATATACTCGATCTACACGCGTTTGTTTTTAACCAATCATATAACAAAATGTTAAGTCTGATGAAAAAGAAAGACAACTAATGGCTAAAAGGAAAAAAGACAATTAACAAGTCTACCCATAAGACAATTACACAGAAATGATAGACTGTTCATCTCATTGCAAGTTAAAATTTGCATGAGGTAATGACAAACAGAAATGATAAGTCACATGAAGTTATTGTAGGGTACATATTAAAACTGCCCTACTCCGATTTTCTATCAACATGCCCATACTGTACCATAAATCCATTAACAATAATCACGTGAATATATATTATGACAAAAACAAATGTGTCTTTTTGACTTTATTTAATGCAAAGATAACACACACATTTATACTTACATAAATGTTTATCTTGGAAAGAAACCAACGAATTGTCATAATTTTTTTACCATATAATGGTTTATACGTTCATTTGTGAGCAATGCATAAAATATACTAGATTATTCTTATCTAAAAACTAAGTTGTGGTCTAAAGAACAAACGTTTTGTTGAGTTTCATTTCAATTGATATTTTGTTTAGGCTGCACTTACGTATACAGAAATATTCTCTTTCAAAAATATTCACTTTTGCGTGTTCAGTTTTTGAACACGAAACATGCATTTCTTTCTGTTCATCTGTGCAACAATAATGAAAAATAACAATTCAACACAACCTTCTCTTAAATGAACTTTTAAACTGTGTCTTTCTATGCCAGACTATATAAAGCACACAGGTCACATTAGATAAAAATCGAGAGACATAACCAAACTATTATTTTTTTGACAGATTTGTAACATCCTACTCGATACAAAACGCTTCTAATGATCAGAATCCGCGCATTTTTATTAGTACGTTGAAAAGTCAACAACCTTGATCGATTTTGGTTATGGAAGAGACAATACCAATCAAAACCAAGGAGTAAACAAAGACTCACAAAAACCAAAGTACATTTACATCAACAGTTATAAATAATAATTAAGAAACAACACGAACTTAACTAAAACCCGGGAGTGAAATAAGGTGCTCCGGAAGGGTAAGCATTTCCTGCACCGTATACGGCAAAAGTCTTGTTATTTCTTTGTTCAGTAAACAACACAATTCGTTGAATTTATCGTGGTCATATTTTTTTCTCTTAAAAATAGATTTTTTAGAATTGTATTTCTTATTTTGAATATCTACCGTACATGTATGTAGCCTCATTTGGAAAGTAAATGGTAAACTAAAACAACACGTTTCAAATATATGTATATACATGTATGTCTATACAATAATACAGTCTAGGTATTATACATTTAAATTTATGTTTAGATTCCAAAACATCAGTCTTAAAAACATTATATGACATTTAGAAGTTTCAAGAAAAGTCATTCTTCAATTTATTTTATTACAGCATTATTGTCAGTAAAGGCATACAGAGGTACAACTTCAGATGGAAACATATTTCCGTTTAAGAGTGTGGTAGTATCTGATTGTATAAGCGACTTATATCCTCTATAGACAAAAGTGGAATATTGACTTGTGAAAAAGGCGGATTCTATTTCGTTTCTTTCTTCGTCTCTTCCAACAGCAATGGAGGCTTTGCTCATTTGTACCACAACGCAGATATGGCTGCCCGAGTCACTATATGCGATGGTTACAATACTGAAACCCAGTCATTGTGTACTATTTTGAAACTCAACATTGGTGACACGTTGTCAGTAAAGGCTTTTCATGGAGATGGTTATACTTGGGGATTTCCAGATTGTATTTATATCTATTTTACAAGACACCAAAATAACACAGAAATTAACAACAACAGGTCACCATACGACTTTTAACAATGAGCAAAGCTCATACCGCATAGTCAGCTATAAAAGGAGCCGAAATTTAAATCAGTTGAAACGAGAAAACTAACGGCCTTATTTATGTACAAAAAATGAACGAAAAACAAATATGTAACACATAAACAAACGAGAACCACTGAATTACAGGCTCCTGACATGGGACAGGCGCATACATACATAATATGGCGGGGTTAAACATGTTAGCGGGATCCCAATTCTCCCCTTACATGGGACAGTTGTATATCAGTACAACATAAGAACAGTTGACAAGGCATAACTGATCACATGGACAAAATAACAAGTTATCAGATTATTTTTTTATCGTTGTCGAATAATACTTATCGTTGTCGTCCCATATCATACACTCAGATCTTTTGTATATGTGTTTAGTGACATTGACAGGTGATTAGAATTAAATAGTCATTATAACGGCAATCATCCTTATTATACACATCTTTAAATAGATTTTCCTTATGGAATTTAAAACGTAAGCTCCGCCCGATCAGTTGAAATGACATTGGTAATATATAGGAATAAACCGAAACAAATGTTTGTGAACTGACGGAAATTCAAGGATTTGCGTACAAAGAACTACATGTAAGCTATAGAACAGACAATACATGCATATTCAAACATAATTCTGTCTTCTTTCTTTTTAAATTTATAGTTATAGTTCCTTTATCTAGTGATAGAATCCAATAGAATTCGAAAAGGTGGCAAATTGGACCGAATAGTATATCAAAACATTACTTCCTAGATTAAACAATTTAATTTGGTTTAAAAGGGGGAAACCAGACATCTTCAAGAATTGAGTTTGATTCCATAATTAATGGCAAACGAAAACATATTTCTGTGTGTGTACTAGTCTTTTTGCGGTTTTTTGATGTGAGCTATGTACCAGAGCTGAGGAGGACATTAAGCACTTTCTGCTGGATTGTGAGTCTCTGGATAGTGTTCGACTAAAACAGATGAACAAACGTCTACCTTTAACCGAGTTGAAAGGGGGAGGTGATAAAGCTAATTATAAAGAGGAGGATGTTCTTCAAATTATAATGGACTGCTCGAAGCTATCAACAACTAGCCTATCCCACCTAAAAGCAAATGACCTGATAGAAATAGAAAAACAATCTCAAAATTTCTGTCATCAAATGCATAAGGATCGCACCAAAATGCAAACACGATGATACATGAAGTAGAGGCTGAAGTGAAACTGCTGAACCACCCAAGTACTTTTCTTCAAGACCCCCAGCAAAGTGAATTTACATTTAAATAACAACGCTGTTATTATATCCAGCTATATAAACTGCATATATACAAAAAGGAAAGATGGACCAAGCAGTATGCATGGAATGCCAAGCTAACTGCCTCCATCTACGACTAGATTAGCTGCTTACATCTAATTATATGCTAAGACCTTGGCAGGAGTTCACCTTTTACTCAAATTTTACGATATATGAAAGATTTTTTCTTTTTTTTTATTAGTTAATGATAATTTTTTATTTATAATTGGTTACATTATCTCTTAAAAGCCATATATTAAATCCCATTCTTATTGTTTTTGTTTGATCTACCGTACTTATTTTGACCTTTTACCCTTTGATTTTATCATTTTTCTTTCACACATTTAAATCCTTTTTAAAAATCTATTAAACATATGATAGTAACGTCTCATAAAAAGAGATCAAAACTGTTCTTAAAATCATAAACTCCAACCTAGGTAGAATCAATTCATAAATGATGTAAATAGCACATAATTGTTCTTAAAATTCGCGGTTTTACCTGTACAATGCTGTATATAAGTTTTTTTAAACTTGAGCAACACACCACACTGTAAATATCTAAATATTTTAAAACCATATATTCCCAAGTGGGAGTGCTCCGATATATAACGGAGGAATCTACCTGAACAGAACAGAACAGAACAGATGTTATATAAAAAATAAAATTTAGAATGGAAATAGGGAATGTGTCAAAGAGACAACAACCCGACCATCGAACAAACAACAGCAGAAGGTCACCAACCGGTCTTCAATACAGCGAGAAATTCCCGCATCCGGAGGCGTCTCTCAGCTGGCCCCTAAACAAATATATACTAAAACACATTTGGAGAAGTGTTACATGTACATGTATGATTGCAAAAAGTTAAATCACAAAAATACTGAACTTACAGGAAAATCTAATCGGAAAGTCCATAATCACATGGCAAAATCAAATAACAAAACACATAAAAAACGAATGGGCAAGAACTGTTATATATGTCTGACTTGATACATGCATTTTCAAATGTAGAAAATAGTGGATTAAACCTGGTTTTATAGCGCTAACCCTCTCACTTTGATGACAGTCTCATTGAGACAGCTGTTTACACATGACACATGGCATCGATGTCACTGTTTAGCTTTGAGCAATGATAAAGAAGGCTATAATTTGAATTTCTCACTCTCTCAGACTGCTTATAATTGTTTTACATCCGCTACATTTGGACTTTTATTAATAGTTATGTCACTTGGAAATTACAGGTTAAAATACTTTGTGCCTGCAAAAATCCCTAATTTGGATCTATAGAAAATAGGAAAAAATGTTTGTCACCTTCTTACTTATACGGTGTATATATTCTAGTCAAACTACGTTTGAGGGAATTATTCAAATCTAACCTATCGTGTTTTTATTAAAATTTCAGTCATTGATATTTACGATAGATTTTCCACAAGACGTTAAATGAACAAATATCATGATTCGATTAACGAACAAACGAAAGCATACTTGAATTTGACGAACATAACTACATTCGTACTACAGTTTATAACATTTGAAATAGATTTAGCATAAACTTATGTTGTAAATTTGTCTACAGGCAAATCATTATTTTTTACAAACATTATGTAATAAAAAGCAAAAAATTTCAGAACATCAAAACCGGATGCATGTCATCTGCATTTTGTACAAGTGTAGAAAAGATGGCAGGAAGTTAAACGTGGGCATATGGATTTGTTCAGAGCGATGATGTTTTGTTTGTACAAAAAAGATTTTATAGATATTTTACATTTTAAACTTATTACTTTTCCAGCAGACCTGAACAGCAAAAACTGATAAAACGTATCTTGGTTATTCGCTTCATTCTTGGATATATTTCTAACTTCATTGTTTTCGGAGTTATCTTATTGCTATCTACTTCAAGAGGACTTTTCAATCAGATTGACCTT
Organism: Mytilus edulis; assembly: GCA_019925275.1. Classification (NCBI taxonomy): domain Eukaryota; kingdom Metazoa; phylum Mollusca; class Bivalvia; order Mytilida; family Mytilidae; genus Mytilus; species Mytilus edulis. Next base: position 24,398,746 of record CM034351.1, on the reverse strand, counting down.
TCTGTGAGTTATTTCATGAGTGTAGGTATTTATAGATTTCATGGACTTCATATGAAATATTGTAGTAAGAGGAAAGGCGTCATCATAGCAGTTTTAGGAATGAACAAACTCTTTGGAATTTGGTTTGACCTTGTTTTATGTCTATTGCTCTTTGCCTTTTTTGAATGGTCATTGACAATATCAACAATAGTGTTGTGTTTGATTGATATCATGCTAAATTTACTAAATATAGAAACTAACTTCTATGGACCGTACTATGGACCTATGGAAAGAAATATTGTTTCCTCTTTTGTAGACATGATGTCTTATTTAAGTTTTGCACCAAATGACGCTGCTGCCAGTTTATTCTTTGACCTTTCAATTCAAAGAAATATGCCTGTTCTTAAAACTTCACGTAAACCTATGGAAATTTACACTACCGCAAATGACTTACACGATTTTTGACAGCCCGTTTTAAAAACAAAAAACGTACGAAATTAGACAGTGGAAATGCAAGATGTTTTACAAAGATATATCTCAACTTTATTTACTGATTTTCATAGTTAACATTATTAATTCAAGCTTCACTAAATCTTACATTTACCTTTGTTAATGATAACATGCTTCTGCTTCCATTCCGATTGGAAACAAAAATACAAAAAAGATAAACAAAAATGATCAATAGTATCCTACAATTTGTAGTCACGGATTACTTAAATTTTTGAAAGGAGACTTGTAAATGTATTATCTTTTGAATAATTGTCGTAGGGATAGTGCCTTCATTTTTTTTTTTAGATCATCTTTTAATTTGTATTTTCTTTTCGGTTTCCAATAATCAAAACCTCGATTTATTTATAACAAAAGAGCAAATATAGCATTTGTTATGTAGGGAATATTGATATGATACATCTTGATACATTTATTTTGAATTGGCGTTTCTCATAAAGAATTTAGCACTTGTAATGATGACACTCTAAATAAAATATTGTTGAAACGTAACACTCTAAAGCAAGCCTAAACATTAAAGAGAATACGTAACTACAGTTTAAGAATGGAAACTGGAAGACATGATCGAAAGATACTCTAATCTGGAAAGCAGTTGATACTTCGAAAATGTTCATGACAGACTCTGTCAACAAGGTCAAAATCAGACACTACATATGATATACATGATAGAAGATGGTCATTTATTTTATGTTCACATGCCCTCTTTATGCTATTGCAAGAAATATATTATGCGTTGGACAATCGCAATCACTGCCGGTAAATTAACATTGTTAAAATCACTTCAACTGGGTAAACACTGTTGGATGATGACTATTGGATATATAGACTCTAGTATTTTAATTGGTGACTAAAAGTCTTTGAAATGAGAAGAGAATTTCATTTGATAAATATGATTTTTTTTTGTCACTGATTTGTTTTCATTTGATTAGCATATATCCATGATATTTGTTATTGTTGATATACATTTTTTGTACGTTCAGATGTCTTAAGCGTCTAGAGTTATTCCTCTTCATAGATCTTTGTGATTCGCATAATTGAAATGCCCTCTATTGGTCTTATAGTTTTGAGAAAATATGTTTATTTGTATTTGTACATAATCACAAATATAAAAGACTAGAAGTAAGTTTTTTTGTTTAATAAGTAGGTAGCATATAACTCCGTTCATTCAATGTCTATTATATATGTATATTAATAGGCAAAACTGCTACGACTTATAAATTTGCGATATAACATTGAAAAAGAGTATACTATCTTACCCACTATACAACTCTCTCAAGCAAAGATGACTTAAAAGGAATTTTGGCTTTGTTTTGAGGTCCTGGTTTGTTCATCTAACTCCACGTATAAATTCATCTTCGGCTATAATGTTTTGGGTTTGAGTGTTCCTAAAGATAAACCAAATGAGCGCTCTGATTGCATTGATATTTTTAAGTAATATACATACTTAGATATTGGATACGTAGCATTACATTACAGTTAACATCGAGAGAAACAATGGCAATGGGTTGTAAGTGCGATAGACGTTTGTCTTGAAAATATTTTATTACAATGATTTTCACATTGTTTTATTAACCATTTTTTTGTACACATGTCAAGAGATTTATTCAACATGTATCTGTGATAGTTTGTTTTTTATCATGTATAATAAATAACATGGCAGATAAAACGCTCTGAAAATCATATGTATACATAATAATGTTGTGATTGTCGTCAGTTCGAGTAATAGGAGATTGAAGATGGCTGTGTTGGACCATCACTGCTGGTATATTTACATTGTTGGAATCATCTAAGCTATGTCTAGACTTTTATTACTTTAGTTTCTAATTTTTCGTCTGTTTATTCATTTTGACGTGACTTGTGCTGCGACATTCTTCTGAGTATATTTCTCCTCTCTATTGTCTTGGCTACCATTTTAGGCTGGAGAAATTTTAACAGTTGCAGGCTCGCTTGGATCTCATGAAAATAGCGCTCCGTCACTGTATATTATTTATAAAAACCTTAAAAAGTAAAATCAATATCTATATATATGTTAGAGGCAATAAGTGAAATTAGGCATTAAGCTTAAATCCTAGGCAATAAGCTAACGCCTAGGCATTAAGTTATTGACTGAAATTTTCAGGCATTAAGCTTATTACCTGAAATCTTATGATGATTATTCATCCTATTGCCGAACATAATTTTAGGCAATAAGCAAAATCTGGAATTAATGCATATTTGGTGATTTATTCTTGATATAAAGGAGTTACCGTTAAAATCGTTAAATAAGCCGCAGGTTTTTTTCTCTGTCTTTGTCCCTGCGTGTTATACTCAGGTGCGCTTTATGTATGTTTTTTTTCTGTTTTCAAGACGAGCGTAGAAAAAAAATATTTGGATTTTTTTTCTGGAGACAGTCAGATTGTCAAGTGCTTGCAGTGACTTGATAAATTGTTAATGTGGCATATTTTGTTATGAATAAATATATTTACTTTATCGTTTGTTCTTTATTTCATTCAATCATTGTTGGTTTAGGAAGTTGATAACCATGTGTTCGTGTTCATTTTATAAACAAAGAGAGATAACTGTGTTTTGAAAGAGGTACCATACAGGATATTGATTGTGTATTTATCATAAATATGTAGTTGTTTGTTGATTTAATGTGTTTTAAGATAAAATTTTCTAATGGAATAATTAGGAATGTGATTGTGTGTCTGGCCAATATTCCAAGTTTCTTTTAATAACGATGGTGATGCATATGCTTAAATAGACACTTTAAAGTGTTTCATAAACAAAAAAAGATAAGCGTGTTTGAAAAGAGGTATCATACAGGATATACTATTGAGGAGTAACTGTTTGTCGTTTTATTGTGTTTCAAAATGAAATATCTTTATGAAATATTGTAGCCACATATAATCGGATGTTTAAATAAAAAAAAAGGATATTTATTTTTATAATTTAATCTGCTAAGACATTTACA
>CM034351.1:23718475-23729212 GCA_019925275.1 Mytilus edulis | reverse complement strand
CGACTCACAGTTTCAAGTTAAGGAGTATTACTATCTATATTCACGTCTGATGTAACCGACGTATAATTAAAAATTAAACTTCTGCTGGGTTTTTTGTATGTGTATGAAATTATAGGTGGTTCTATATTATCAAAATAGGGAGGTATAAAGTTTTGAGTCATTAAATATACTAGATAAGTTGATAAAATCAATACCTCTGCTAATATATTTAATTTTCAAAAAATGACGTTTATGATCTTCAGGTTGTCGATACGTGGGAACAGCCTATGGTGGCAAAATGCTGTAATTATACGAGAATATTCACACAGTGGCCTGAAGAACTCTTTGAAAATATCGTGTAATTTACTAATGGGTATTTGACCCAGTTTACATAATAATTGATGCGTATCGAAACGTAGTGATCCTTTGTTCAAAACTAGAACTGCTCCGTATGTTTTGAAAATTCAACAACAATTCAACAATTCAGCGAAAATTGAAACGAAGTAGAAACCTAGTAAATACGTATCAAAGCTTAGCGGGACCCAGCAAAACGTGCGTACTACGTATCGAAACGTATCAATACGTAGTTAAAACATGGGTCTACACGTACTTATACGTAGTAAAACGTGATAAGAACGTAGCACAAACCTAGAAAAACTTAGTGTTATAAATAATGTAACACTTTTGTTCAAAACGTAGTTGAAACGTAGAAGTCAAAGGGCCATCATTTATAGCAAATGATGAACTTAAATTTATACTGTTTTCTTGATCTCGTGAACTGTATGCATACAAAATATCAACAGGAGTTCATAAATGGACGTACTTGCAAATTGTTTCTCTATTTTTCTTGAACTTTAAGATCGCGGATAATTTCTAAATTTCCACAATCTGTTTTCATATTTGTCACAGCACGAGATATGAACGATTGAAATATCTACGTAGAATTCTAATAGGATTTGCATATTAGGAAATACGTTAATATGATTGGTCGAGAAGACTTCCGGTAGTTGTATTTGACGTTGTTTATTTTTCGATAGTCCAATACATTACTTTGTTTATATAAGAGGTGTTTAACATTGAGGTCGTATAAGTACAATGTATAAACAGCTGCTTGTATAATAAACATTAATGAGGTATAAAACAGACGAGAGAAAGAATAAAAAAGATATAAAATTAGTTTAAAGCTTCAACGATAACAAGGAATCTGCATATATTGATTATGTTTCAGTAGAATGTCTAGGTTGCGAGGTCTTTGCCTCTTCAACATAAACATTCTAGATCTGTATTGTAAAAACACAGATTTAACATTAAGCATAGAATTCCCCTAAATGATGTCCGCTAGCTATTTAAAAGACTGTTATGAATTGATAGTTCATAAAAAGCAGGTCTGAAAATGTAGACAAAAATGGATAGTTTTCTAGAAATAAGCTATTGTAACAAAATTATGAAAAGAAAAGTACGGAATACAGAGCAATTTTTATTAAAGGTAATACATCGATAAAACCCGAGTCAAAACACAAGGAGCTAACATCCTTCAGCTGTTGCAATGGGCCGTCGTTGTCTTACCGAAAAGTGTAAGTTTTTGCTACACTGTAGCCTTGATGATTTCTGAAAGTGTTGTTTCTTTGCAGTTTCATCAAATATCTTATGTCATGTATATTTAAGCCAGATGTCGCTCTTTTTTTTTTAATTATTTTTATTAATAGAAGATAAAACTTCTTGTGATATCATTTTAAATGTCTTTAATTGGTGTAATGACTCTTACGAAGTTTCGTATTGGAATTATATAAGCTAAATGATACTCATAAAACATACAGAACAGCAGATTTCCATTAACAGTACGAAATAAAATTATCATTTAAACATTTTTTACATTTATATATTTATAAGATGAAATTGAGAATGTAAATTGGAAATGTGTCAAAAGAGACAACAACCCCACCAAAGATCAGACAACAGCCGAAGGCAACCAATGGGTCGTCAACACAGCGAAAAAATATAGGACTTCAGATGGCCCTAGACAAAAAGGTGTAGTAGTTCAGTAAAAATTGACGTCATACTAAACTCCAAAACATATAAATGAACTTAAATTCAAAAGTCATACAAGACTGAAAAAGACCACAAGCTCGTATATCGCACTATTTTAGGTGTTTCAAGGTTCAATGCCCCCAGCGTGACTTTGAGATTAAGAAGATAAAACACTTTGTTTTTTTTCTCTGTTATTTGTTGTTTGTTTCTCATGTGCGTTGATGGATTTTATAATGAATAGATGCATGATATTCTTTCATTTCCATTCTGCCAGGCATTAAGCATCAAAAGGAAATTGTGCTTGTTTCTTACGATATTTTATGACAACAACGTAAACATTCTTAACAATAACTCTTTTTCCCATTAAATAAATATTTACATGCCGATATAAATGCTAAATATTAAATTGAAAAGGGTAATACAGAAACCAGTAATAATCCATTAAAATTATTCATTTTGTGAATTTTTAAACCCCCATAAAACTGCATTCTTGCCACATCAAAGGACCAGAGATCAATTTAGAGAAAATCCAGAAGTAAATTTATTTTAATTTTTCATGAACAATTTATTATAAATATTTCATTACTGTAAAACAATCATTTTAATCGTTTAAGAATTGTAAGTTCTACCACAAACGGCGACTAAAATAAGTAAGACATAGTACGAAAGAAATTATAAACCAAAGGTAAATATGTATATAAGTTAATTTCACTTTTAAGTAATACTTTACAATGGTCTTTAAAAACAGACGAACAGCCATTTATTTCATTTTAGGCTAGAAAGCAATGGTTTGACGAGTACGAAACAGTTGCATGTTTGTGGTTAAATCATGTCTGTTCTTCCATTATTATTTTTTGTTCTTTCATCGAGTTAACGTTTAAAGCATTCCAGACATACAGGGATAAAACCCACAAACACTTATTATTCATTTTAATATGTTTTCTATCTCAATATAAATAAGGAGATTTAGTATCGACATTATCAGAGACAGCGGTCATCCAGAGACATACTATAGTAGATGAAAGCAGAAACCATGGATAACCTCGCAGCATTCAACATGGAGAAAAACTCATACCGCATAGCCAGCTGTAAAAGACCTCGAAACTACTTAAGTAAAACAGGTCAAGCGAGAAAACTAACAGTCTGATTTATGTACAACATAATAAACGAAAAACAAATATAGTATTCAACAAACGACAATTAGCCGTTTCAGAATCTAATGCATCCTGGGTAATATTTTCAAAAGCGTACACCAAAGCGTTTTGATTGGTTTAAAACGTTATAAACAATGGAAATTCAACCAATGACGTAACGTTTTTTTCATTTTGGGGTACGAACAATGAAATTACCCATGATGCTTTAGATTCTGAAACGGCTAATTACAGGCTACTGATTTCGTAACTGCAAATACAGAATGTGGCGATTATGGTACTTGGAAAGTTAACATGATAAAACATTTTTGGAGAAGATAAAAATGATCAGTCTGCTCAATCCAAAGTCATAATAAATCAGAGAATGTCTGTTCTCATCTTCCGATGCAGGGTTGTCGGCTCTGAAATCTTTCCTGAAGTCCTTTGTTTACGGTTTGATGACCTTCGGTCCTTGCTTGGAAGTTTTCTGCTGTTTTTTTTCCGCCAGAATACATTTAAAATCCTAGACCAAAAAAAGAAACACATACAAAATCATAATTATTCATTTATCAAGAACCATTAAGGATCTACCAGTAATCAATGTTCTCTTGATCCTTTAATTGACATTTATTATCTCCAGTGATTAACATTTATATAAGGAAACAATGTTTGACTGACACAATGTCGGTTTCTCTGGCATTACAATGGCTTTTGTCTTATTGATTCTAGACTAACGTCATATCCACAATATAGTACTTACAAATTTAACAAAACTTATTGAAGGATATAATGATTGGTTTACGTCGTTTCCTTAATCTGAAGTCAATTACTTTACTGATTGCATGGTAAGTAGATTTATGAAAGATGGCATCTGCTAAATAAATGATGGTATTCTCCGACCACTTTGTCTTGTTTTGTCAATTGTTCTAAGTTGGCTTAAACTGGAACGATTTTTAACTGCGTCAGGTGACTGTAGAGTAAGAAGTTCTACTTTTTGGTGAGCAAATATAATGGTGTAGTTAAAACGAAAATAATTGATTAGGTCGATGAAGATTTGTCTAAACACCTGCGTTGAGATATTATACAACTATTGTGTACACGTTATAAATTGCGCATATAAACTCACATGTGCATCTTCATTAAGTATTTCTTGAGTTGGTCACTCTTTTACAAAACTAGTTCAATTTTGACTAGTATAAATCTAAAAAATCTGGACAATAAACAATAAAAATAAGAGATACACGATGTTGCTTATATAAATAGAGGAGAGTAAATTTCTGAATGTTTTTGTCGAAAAAAAAAGAAGATGTTATATGATTGCCAATGACAACTCTTCGTAGGAGACCAAAATGACACAGAAATTTGGCTCACATCGAACAGCAAGCTTAAAGGTCCCCAAAATGACAAGTGTATTCATATAACAGTTCGAACGCGAAAACCAGCGGTCTAATCTGTATAAAAACGAGAAACGAGAAACACGTATGAACTACATCAATAAACGACAACCACTGAGGTTGTCGTTCAGGCGGATCCAGCCATTTTTAAAAGGGGGGTTCCTAACCCAGGACAATGGGGGGGGGGGGGGGGGTCCAATTACATGTCTCCTTTCAAATGCATTGATCGTCCAAAAAAAAGGGGGGTTCCAACCCCCGGAACCCCCCTCCCTCTGGATCCGCGCCTGACTGAACATCAGATTCCTGACGTAGGACAGGTGCAAATAAATGCAGAGGGTTTAAACATTTCAATAGGAACCAACCTTCAACCTTATCTGAAACCATTTCATATCAAATACATTTAAAGCAAATATTTTATACGTCTTTTCAAAGCCAGAGTAAAGTCTATAGGTCCGATTAATGTGTGCGAGACGGGAGACTAGCTTTCGAGCAGACTGTTTCATTAACTTGTGAATTCTTATATTATTAACCAAGTTTGTGTGACGCCTTCAGCCTAGAAAAACATTTCATTGTTTCTTCAGAAGGAGATGGTATTTAATAACTAGATAATATTATATAGGTTGAACTACCGGGATTTGGTTTGTCACTTAAAAAAGTGGAATCATATTTTGCCATTGTTTGATTGATTGTGGTAGAAGTACTGTATGAACTTGCGTTTGGGATCCAAATCGATCGAGATAAACTTGACTGCGTATTTTTATAGTGGTATGTGTCTTGGTGTCTTTCTGTCGGAAGGGAGATTTCAAGGTATACATATACTTACATTAAATGCCAGTCCCTATTTGAGTGGTCCAGCAAGCTAAAGATAACAAAGGAGAGGTTTCTTGATTATGGATATGACTTGTGTATCGTATGTTAAGGAAATCACGTTTTCAACGTAATACAATAAGTCTCCAGAAGTAGAACGATGACGTCATGTGTATATCAAATAACAAAAAATATTGGTGTGTGGTCTATCCTGATTTTTTTTATATTCAACGTTTAAAAATAAAATCAGTTGTTCGTCTTAATCAATACTATTCTGATTTCTAAAGAACAGTCAAAGATCTTGTAGATTGATTCATGAAAGTTAGGACACGGATTAAGCGTCAATTACTAAGTGAAAAGGGTAGATCTAGAAAGATATTGAATATAAATGAGGGGTGAATAGCCAATAGTTCCGATAACCTGTTTTCGTGAAGTCTATCGATAAGTTTCTCAAGCTGTTGAAAAGGAACAGCAGCATTTTTTTTTCAAATTCAAAGAAAACTATTAAATATATTGATTCAGCAAAAACACGTATTAAGTCTACGAATATTACCATTAGATATAAATGATACACAAAAGAACATTATTGATGTACAATAAACGCCCATTTGTTTAGCTTAAATTAATCTATTGAAAATATTTTTTAATAATTGCACTAGACAAAACAATGTGACGTTACTTTTAAATATATGTCGCTTTGTGAACGACAAAAAACTTTTATAGATTGATTGCATTTCAATTAATGATGTAGATATAGATAAATTAGATGAACTTGCAAAACTGAATAAAAGTACAAATGGTTGTGATTCTATCATGCTCCTCCTCTTTGTATTAAAGGGTCAGCATTTATAGCATAGGATGAACTTCTTCTGTTTTCTTGATCTTGTATGTGTATAGAAGCTATCAACACTGAGTTACAAATGTACGTTCTTGCGAATTGTTTCTCTATTTATTTGAATTTAAGATCACGGCTAATTTCTTAATTTCTACACGTTGTTGCACGAAATATGAACAAATGAAATGTCTAGTATATTAATTAAGTCGTATGACGACAAGTTGATGTCTGCTTATTGAATAAGACAGCAATGAGACAGGAAACCAACGACTAACAAAACAGAAAAACAGATGTGAAGATAACGATAACAAGAAGTTTGTGCTTTATGCTGACCATGTTTCGGTAGAATGTGCTTGCCTTCTCTGTAAATGCATTCACCTATTAAGTATTATTTGAGTCATATCTGTATTCTTAAAACACAGATTTAGTCTATACCATAAATTCCGCTTAAACCGTTTCAATGAACAGTCACTGATTTGCAGAAAGGTGTAAGCTTTTGCTTCGCTGTAGCTTTGAGGGTAGATTTTTTTATGAAACTGTTGTTCCTTTAAGTTCGCCGTTTTGTATAATGTCGTATGTCCCGATGTAGCTCTTTTTCATTATTGAACAGAAGAAAGAAATTTTTGTGATAGCATTTTAAATGTCTTAAAATACGTACGTGTCACGGTACTTGTCTATCCCAAATTCATGTATTTGGTTTTGATGTTATATTTGTTATTCTCGTGGGATTTTGTCTGATGCTTGGTCCGTTTCTGTGTGTGTTACATTTTAGTGTTGTGTCGTTGTTCTCCTCTTATATTTAATGCGTTTCCCTCGGTTTTAGTTTGTTACCCCGATTTTGTTTTTGTCCATGGATTTATGAGTTTTGAACAGCGGTATACTACTGTTGCCTTTATTTAAATATGTTATAACTTCTACTCATTAAAATGAAAAACATTAAATCAGCAGATTTCAATTGACAGATCTAAATAAAGTCCCTTTATACATTAATATTTATAAGATGAATTTGATAATGGAAATGGGAAATGAGTCAAAAGAGACAGCAAACCGACCAAAAGAACAGACAACAGCCAAAGGTCAACAACGGGTCTTAAAAAAGAGAGAAAATCCCGCACCCGGATGCAGGCTTAAGATGGACCCTAAATAAAAATGTGCACTAGGCCAGTGAAAAATGGACGCCACACTAAACTCCAAAACATATAAATGAACTAGAATTAAAAAAAATAATACAAGACTATTAAAGGCCAGAGCCGAGATTAATTCAGCAGATCTTTTGAAAACATTTTGAAGGTCGATTTGTTTTCTTGTAAATAGAAACAACAAAACCATACATTCTTTGAAGTAAGAATAGTTCTAGGTACGCCCTTAACTTGCAGTGAGATGGTACTTTTTTTTTCTCCAGGTGCAATGCCTTTGAAATAAAGAAGATTAAAAATTCGATTTTTTTTCTCTGCTATTTGTTGTTTGTTATTCATGTGCGTTTATGGGTTTTACATACTGAATTGATACACAATATCCTTTCATTTCCATACTGTCAGACATTAAGCATTTATAGGAAATTATGCCTGTTTCTTATGATATTTTATGACCACAACGTAAACATTCTTAACAATAACTCTTTTTTCCCATAAAATAAATATTCATATGCCGATATGAATGTCAAACATTATATTGAAAAGGGTAATACAGAAACCAGTAATTCTCAAGTAAAATGATTCATTTTATGAATTTTTAAACCCCCATAACACTGCATTCTTGCTACATCAAAGGACCAGAGATCTATTTGGAGGAAATCCAGAAGTCAATTTAATTTAAATATTTCATCCTGTAAAAATTTAATTTTTATCGTTTAAGAATTGTGAGTTCTTCCACAAACGGCAACTCACGGAATAGGTAAACAAATTTCTTTTTTCTGGTGTTTGTTTGTCGAAATTAAGCAAGAATGGTGCATTTTTGAATAATGTGTATCATAAACAACAGTACAATGAAAAAGTAGCATCAAAAATTGCGCGTTCATATTTCAAATTTATATATCTTTGAGCATTACGAGAAGTCACTAGTGGAACAGGATCTGCTTATTTTCCGCGAAGCCCATATAATTTCCCGCAGTTTTTGGTGGGGTTCATTTTAGCTCATCTTTAGTCTTCTCTGCAGTGTTTTTGTTTTTAACTTGTTTATCTATCTAGTATTTTGTCGGAGCAAGAAGGGGGATGGGATGCGTTGGAAATTACCAAAATATGACATGTTTCCTGGTATCTATGATGAGTTTATTAACATATACAGCATTTTATCACAAATCTATTCATGTCATTTTCAGCCACTCATATCACAATTAGTATATATAAACTAAGACGGAGAAATGTCTCATTTTCACTCATACCACATCTTCTTATATCTGTATTCTTGTATACTTCATTTCTATCAGCTTCATTCTCGCCACAAGTTCGTGTGTTTATTTTTCAAAATAAATGTACATGAAAGTTTGAAAGTGCTAGAGATTCGTAAATTATTTCAAACATTCTTTTTCTGCATTCCTCAAAGGTGCACCTGGGAAATCTCTGATCATCATCAATCAAGCAATATAAGTTAGAATCTAAGGTATACAATTTCCTGAACTAGGAATATAAATACAACGATAGTTATGCACTTTTTTATTTCGACACGAATTAATTTATTTTGATGTTCTCAACTCTGAGTCAACTTTTGTCGTTTCGTTACTATTTTTCGGCGCATTATGGTCAGTTCGATATTAGCTGCCGTTACGAAAACTTAACGTTGACCAATGGACATGGTTAAGGTTAGATGAACTCTTTCAGTCAACCATAACTACAAACTCAATATAGTTTGTCTTTTGATATCATTTGAAATATGAAACCATATGCGAAAGCCTAACATTGGTCACTGATCCATACAAATGGGATCAAGGTCGAGTGAACCTTGTCTGTCGGACATAAATGCCATATAACAAATACCGTTATCCTACATGTAGCTATTTTTCTGAATAAGTTAGTAGTTCAATTGATAAAAAAATATTTAATACTTTTATTAACAGTCGATAAACCATGAAAATGAGGTCAAGAACATTCGACTTACGACAGCCGGACAATTCATAATATAACACAACTATCTATATATTAAATATGAAATACCAAGTTCTTCTTTCTACCTTCTAGAGTATAAAATCTGTTTACTTATAATTAATGCTGTCACCATCCCCATTTATGTCTCGAATTCTGAGACAAAAGTCACTAGCCAGAAAAAATACAGGTGACATCGGAGTTTAGTATGACGTCCATTATCACTGAACTAGTATACATATTTTAAGGGGCCAGCTGAAGGACGCCTCCGGGTGCGGGAGTTTCTCGCTACATTGAAGACCCATTGGTGGCCTTCGGCTGTTGACTGCTCTATGCTCGGGTTGTTGTCGCTTTGACACATTCCCCATTTCCTTTCTCAATTTTATTGAATCATCGAAAGTAAAATTATCTATGGCATTGGTAGTTATGAACAAAACAGATACATTTATGTTTTCTTTTATTACAATAGTTCGTAAAAAACGACAAAAACAATGGAATTTCTTTCAAAAATTGACATAAAATATTCATACAAAGTCGTCTCAAGCATACACATGCATAATAAATCTCTTCAACCTCTTTACATTTCATTGTTAGATAAAGGTATAAATTAATGAAACGATTGAACACGTTTACTTTTGTTAGGTTTCTTCGTACCTACTTTATATCAGTATAATCACCGTAGTGTAGACATTACATAACTTTCTAAGCCAACATCAACATTTTAATTTATAGATCATTTTTAAAGGAAAAGGGAACACCCGGAACGTTCTTTCAAAAAGTTACTTTACAAGGCCATACACGCATACCGGGCTATTACATCCTAACCATGCACTCTCTCCGGCCAATTCAAATGAAAATACGGGTAACAGAAATATGAACAATAGAATAATTAAAGTACTTTTATAGAAATTATATTGCAGAGTTTCAGGTTTCGCGAAATCGAAGAATGGACCAATCTGAAACGTTGTGCAAAATGTGTGACAGTTTTCACATTTTTATTCTTCTCCAAGTTTAGAATAAAGAAGCCAAATAAAATTTCGAGTTTGCATATAATTGATTTTTGATGTTGTATTTGGATAAATGACTTGGGTATACAAAGACTATATAAAAAATCTCATTGTATCACACTTTTTAAAGAAAATGTTTTGTATTTAAAATCAAGGTTTTGTAACTAGAATATTAGAAAAATAATTTGTTCACTATGAAAAATTATGACGGTGAAAAAAAAATAATATTAGCAGCATGTTAGCGTCCTCCGCCTCCGCCTTGTGCATCTGAATTCCCTCCTGCTAACATCATCACCAACACAAAGGGTACTATATACATCCACTGTAAATAAAAAATAAAAAGATGTTAATTCTGAAATTGAACATGTAGCAGGGGATATTATATAACTGTTAACACACAAAACCGGGAGATTATACAGTCATAAAAATGATTCATTAAAAGTCTCCCCCCCCCCCCCCTTTTTTTATTAATTAAAATAA
>CM034351.1:23651035-23711994 GCA_019925275.1 Mytilus edulis | reverse complement strand
TAAATTTGCCAACTTCCAGAATGCTAGAATAGAAAGAGTTGTTTTATGAACGATTTTAATTTATTTATGTCTTAACTTTTTCATCACTATGATCTAGTAATGATATCGTAGTTTAAACACATTTATTTTTATTGGATTGGGAAACAAGTTTTGCAACTTATCTGAATCCCTTTCCACTTTTCGGGGGCCAGTACAGCCTTGTAGCGGCATTATCACGATCTTTTTTTTCGAAATCAACAAGGGTGTCTTTAACGTGCAAGAGATATGGCTCTCTCTTAACTCGGGTCAAACATTTATCGACCACTTCCGACGGACTATCATCGCTTCCTCAAGATTATACTCGCAAATAGTGTCAAGGGAGAGCCGAAAATTCAGTACCTGAAATTTTCATCCAGGAAATGGAATCAAACCGGGAATCTTTATGTTAGTATTCCGATGTTAGTATTCTGAGCCAACGGCTCAATTGATCTCTTATCTTTAGATAAAAAAAGATGTGATATGTGTGCCAATGATATATTTTTTCATTCAAGTTACAATTTGTAAAACTTAACAATTTGTAAAAAATAAGCTGAAGTCTTAAACACGGAGCATTGGCTAACACCAAACAGCTAGATATGAAGGGCCCCAGATATTACCAGTGCAAAAATATTCAAAGGGGGGAAATTAACGGTCTAATCTATAAAAAAACGAGAAACTGTTTCAGATTTTGAAATTGACGTTTGATTATGATGGACTTTCTGTCTTTAATTTTTGTCATTCTGCTTTTTGTCGAGCCTGCCACTTTTATTGCAAAAGCAACACATAACGATTTTACATTCAGTGGTCGTAGTTCAGTGGCGTCGGGGGACACAAATGTTCACTCTGTGATTAAAGATTTTGAAATTATGATAATTTTCTCAACTATCCTGGATTTTTACCAAACGTGGAGAGAAGCTTGTTATTTTCTGACAGTTAACTTCAAATTCACTTTGTTGTTAAAAGTTTTAAAATTTTAAGCAACTTTCTCAAAATATCCCGGATTTGTACCAAACTTGGACAGAAATTTGTTTATGACCGTCAGATAATATCCAGCAGTAAATTCTTCCAGTGAACATTACAAACATTCTGCAGTTTAAAAAATATAATCATTCATTAGATTCATAAGCTATCCTTGCATTTTACCGAAATAGAACAGAAGCTCCTTCACCATTTTTGTTGAGCCTGCGACTAACAACAAAAGTAAGCGAGACACTGGGTTCTGCGGAACTCGTACAATTCTTTAATCATTAAAACAAATTTTAAGTTGAACACTTATTTTGAAGAATTGATTGAATTTGGCCTTCAGTATTAACAGATATTTACAGAGGGTTTAAATACCTTTTTTTATCATGAAGGTATACTATTGGTAGGTCATTTGGAAACAGTGTAATAATGGTTGTAAATCCTACATTTGAAACACAGAAAACAATCGAAACAAACCATACTTCTATTTGTATGTGAGTTACTCGCAATAGTTGAATTACAGATTGTCATTTAATTCTGGAACTCTGATAAAACTAATGACGCCAATTTCCCATACATGAAGTTCGCAGGTCAAATCTTAAAAGTGTAATAACCACCTGAAACTTGAATATTTATAGTCTACATATTTATCCGATTGTATGGCATATTTCAACTACAATAAACGTTTTTTTTTCAAAACATCACATAAATGCTCGATTGTGGTAGCCTTCTAGCTTTAAGTTTTGGGGGGTGAGGGGTGCAATCATTGCTATGGTTAAAGTAAAACCTGAACATGTGTGATTGCCGTTACTCTTAGAGAGAAAAAAAATGCACCATTAAAAGGCTGATCAGAATTATGTGTGCGGATATGATTACATGTCTTCTGTGGTCTGTTATCTTGTGAACCTTTATGTTATGTTACTTGCCGTTCATTATCATCCTTTATTAAAGTATCACACAAATTGACACGATAAAAGTGGATGTCGATACAGATGATCGATGGTTAAATACAGTTCAGGCGAAGATTGTGCAATTTAACTTGACATTACAAAATAACTGATATTTTTTTTTTAATTTTGGATCATTTATATGACGTCCATCTTCACTGAACTAGTACACATTTTTATTTATGGGTCAGCTGATCACGAGGAACACCTCTGCGTGCGTGATTTTCTATCTGCGTTGAAAAATCATTGGTAGCTTTCGGTTGTAATATAATCTGTGGATGGGTTGTTGCCTTTTTGACATATTCTCAAAGATAAACGGACAGAAAGTCACAGGACATAAAGTCACAAATTTGGTGGAACAAAAAGTCACAGGACAAAAAATCACATATAATCTGTTGACAATTGTATGAATCTATAAGAAAAATATCTTTAAATATTTATTTTTTAACACATACACGTATATTCATATAAAGGTTTAGGAAATGTGTCATTATTCTTGAAAAATAAAGATTTATTTAATTTTAATCATGCAAAAAATGACACCATGAAGCCATTTAAGTGTCAAGCCACTGGAAATGGGTTTTTTTAAATTGTTTGGTCATCTTTGCTATTTTTTTTGATAAATTTTGTTTACAAAGATGGTTTATATACAATAGTTCAAGAAAAATACAAACAAGTTTTTGTAGAAATAAGGGTCTTTTATTCAAAGAAATTATCAGAAAAAATGAATTGTGACTTTTTGTTCTGTGACTTTTTGTCCGTGACTTTTTGTCTGTCACTTTCTGTCCTACATTCATTCCCCAAACCATTCTCATTTCTATGATATATCATGACAACCTGAACTTAAAATCAACACTAAAAAGATTAACACTTGCAGTTAATTGTTTAAAATTTTCTAGTTTGCTTCAACTTTCATAATATTGGCTTTAAAGTAATTCACCCTAAAACAAACATAAAACTAATAAGGTTTTATTTGTTAAACGTTTCAAATTTAAAAAAAGAAATAGGACTCTGTAATTTACTTTTTTGTTATTAAATCGTAACCTATCGTGTTTTTTAAACTCTTTAAAAGTAATGCCATAGTAAGTGAATAAATACGATAATATATTATCAATCCATTTTTTTCAACAACAAAAATGACAGCTCTGATCTTTAGAATTGACTACAGATCTGTTGATTTTGATATGACTGAAAACACATTTTGAACTGTATTAAATATTGCACAGTTACAATTATTGAATTTTTGAAGTGCATGTGCTAACTTAACAACTGGAAAATATTTTAAAGAATCATATGCATTTAAATCCATTGAACAAAATAAATGTTTGATAGAAAAATTAACGTATATGATATAACCTGTCAGCTCAAAGTTAAGTCAATCACAGTTTATTAATTCTGTTCAAATTTTCTATTGATTTTATTTCAAATGACGTTAATGTAAACTATATTTAGTATATTTCTACAATGCATTAAATATGAGACGTTCCGGATGAATATACATTTTGAAAAGAATGCATTGAGCATTCAATTTGTGTTTAATATGTAATCGAATGCCATTCTAAACCATGTCTTGTACAATGGACGCACTTTTTGATATGTTTAAGATTCTGATTCTAACTAATTGATTTCAAGTGAGGTAAGCGTGATTTTAAATTTACGATTATTTTTAATGATCAAATGTTTAAACTTGTAGGTACAATGATACTTGATAACATATTCTTTTCTATTTTGCTCACTGTCATCAATTCAATTAGAAAATTCGATTTCACGTTTAGTATAAGACATTTTTAAGTTGAAAGTGTCTAGTCAACGAGTTGACAAAACTAGTGCAACAACATGAACAATGTCAGATATGAAATGAAAATAAGCACATTGGGAATACAACGGACTAGAAATGTTTGTAACAATTCTATAGAGACTAAATATGAATTGAGACTAAAACATATGTTTCGATACACTCAATTTCTTTGGAGATTAGTACTTTGCATCATGTTTAAAAAAAAATACAGTGCAAATAACACAAATAACTCCAAGGGAAGTCAAATTGGAAAGTCCCATATGAAATGTCGCAATGAAAAGCTCAAACACAATTAACGATTGCAAAACAACTGTCATATTCCTGATTTGTATCTAAAGAAGCACTATGATTAGCTTTAAACTCGTGCATGGAGACATGACTAATTTCTAACAAAGATGAATTACTGTCCTTAAATTGTATACAATATAATCTACCCATGCAAATTGTTTTTCATGGTTCTTTAAAAGGCATTTACCTAAACCTAATACGTATGAATTTCATAGTTCTGAACTTGAAAAGGAGCAACGTTGGTTCTTTTCAGTCGTTTTAGTTTTCAGAACATTTACTAATTATTATTTATTTGTTATAATTTCAAATAATAAATAGTGTTACATTGATCATAATAGCAAACATCATTCCATTCAATTATTCCATATACGACTTGTTAATATTTTACTTTTTTGCTCTATGTGAGACATATAGATTCTTACACTGCAACAAGTGTATTACGATATTTCTCCACTCGAGACAGTTAAATTTTATTATTTAAAGCGCGAGGCTTGCCGAGCCCTTTAAATAATAAAATTTAACTGTCGAGAGTGGAGAAATATCGTAATACACGAGTTATAGTGTCGGAATCTGTTTCTCTAATGCTTTTTATCGTTCTTTTTCAAAGATTTTCCGAAAATTGTGCTCTTTATATGCGACGTCATCAGGCAAGGTCGCCTTTTTTCATGACGTCACAATAGGAAAATTGAGAAGAAAACAAAACATTTTGACGTCATTATCAAATTTCGACTAATCATTTGCCGAGAACAGATTTTTCACTAGTGAGGAGAACTATTTTTCTCACACCGGTCAGGAAATGTGAAAATAGCACAAAAATTAGAGAAAATGACCTTCTCAATTTACCTCTCATGAAATTGTTGTTGTTGGCACCTTATCCAAATATGTCTAAGGACACACGACTGTATCAAAAGATGTATGCCATTGGACATAATTAAAAAGTAATATGTATACGTAGATTTTACAACTAACTGACTGTTGCATTCAACCTAGAGTTTATTGCCATATATTTGTTTTCATAGCTGGTTACATATACACACACCACGGGTGACTGGGATATAGAAATATGGTCACTTGGTCTTCTCGCGATAGGCAGTAAACCGCTTGCAGAAGTGGGGCGTCCATTTGGCTGTGCGGGACGTAGCAAGTCACGCAGTCCGATGCCTCATGTAAAGAGAGTGCCACGCCCTTTGCACGTTAGGAACCCTTGCAACAACTCTTTGAGGGGTCCGTAGGGGGCCTGTTGCAAGGCAACATTTATGTCCCTATCCAATATACCCTCATTTTCCAGTGGCAGTCCAAATTTCCCCCACCATAATACCAAATGGCCTCTATTGTATCAACCCACCTATTGTATTTATTATGAACTTGTTATCGTACTGAATATGAATGATATATTTGCCACTGGACGTTAAGCAACCAACAATCAATCAATCAATCAATCAATCATAGCTGGTTATTGATAAGCAATGTATTACTTTCTGTCATATCGGACTAAATATTTTCTGTACAGGAAATGGCAGTGTCTACGCTGAGACTTAGTGTAGAAGAGAAAAACTATTGGAAATTTTGCATGCTGAACGTCAGGATTGTACCAGATGCACTGCGCAATTACTTTGACAGTCTTATACCACCCACAAGTTTAACTACAACAATCAACAGATATTCATCTACGATTCTAAATCTTGTAAGATTGAAAGTTATCAACGCTGCACAACTAAATATTCTTCAGAGAATACCTGGAACAATATGGCCAGCCAGAATCTCTCCAGTACCAATTGGATCTACAGGTATGTTTATTTATGTAACTTGGTATTATATATCGTGTTTCAAAAGTGTTGTTACCAAGTCTAGTATAATTGGTGAGTTATTGTAAAAAGAGGAAAAACTAGGAGCTTTAACAGGATGTTTCATCTGTTACTTAAAGTGGTACCAAACACCTTCACTAGAATGCGTTGGCTCGTTTAATTGTCATAATATTTTAGAAAAATATTTACTCGACCCTTTGACAAACACCGAATTCTAAAACACTCTTTATCGGACAAATTAATTATTAAACGATCAGAGCTAGTACCTTTACAATTACTATGTGTTTAAAATATCGTATATATACTACCATTGTCCTCATCAACGGGTATTTTTGCATTGCATTAAAAACTTGAAAAATGTCCACTCGCCTTATGTCTGATTTTAAGATACAACATAATCAAGTGATGTCTTACCTCTACTTTCCTTTCAATATTGAAATAATTCTGCACCGTTTTATAAAGAATGAGAAAATATTTGCCATGTTAGAGTATCGATTAAAATGAACATTTATGAAAAATAAAAGTAACGACTGAATGCATTTAATACTTCACTCTCACATTTCGACAGTCATAATTTGCGTTCCTAGAAATATAGCTGATTATGCCATAGCTGTTTATGAATTAATGTCATGAAATTCATATCACTT
Organism: Mytilus edulis; assembly: GCA_019925275.1. Classification (NCBI taxonomy): domain Eukaryota; kingdom Metazoa; phylum Mollusca; class Bivalvia; order Mytilida; family Mytilidae; genus Mytilus; species Mytilus edulis. The sequence goes on along the minus strand of CM034351.1, from coordinate 23,705,528 downwards.
CCACATTTATTTGATAATTGGTAAAACAGATGTGCAATACGACATATTGTTTCCTTTTAAGATACGTCCTCAGCCCATTTTGATGTGACTTTGATGGTGTGTTTACTACGGAACATTCCATTACCAGGGATTTCCGCACCAGTAACAGGATGGGATAATCTACCTTATCCTCGTGACCTATCTCCAGGGGCTTATTTAGCAAAGATAAAATATTATCGCAATGAAATAGCGCATTCAACTGATCATAACATGAACACCTTGGATTTTCAGGACAAATGGAAAGCATTGAGCGAGGTTTGTGTTTTATACAGACAACTGTGCTATCGAAATATTTTTCTTTGTATTGTTAAAACGATATATTCAGGCACAGACTCTGAAAGACGGGCTTTTATCATGCATATGATTATCCCAAAACCTTATATTTGAATTATTTATTGAACTTTCTTTTAAAAATAAATGTAATTAATATATTCAGAACAATTTGCGATAATTATTTAGAAATTTTTATTAAATTTTGCATGCAATTTTTAGGCAATAACATTTGTTTATGGTGGAAAGAGCCCTAAGGACATTACAGACATTTTGCATTGCGACTTGGATGGCTCTCATAATGGTGATGTTGTTGCAGCCTTGTCTACCGAGATCAATGAAATCAAAAATGATCTCAAGCGAACTGAATTACAACTAGAAAATATTCGAGGTGACTTTCACTATTACAAGTATGGCAACCTACCAAAAAATATTTCAGGTTGGTTTAAAATAACATTGAGATACTACTAAATACAAACACGCTTTTTAAAGGAACACGTAGTCGTCATTGGACAAAAGCGATATGCTAGATACAACTGTCAAGGCAAAATCAAATAGCTGCATCTGAAAATTGTGTTTCATCATTGCACTGTATTAATAATTTTGTGATCTACTTGTGCGGTTATCATCTTAAAATAAATTATGGATACAGAGAAACCGATTAAAAGTATGTGGAGATCTACACAACAAATCATTATTTCATTTACATTCTAAGTTTCTAGGGGTGAGTTGTCTCATTACCAATCATACCACATTTGGGTTTTTTTCAAGAAAAGAAATATTATACACAAGGTTTGAAATCTTAAATTTGTGCTTCTGGTGATCATTCGTTCAGAGCTTTGCAAAGTTTCATTCTTTAACAAAAAGAAAAAAATCCCTTTTTCAGTCAGATTTCATTTTCAAACGAAATTGTCTGCCCATTATGTGTATCCTTTTTCAATGAAGTAGAACAACATTGTAGATATTGGGCATTGTTATAAAAATCTTGATAAAAATCTTTTTCAGATTTTATAATTCCTTAAGACAAATATGTCTTTCAACTAACAGATACCTTTGTTATTGTTATCACTTTATATAGTAAATTAAAAGTGATATGTTTAAAAGATCAATAAATTATTAAAGTAAACTTTAACAGTATTCAACAGAATGCACTTCTTGTGACAAACCTGAAATGTAAAGAAGTTAAGACTAATATTCACAAATAACAAAAGAAGAAAACAAATTTTCTGAATAAAGTAAATCGTGCATTCACTAAATCAAAAGTCAGTTGTAAAGGGGTTCGTTAACGAATTGGTATTTATTTCACAATAATATAATAACTATGACTACATTTTACTAACATAATGTGTTTTATAAGAAAGTATAGAAAATGGAGTATGAAGAGAACTTAATATTTCTACATTTAAAGTAATATAAGGGTATTCAAAATATCTTTTTCCTTAAATATAGGTATTTGATTTAATCATATTACTAATTTTTTTAGAGGGGATGCTGAAAATGTTGAATGGTATTTATTTTATCAGCGTAAATATGTATGCATATAAGCTATGAAGAAAAATAATACAATTGTAGCGAGATGATGTATCAGTTTTTATATATATTTAATTAACAAAAAAGTGGATAATACAAGCTTCTACTTTTGTAGTCTTTTCAAATTAATCTCCAATAAGACATTATCTTATCGTTTGTGAATTGTTAAGACATATGATATCATGTTTCAGATAATATTAATGAATTAATCAACGCATGGAGAAAAGACGACGAACCTTATTTTGTGACTAGAGCTACAAAACTGGTATATAACATTTTAGAATCTGAAAACACTGTCATGGTAATTGGTCATTCTGGATCAGGAAAATCAGCAGTTGCTCGAAATGTGGCTTTAAAATACCATTCCCAAGGTTACGATGTAGTCCCAGTGGAATATGTTGATAAAATTTTGGAGTATCGATGCAAATTAACAAAACAATTTTTTGTGATAGACGATGTAGTTGGAAAATACTCAATAGACGGATCATGTTTATATCAATGGGAGCGACTGGATTCGAAACTACAGGCATTATTTATTGATCATAATGCGAAACTAATTTGTACATTACGAAAAGTCTTGGCTACTGATTCAAAGTTCAGGGCAACGAAAACTTTATTGAGTGAAAAAGCTCATATCATTGATTTAGATCACCAAGACCATTATCTTTCAAGCGAAGAAAAAAGGTCAGTTTTGAATAATCATTTAACTTGCACTGGCAGACAAGGTGATCTTAGCGACGAAGAATGCAGACAATGTTGTAAATCAAATTTTGCCTTTCCACTTTTATGTAATGTTTTTACAACAAGTGATGGATTATTTCAACGCAAATCAAGTTTTTTTCGAAAACCTTTTAGTTTTTTAAATGATGAGATTACAAAATTACATCAACGAAACAAGGAAATATACTGTTCATTAGTTATTTGCATGATTAATTATGGGACGTTAAGTACAGATATCTTTTCTGTTTGTGATAAATATAAAAGGGAACAAGACAAAATCGAACGTATGTTAGGTATGATTTCCGAAGCATGTGGTTTGAATAGAAATATATCAAGACAGACATTACTCGACAGTTTGGTTTCTGTTGAAGGCGTTTATATCAAAATTTGTTCTGGAAATATCATTTTTTTACATGATTCTTTTCTAGAAGCTATAAGTTTTCATTTCTCAAAGGTGAATATATGCATACTTTTAGAATTTTGTAATATTAACTTTCTTAAGCAAAGGGTAAGGGTTATTTCGCCTCATGTCTATGATGACCAAAATGTAATAATACTAGAAGAGGAATCTTATATTCATTTATCCCGCCGATTCATTTCCGAACTCAAGAAGGGATGTTTTTCAGATATACTATGGAGCCAACCAATTAGACAAGACAGATTTATAAAAGTTATGAGTAATGTTATTGACTGTGGTCACATAATAACTAAGCAAAAGCTTTTGAAACTTTCTTGTAAGACTAAGGGTGATGGGACTTTTTTTCCTCCTTTAAATAAACAAGGCGATGGTATGAACGAATTTGGAACAATCATGGTACGTTTTCCTGCCGATAACACATTAATTCATTGGGTCATATGCACAGGATGTCATAATTTCTTTGATTATTTATGGAAAAGCATGTCACAAAAAACACGAAATAGATATGTTCACGGAGATAAGTCTATTTTCCCACTATCATTATTGAGCGGTTGCAAAGAAATAATTAAACTAATGCTGGAATCGGGTGCTGGTGTGAAATCTCCTGGAAGTCAGTATGCGTTACAACATTTATTAAATAATGAAAGAAATACTGATTTAATGGAGCTTTTGTCAAGAAATGGAATCGGAATGAACTTTATAGACTATAATGGGAAATCTCCGCTTTGTTACGCAATTACAAATAAGAATTTGACAATTCAAGCGTTTTTAGTGGAAAACGAATCACAGAAAAATCCTCTGCACGAAGCTGTTTATAATTCAAATATTCACAAAATAAAATATCATCTTTGTAGTCTTAACATGCGTTTTGTTTCAGATAACGGTTGGTCAATGTTTCATTTTGCTGTGTACAATAATGACATTTCAACGATGGATATTATATACAAAACTGCAATGAAAAGATGTCAAACTGTATATAAAAATATTTCAAAATCCGATATTAGGTTTGTCGTCAATAAAAGAGACAACGTTGGATGGACCCCTCTTCATTTAGCTTTTGTCTTATGTAGATATGACGCTATCGATTTTCTTTTAAGCAAAATCACAACTGCTAATTTAGATGATCACGATGTGAAAATACCAGTATATTTTTCTAGTAATGGGCGGATAACTGAAAGACGTTCAGTAGGAGACGAAGATCTCGTGAAGGAAATTCCAAACAACATGAACAACTGGGAGCCGTCCTTATTTTCGTTGACTTATGTAACTTGCATGAATATACTTTTCATCTGTTTTTCCATTGTAAAGTTTCGAAAGAAAATTGATATTCCAGAATGGAAAGGTAACACACTTCTTCATGCTGCTGCAAGTATGGAAAGTGAAGATGATATCATAGAATCTGTAAATAAGCTATTGAAAAGAGGTGCTAACCCGCTATTTCATAATATCAATGGTGACGTGCCCGCTGATGTTTCATTTTGCCGACGTTCTGACCAAGTAAAAATGTTATTTGATACATATTCAAGACATGCAGTTAAAAGAAGTATTTGGATCCTAGTAATAATTTCAATTCTAATATTTCTTCTGGCAGTATCGTTATTTCTTGCTCCTGTCTACATTTCTACTGGCTATGTTTATGTAAATATTGATGTTAATATCAATTCATACAATGCTACTACCTGTAACTTATATGATTATTCAAATACAAGTTTACACGGGGATGTTAATCTTATCTCGGACAAATTTGATATGCTAGCCCTTGAAAATAAAACTGCCGACAATCAGTATGTTAACTTTCCAATGTTATATGTTATTCATCTTTTGTCAATATTATGTGTTTTGTGTCTTGATATAATTCTGGCAATCTGTAAAAAAATACTATTGAGACAAACATACACTTTTGAAAATATTTACATTTGTGTACATTCATTAACACTTAGACATGTAACGTTTATCTGCTTCCCTTTCGAGTCAACAGGAGAAGTGGTGAAATCCCTTATGGTTTTTATCTTTTTGATGTACCTATACGTGTTAGGGTTTGCTAAACTTTTAATGTTAACCCAAAAATACAATATAGGATGGTATATTATGACTACTGTTTATTATAAGTTCATGTGCTATATTTTTTTTCCAACCATGAGTTTAATTTTTTTCTTTTTTTTCGGTGTGTTATTGTATAATATATCCTATGTGTTAGAAACTCAATACAATTATGCAATGGTGTCACTATTTTCAACATTCATCTTAACTTTTATCGGTATGTATATCTATATGAATGTCTTTTCTAGTTGTGTATATTTGATGTTTCTAAAAATATCAGATGTACAAGGTTGTCGTAGACTCTCGTATCATTTTCAATTTAAAACCCGAAATACATTTCAAATCTTCCCTTTTATGAAAAGTTGTATTGGGCATATGATTTTCAAATTTTTTCTCCTGTTTATTTTGCTCATTATTGAAACTGTTGTTTTTTATGAAACTTACCAAGATGTATTTTTCTTTTTGAATGCAACGAAACCTTTTGAAATTATGGACATATTTTGCTACATTGACCAAGTTTCCTTCATAAATGTTATCCCTGATATTTGTCATTTCATTTTAGCAATAGGGCTTTTGAAACACTTGCAAAGATATAGACGGTTCTCAACTGACTTTCTCGTCATATAAAAAAAATATAGGGACATTTGATTGGGTTACAGATTCGTGAACGAAACAAGTTTACTTTTAATATTTTGAGTTAAAAGAATGGGGCGATATGTAGAACAAAATAATAATACACTGTTTACACCTCTGTGATCACGAAAATTAATAACTTCGATTATAATTATCAATTCGAATTTACGTTTGCTAAACAAATAAAGGAATGATGTGAAAAGTATTTCCTTACAGTGAGTTACAGGTTTAAAAGCATGGTCTTTTTCTTTCAGCTCGGAAACCATTTTTACTGGTTAAAAAGAACTATAAATGTGGTCAGAAGTGTATTATTGTCTATCTATTTGCGATTTGTGATTTGATAGCCACACATATCAGGGGTTTTTTTTTTTTACTTGCCGGGTTATTTGCATTGAAGACTATTTGATCAAATTTATATTGTATTCTTGCAAATCTTATCTATCAAATCAAAAACAGCTAAAAGGAAACAAAGATGAAATGATGCTTTGTTAATTGCATAATCAAATCAGCGTTACACAGTTTTACTTAAAACTGTTTGAAACACGTCATAATGTTTATTTTGTTTTCTGTTTATATTTCTGATTTACATTTGATATTTGCACTAGATCTTGGTTGTCCATACCGACTATGCTGACTAAAATATACAGTAAAGCGCATTGACTTATATTCAAATTTATCTTATAATTCGTCAGTTTATATATCAATATAATATTTACTTTCACATGTTTACTATGTTTATGTATGAAAAAATTATCATAATTTTGTTTAATGCTTACGTATTTTTCTGATTGTAAAAACTGTTGTAATTTTATTATACCTGATTTTCTGTTTCAACATCAAAGATAAATAAAGATAAAACAAAAAGACTTTTGGATTATTATTTCACCACTAATTTATATCATAACAATACTCTATGATATGAAAGAACTTCAAGATAACTGTAATACTAGTACCTTTATGGTTCCATTTTGAACTGACCAGATGCTCATTTCGACAACTATTTTTTTTCTTCATTAGTGCTCAGGAAAAAACATTTAAAAAATCCACAATCTACACGTTAAAGAACCAGCGATTAAACCAAAATAGAACAACGCCCTATATTTAACATTAAAAAGTGTGAATAGTAAAAATGGCTTCTCAGACTTTTGATATTCAGGCTCCATGAGTAAGGTTATTTTAGAAACAAGCGTGTTGGGCACACCCACACTTTTATCAATATGAAAATTAGCAAAAAGGTCTGATAAGCAAAGACAGAACTATACACAAGATACAACATGACATGGATATAGGTTATGTAAGTAATTCAACGATGAGTATGACCCTCCCTATAAAGTCAGCTTAAAATGGTTCAAAATGAAAAAAAAAATCAAAGAGCTCATTCGAGTTACACGGATTTATGACCAATATGTCTTCAAACGCAATACAACTGAGACATCGTTTTCTGATTTATGAAAAGCACACCAATATAATGTTGGGTGGATATACATGTTTAACTTACCTCGCACAGATGTTTTACAGCTCAGATGAAAGAATCAGTTTGACTTGACTCATCAGATTTGTACTGAATTACTTAACACTAACAAAACTAACATGAGTATACAAATACCCTAGTGATAGCCAATTCCTACTACGTGTATATGTAATGAATAAATCATTCTCTCCAAGACAAAATATTTATCTGTATATACAAAGACTCCAACAGAGATTGTCTTTTAGTTTGGATATGGGAATACTTATGTAAAGTGCAAATATTTTTAGTGTGTTAATACTATTACAAGAAGCATGAGACTTCTTTTTAATTTTTTGTCGAGCCCTGCAACTATTGTCGCAGAAAGCTCGACATAAGGGTAGTGATCCGGCGGCGGCGGCGGCGTTAGCTAACTTAAAAATTTTATATTTTAGAAGGTGGAAGACCTGGATGCTTCATACTTTTTATATAGATGCCTAATTTTACGAAGTGTCTGTCAGTCACATGTCCAATGTCCTTAACCCCATGTTCATGGTTCAGTGACTACTTGAAAAAAGTTAAAATTGTTTGTAAAGTTAAATTCTCTCTTATTACATGTAATAAGATAACTATATTTGGTATGTGCGTACCTTGCAAGAACCTTATTCATACCTGTCAGACGTTTTTACTTGACCTCGATCTCATTTCACGGATCAGTAAACAAGGTTAATTTTTAGTTGGTTAAGTCCATATCTCATATACTATAAGCACCAGGTCTTGTGTATGGAAGGACAGTAAGGTGTACATGTCCAACTGACAGGTGTCATCTGACCTTGACCTCATTTTCATGGTTCAGTGGGTATAGTGAAGTGTTTGTGTTTTGGTCTGTTTTTCTTATACTATATGCAATAGGTCTACTATATTTGGTGTATGGGATGATTGTAAAGGTAAATGTCTAGCTGGCAGGTGTCATCTGACCTTGACCTTATTTTCATGGTCGTCAAAGTTAAGATTTTGTCTTTTTTCTAATACTATATGCAATAGGTCAACTATATCTGCTGTATGGAAACATTTTATTATCTTTATGTCATTCATGCAGATTTTATTTGACATTGACCTCATTTTCACGGTTCATTGCTTTGTTAATTTTTTTTTTAACTTTTAGCAATGGGTCAACTATATTTGTTGTATGGAAGATTTTTTAGCTGTACATGCCTGCCTGGCATGGTTCATCTGACTTTAACCTCATTTTTGGGGTTCATTATCAATGTATAATTTTCCTAGTTAATGTTAAGTTTATGTGACAGTTGTAATAAAGCTTTATATTTAGGACTATCAACATAATATCAATGATTAGTACAGAAGGCGAGATATTTCATCATGTGCACTCTTGTTTACGTATACTTTAACTTATCATGCACATCGTGTGTTCATATTCGCCTTTGTTGTTAATGGTCTTAAATATTTACATAATAAGTTTTCGAAACTACGGTGTCGAGTGTACCCTGAGAATAATATCCATATATCCCTGAAATTGATATCACAAGTTTGTAAAACACAACTTTCGGTGAATTCATACACTCAACCTCTATTAAATATCGACTGCGAAAGCAATAATGTCCCATAAATCATCTGTGTTAACCTACCGTTTTGCCTCTAATTGTATTATACTTACGTCTTCTTATACGTTAATATAAACAGTCGAAGAAGTTAAACGAAGACGATAACATATTGGCTTTAAAGAATCATTGATCAAAAATAAGTTCTGACCTTGAGAATTAATTAAAATTCTATAATTGTTTTTATCAAAAGAACATTAATTCAATCTTCAATTTAAATCATATTTAAAAAAATGCATAGGCACACATAGCAACTAATAAATATTTTGAAGAACAACCTGTCAACCTATAGAAATAAAATGTATAAATCCATTCAGCAAAATAAATGTAAGATAGAATAAATCAGTGACACGTTGTAAATGGTTATAATACAACCAGTACAGATAAACGATTGAAATTCATTCTGCAAACAAAACATAAATGTTAGAATTGAATAAAATACTTGGTAAAATGTTAATGATACATGCAGTAAAACTATATATTAATTAAAATCAATTCAGCAAATATGTAAAAAAAGAGATTTGGGGTGACTACCAATGAGACAACTATCCACCAATGTTCAAATAATGTGTACGTAAGCAATTTAATGCTATCGTACGGTTTTCAACAATGCAAAAGGTAAACTCACCAAAATACTGAACTAAAGGAAAATCAAATCGGAAAGTCCCTAATCACATGGCAAATTCAAATGACAAAACACATCACATACAAATGCACAATAATTGTCATATTCCTGACTTGGTACACGCATTTTGAAATGTAGAAAATGGTAGATAAAACCTGGTTTTATAGCGCTAACCTCTTTCTTTGTACAACAGTCTCGTCAAATTCCGTTCTATTTACAATGTCGCGTGATATAAACCACATAATAAATAAAATAGTCAAAATATGGGAACAGTAGTCATCATTGTGTTACAATTTTAAAAGAAACAATTTAACAGAACACAGAAGCATCTATCAAATTAAAACCACATTCATTGCTTCGTGTGTCTGACGTCAGAAAATTTATTCGTCACATACATTTTTGTCGTTCAATGTTTATACAAATAATTTTAAAATTTCCATTATCTAATAAAAGTTGTAAAGTGGAAAGAAAGCAACACGGTAAGATGAAAACAAATATAAGAAACGAGAATTATTTAATGAAAAATACAAAAAAAAGATACAATATATATATATTGTTTTAAAGGTTTAAAACTTTGGTATGAGATGTGAAAGTGTTCACATATCAATTAATTTCAGTAAGTACGATCTGTCTTACATATTGTGTATCTTTTGTCAGTTCAAAACGTTAATGTGGTTTATTTTGGAAATATAAGTACGTTTGAGGGTTTTTGTATTCTATGATTAAGTATTCCAATTAATATACTTAGATTTTCCTAATTCGTAGTCGATTAACGCATACAACGACCGGTTGATTTTTTTTACAATTTGTGATTCGTTTGATCTCAGATTTTTGTTGTTCAAGATTAAAGTATTTAGTACAATGCTCTTTCGTCTATTAATTATGATCAGTCAAAACAAACGATAGGAAAAATGACGTCATGAAAAAGTTCCAAAATTTCCAAAATATTGCTAATAATAAAATTGCATATCACGGCTTTCTTATGTCAAATAATACGGCCTTAATACCTTTGACCCGGACATATCAGTGACGTCATAATGTTTGATCCGACGTTGCTAAGCTTGACCAGAATCTCTATAAAATAGCTATAAACATTTCTAGTATGTTGTGTTCCCCATGTGCTCATTCTTATTCATTTTATATATGAAATCGTTGCACTAGTTTTCTTATGGCACTTCAAACTTGGAAAGCCTTTTGAAGATAGCTTATCGAATTATGATTTTAAACATGTTGACACATCCAATTATGTTCTTTTAGGAGATAATTGATTCTCACTTGTTTTCATTCTAACTTTCAATTCGAATAAAAATACTCTCACACTAAACCTGATATTGAATTTTCTAACTGAATTGATTACAGTAAGCAAAAGAGAACGTATCATCATCGACGTACATGTATAATCATGCTATATTTTTTAAGCTTGCACAATTCATATACTAAAAGTCATTGCGCACTTTTGTCAGTTAATTGAACTTACTGCCATATACTGCTGTATTGACTAGAAAGATTGTGTTCTCTACAAAAAAAAGTAAAATAACAAAAATACCGAACTCCAAGGAAATTTCACATCGAATCAAATGACAAAATCAAAAGCTCAAAAAGTGGATTAAGCCCGGTTTTATAGATTGCTTAACCTATTGCCTATTTTCACTTGCATGACATTCGCATAAAATTCTATTATACTGAAAACAATACACGAACAGAACAAACAGACATAATTGGTACACATGTCAAATATAGGGGTACAGTAATACGTATTTCAAATATGTTCTGTCCATAAAAGAAACTTGCAGACTTTAGGCTGATGTGCCATTTTATTCCGGTTTTGAATAACCGTAAAAGACTCTTTAGTGATCATATGAAGCATGACATAGGCATTACATATATAATTTTTGTATAAACAAACCTTGTCTGAGTTTAATATGTACTATTAATAGATGCATTTAAAAAATATTTTTTATATGTTGCATGTTATTGCAGGTCTTAAAATATACATGATCATCGATTGAAAATGTCGCTTGTACGTCATATGATATACTTACAAATGTATTGATTATATTTTAAATTACGAGATTTTTAAAACCTACATTTCAATTGTGAATAAAATGTGTCTCGATTGAATACATGGTTTGTATTTATAAATATTTAATCGTACATAATTTGATCAGTCAAGTTAGAGGGACTTAGTGGGGTTTACAAAATTGAAAGTAAAATGGAAAAATTCAGAATTTAAAATGTTGGAAGATTAAAAAAAGATAGAATTATGCCACAAACACAAAGCATTGCGTTTAATGGGGTGCTTTGGTTTAAAAAATTAAACCGAGAGAATATTGCGCAAAAGGTAGACAGAGTAGAATAGAATTACACAAAATTAAAAGAAATACGGTATTGAAGGACCCAAATTCAGACCTTCACGTATAGAAAGGTAAAAGGCCGGAAACGAAAAAAATTATTCGAGTTAAATATTGACGATAGAGCACTTGGAAATGCAATAAAATCAGAAGCGGATTTCTTTAGGAATGTAGTGTCATATATAAATTATAAGACATTTCATTTGTAGGTTTCAGGACTATGGAAATGACACAAAAATAAACTATTATGTCTGTTTTTGCTGCATGACATTCAACATATAAGGTAGCGAGAGGTGGACACACTGGTTTCAGCTACAAATATCTGAAGAAATTACGGTAAAAGGAAGAGTGAATTCGTTGTGGTTGTCAAGGAATATTACGTGAGTAATTCAACAATAGACGTAAGCTTAATGAGTTGTATTAGATATAGGAATTATAATTAAATGAAAGGACATTTTTTAATTGTTAAAATGTGATCCAACATTTTGCTATATCATATTTTCCTTTGACTTAAAAGAAATTGAAATTGTTTTGTGGCAAATCAAACATGCAAATAAGCTAGTAGGATGAACAATACTGACAAAGAAATCCTGCACAATCAACAGATACCTGAAAAACTAAAATTCTGTTATTTATAAGGGACACTTTTATTGAGCACCGAAGTTCACTCTGACGTTTGGATGTAGGTCGTGTGGAACTTCTCCCGTATATAAAAGGTGTTTTACCAATAGCAGACATTTATTGATTATGACTAAAGCTTGTTCCTGAGTGAACCCTTTTCAATTATGATAGAATTATATTTCAAATTATTCTTGAAAAGAAAAACAATGAGCTATTCAAATCAGTAATCTATAAACATTTTAATATCTTAAACAAAATATTTTCATATTTCTTTAAATAGTAATACATGTTATAGTAGTAACTGGCTTCAATAGTGTGAGAACCAATTTTTTTCAAAATAAATCTGTTCAAATTAATTAAAGTCAAATGATAAGATTAACTATTTCACTGTATTTGTGTATTAAACTTTTTTGTCATCTGACTTCAGAATCTATTTTGCTTATTTCATAGAAATGGCAGTGTCTTCACTAAAACTAACTGTTGAGGAAAAGAATTATTGGAAGTTTTGCATGCTTAATATCAGGGTTGTACCAGATGCACTTCGAAATTATTTTGACGGGCTAATACCACCTACAAGACTGGCCACCACAATCAACCAAAACACTAGGGCAATTTTGAATCTCGTTAATAGACGAGTTATCAATTCAGCCCAGCTTGATATATTGCAGAGAATACCTGGCACAATATGGCCACTAAGATGTCCTATCGTAGCAACTGCATCTAATGGTAAATACTAAAATTCGTACAACTGGTATATTCAAATCATTCATTCTTATAAATATTGATTTTGTTATAGCCAAAATCTTATCACTATGCATATGGCTATTTTGATTTCATTTATCTCCATTTGTGTCTGTTTATACCTAATGTGACCTCGTTTGGTTAATCCAAGTAAATTTAAACATGAATCACAATATGCATAAATAGTTTATTCGTATCTTTATAAATTTCAGATTGATCGAGTATTACATAAGTTGAATAGTTTAAACTAGGTCGATTAAATACGCCTATCAACTTTTTAAAATTAAAACGCCTCTGCATTAAAAACATCCCTGGTACCTAATATAATAGTTTATTCAATGTTTGTCGTTAATTGCTGTCTGAAATATGTTCGTAGGCTTATTGTTTAGACCCATTATACTTCTTGTTTGATAAAGTCAAAAGGAATGTTACTATACATTTGTATAACGGATATGACTAGTTGTACTGCTAGTTTAATTTTTGCAACGGATATCCAGTGTTATGGCAGGAGTTCATCGGCTCACATTACTCCTCATATTTACTCAACAAGTTAAAACAATGGTAATATAGAGTTTTTATACACCACCAATCAATTAAACTAAACAAAGAACCACTTATATTACACAGGGCGTCTTATTTTCTAGCTTCTTCTTCGGCAGATTTTGACGTAACCTTGATGGTGTGTTTACTGCGAAATAAAACCATTACCAGGGATATATCAACCTGCATCCGGATGGAATAATTTACCTATCCCTAATGACACAACGCCAGGTGCCTACCTTTCAAGAATAAAGTACTATCGAAATGAGATAGCACATTCGACTGAAACCAAATTGAACACTTTGGACTTCCAGGATAAGTGGAAAACAATTAGCGAGGTTTGTATATACTTCTATTAGTTGTTACGAATGGAATGATATTTCAAAAGCTTATATTATTTTGGACTTTGGACATAAAAGATAAGATCGGATAACTCGTTTGCGCTGAAATACTTTCTTAATATTAACAGTTTTTGATTAGTGCTATAAGATAGAATTTTGCTATTTATTTCAGGCAATAATATTCTGTAATGGTGGGCATTGTCCGAATGCAATTATGGACATTTTGCATTGCGACTTGGATGGTTCGCGGAATGGTGTAAATGTTACTTGCTTAATGACAGAGATCGAAGCTGTTAAACGAGACCTCATACAGGTTGAAGGGGAACTCCAAAGAACCGAACTTCAACTAGAGAATGTCCAAAGTGACTTTCATTTTTATAAGGATGGGCACTTGCCAAAAAACATTTCTGGTATTATTTTAGACATCTTGTGCATCCGAACTGTAGAGTTTAATTATTATACACTACTGTTAAATATTGAAATTTAAAATAAAAACATGTAATCGAGGTACCTTACGTTCGTCAAACAACAAACATACAGAGCGACACATTAATTGAATGGAAACAAAGAAATTATCAAGACACTTAAAAAAGACAAGTCGTTGAAAATTTAACAAAAAACAACAGACGGGTAGTAAATCGCAAATTCACTAAATCACAACATTGATAACTCAATATTTAGCAATATGAAATAAACTATGTATGAAATTATGTGTTCCAATAATACGTTACTATTTTCTTGTGTATTAAATTATAATCCTGGTACCTTTGATAACTATATACACCACAGCCCAGTAGTCAGCACTTCGGTGTTGACATGCATATCAATTATATGGTTATTTTGATAAATTTCCTACTAAAAAACTTTGAATTTTTCGAAAAAAAAGTTAGGATTTGCTTATCCCAGGAATTTATTACCTTAAGTAGCGGATTTAGTAAAACTTTTTGGAATTTTGGGTCCTCGATGCTCATAATTATGGTCAGTATTTATAATTGAATATTTCCAGATAACATTCATGAGTTGATCAACAAATGGAGAATAGACGACAAACCATTTTTCTTCACTAGAGCAGGAAAACTGGTATACGATATGTTAGAATCTGAAAATATTGTCGTCATAATTGGGCAATCAGGCTCTGGAAAATCTGCAACTGCTCGAAATGTAGCCTTAAGATGGATTACATACGGTTACGATGTTGTTCCAGTGGAATCAGCTGGACAAATATTGGAATATAGATGTAAAGAAACAAAACAAATTTTTGTGATAGACGATGCAGTTGGAAAATATTCAGTAAACGGATCGTATGTTAATCAATGGGAAAGTCTAGATTCGAAACTAACAACTATATTTGTTGATAAAAATGCGAAACTTATTTGCACATTACGAAAAGTTGTGGCTATTGATACAAAATTCAAGACAGCCAAAACGTGTTTGAGTCACAAAGCATATATCATAGATGTAGACCATGAAGACACCTGTCTTCTTCTCGAGGAGAAAATGTCAATTTTAAAAAATCATTTGAATTGCACTGGTAGACAAAATGATCTTAGCGACGAGGTGTGCAAAGAATGTTGTAAAACGAACTTTGCCTTCCCACTCTTATGTCATATTTTTACAACAAGTGATGGACTATTTAAACGGAAATCCAGTTTCTTTAGAAAGCCTTTAAGTTATGTAAATGATGAAATTGCAAAATTACATAAACGAAACAAAAAAGTCTATTGTTCATTAGTTATGTGCATGATTTATTCGGGGAAGATAAGTACAGATATCTTTTCGGTTTCTGACGACTCAAGAGAGAAACAAGACAAGAGCGGACGTATTCTAGGCATGATTGCCGAAGCATGCGGCCTACATCGGAATATTTCAAGACAAACATTACTTGACAGTCTACATTCTGTTGAAGGCGTTTATATAAACATGTCTTTTGGGAAAATCAAGTTTTTACATGATTTTTTTCTAGAAGCAGTTAGTTTTCATTTTTCAAAAGTAAATACACGTGTACTTTTAGAATGTTGTGATAATAACTTTCTTGTAGAAAGAGTTAGGGTTATTTCGCCTAATGTTAACGATGACCAAAATGTTATAGTTCTAGAAGAGGAATCTTACTTCCATTTAGCCTGCCGATTTATTGCCGAACTCGAGAAAGGATTTTCATTACATATTCTATGGAGCCAACCAATCAGACATGCCAATTTTTTAAAAGTTATGATTCAATTAATCGAAAGTGGTCATATAATAACAAAACAAAAGCTCATGAATTCGAAATTCTCTTGTGAAAACGCTTCAGATTGGAGATTTTATACTCCTGTAATAAGACATGGAGTTGAAACGACCTTAGTAGTGTTTCCTTCTGAAAAAACATTTCTTCACTGGATCATATGCACGGGGTGCCATAAATTATTTGACTACTTTTGGAAAACTATGTCTAAAAAGCAACAAAGAAGATTTGTTCGCGCAGATAATTCTCTTTTCCCTCTGTCTTTATTAAGCGGATGCAAAGAAATTATTAAACAAATCCTTGAATCAGGTGCTGATGTGAAGTCCCCAGGGAGTCAATATGCCTTAAAGTATTTAGTAGAAAATGAAAGACATACTGAATTAATTGAGTTTTTGATAAGAAATGGAATCGGAATGAATTTTACAGACTATAAAAAGAAATCGCCGCTTTATTACGCAATAACGAATAAGAATATGACAATTCTTGCGTTTTTAGTTGAAAAAGATTCACAGCAAAATCCATTACATGAGGCTGTATATAACTCAAACATTCACAAAACTAAACATTTGCTTCAGAGTGTAAGTATAAAATTGGTTTCCAAGAACGGATGGTCGGTATTCCATTTTGCTGCATACAATAATGACGTCGCAATAATGGATATTATAATTGAATATGCAATAAAAAGCTGTCAAGACCTAACTCAAAGTTTTGTGAAAATTCTTAAGTTTACCGATATTATATATGCCATAAATACTAGAGATAAACTTGGCTGGACTCCTCTTCATCTAGCGTCTGCCTTATGTAAATATGAAGTTGTGGATTTTCTTATGAGAAAAGGTGCAGATGCTCATTTAGTTGACCTTGATGGAAAAAAACCTTTTCATTTTGCCAGCAATAAACGGATTGCTAGCTTTCTATTAAAACAGAGCCATTGTGCAAAAGAACTGCTAAGAAAAGAATCCATCAGGACATTTGAAAATGAAAGGCATTCATATGAAGACGATGATTTCCGGAAGGAACTCGACGATAATATGAAGAACTGGCAACCCTCTGTCATTTCGTTAATCTATGTTACATGTATGAATTTTCTTTTCTTATTAGTTTCAATTGTAAAGTTGCGAAAAAAAATTGATATACCTGATAGTAAAGGTAACACACTTCTCCATGCAGCTGCAATGATGAAACGTGAGGATGACAGCATAGAATCTATACAAATGCTTTTGAAAAGAGGTGCTAACCCTTTATTTTATAACACGACCGGTTACCTGCCAAATGATATCGCATTCTATCGAAGCTTCTACAAAGTAAAACGCTTCCTTGATATTTATACAATGCATGCAGCGAAGAGGTGTATGTCGGTACTAGTTATCATGTCAATCATAACATTCCTTCTGGTCATATTTCTTTGTCTAGTTCCTTTCTACGTTTTTCCAAGCTATGAAAATAATGATGTTTATAACAATTCATATTACATGTATACTGCCACTACCTGTATCTTATTCGATTATCCAAATAGCACTCTACATAGTGATGTCAATTTTAACCCGTTCACTATTTTAGCCGTTAACCAAACCAATGCAGACAATCTACATGGTTCTTTTCCTCTTTTATATATATTTCACATTTTGTCAATTTTGTGTGTTTTAAGTTTTGATATACTTTTTGCAATCTGTAAAAAACTACTTTGGAGACATAATTGCTTTTTCGAAAATATTTATATCGGTGTACATACGACGACGCTTTTGCATGTAATGTTCATCTGTTTTCCTTCCCAGTCAATACTGATAGTGTTGAAAGACATGGTCGTTATCTTTTTGTTAATGTACCTAACCGTGTTAGGATATGAAAAAGTTACAATGTTAATCCAAAGACACAGTCTAGGATTGTTAATATTCTCTACTGGTTACTTCAAGTTTTTACGTATTTTCTATATCATTATTCCAGTTTTAAGTATATATGTTTGCTTTGTATACGTTATGTTTTTGTCAAAAATATCCGTTCTGTTAGGAAACCTATTCAATTTTTCAGTGATCTCAATATTCATCTTTACTTTTATAGGTATTTATATTTATATGAATATCTTTTCTGGATGTGCATATTTTATTTTTCTGAAAATATTGGAAAAGTATATTACTTTTCCTCACCTTTCAGATCGTTTTCAAATTAAAACCTCTAAACTGCTTTATGCTTTACGTATCCTAATCAAAACAAAACCTTTAATTTCATGGCATATAACATTCAAATTTGTTTTTCTCTTTATTTTGCTATTTACCGAAACCCTAATGTTTTACAATACATACCAAGATAGATTTTACTTCAGGAACTTGTTAAATAAATCGAATCCCGTTAATCTTACAGTTGAATATTCCTACACTGACTTATATAACATTCTAAATATATTTTTTGATATTTTTCTTTTCACTGTATCTATAAAAACTTTTAAGTATTTGCAAAGATTAAATTAGAGTAGACATTGGATTGTCATCATTATGCAATTGTTTTTTTAGAAATTCGTCAGAACATTAAATAATATTAAAATGATAGAAAGCACCGGTGTTATTTCTTTATCAGTATAAGCAGCGATTATAATCATATTTTTTGATCTGGTTTATATCAACACCACATGTCCATATCCTCGACCAGCATGCTGTTGATTAAGAAATAAGAAAATAAACTGATCATAGATACCAGGATTGAAATTTTGTGTTTGCGCTTCACGCACGTTTTGTCTACAAAAAGACTCATTAGTGACGCTCGAATCCAAAACAAGTTGGAAAGGCCAAATACAGTACAAAGTTAAAAAAAAAACATTGAGGCCAAACAATTCCTAAACTTTTGTCAAATATACCTAAGGTAACACAATTCTGAGGTAGAAAAACCTTGGTATTTCAAACATTAAAAAAATTCACATATCAGTAATAACTCATGTCAACACAGAAGTGCTGACTAATGGGCTTGTTTTGAGGGTTTTATGTTATTTCACAGGAAAATGAGAGTAAAAAAGATTTCCCATTCACTGTTGACCCAGCAGTATTTTGGGAAGATCATTGTTTGGCATTGTACGGGAAAATGTGTTGAAACAACATGCATTTTTGTTTAACATTCTGGCTGCTGAGGCAATGCAAAAAAGTTTGTTTGAGTACATGGATTTTATTGAACTTCGACTGAGATATCCTTTAAGTTTATAATGTTGTCTCTTATAAATAGAGTGAAAATTTAATATTGATACATATTGCGCTAATGTAGCTTTTCTGGTGAGATGAGATCAAGAGTAAATACTAATACATAACGGACAGGGACATGCTTACAAGCCATATATATGTTTACCTCTTCCACCACACACACAACAGGTCAGTAGAATATTGCGTTTATGGTATCTAACGGATTGATATTACACGATACTTCAGGTGAACTTATTGTTCTTTATAAAGTTATACTCGTTAATCCATCTTTCAAATGCACACTGCTGCACTGAACTGTCAAATTTTCTGGTTTGTCAATTATATATGAAATTACAAATATAATACAAACATGACAAAGGTGTCATAATTGAATATTCTTATGAACGTATCTAAATTTTAAATCTGATTTAATATTTCTGTAATGTATATATCAACTTAAATCTTATACAATAAAATTGAGAATGGAAATGGGGAATGTGTCAAACAACCCGACCATAGAAAAAAAAAACAACAGTAGAAGGTCACCAACAAATATAGACCTTGTATGAGGTCGATACAAAAATATATTGACCTGAAAGAAGTATATTGTCTGAGGACGAAGTTCGAGGTCGATGTATCCTGTATTGACCTCTTTCAAAGGCTATATTTGTTATATTATTAATTTCCGACCATATTTGTATCAAAATCGTCATTTAGGTTTGTTGGAATTTTATAGATATTACATTGTCTCCTTGACAATATAAACATATTAGTTGTTATTTCATTTACTTTATTTTGACATCTTATGTATTTGAAGATTTTTTTCGTCAAATAATCGATCACAGATATCAGGTGTTTCAAAACGTTAAACAATATTCTGTAACTCATTACATGACGTCAAAAAAGTATATCGGTTTTTAGATATTCTAAAAAATAACCGTGCAATATGCTTTTTGCCGGTCAATATGCCTTTGTGCTATCCGCCGTTTTCTCTCTACCTTCGAAAATATAGTTTAACATGTGACTATCCCTAAACGAACCAAATTTGTTAAAATATACGAATTAATAATATTAATGGATACTAAAGTAATTATAACTTATTATCATATACAAAGTATATATAATCCATAGTATTCATATTCAATTTTCATTACTTTTGGGACATAAATCAGGCTTTTGGTTATTTAATTTGAAATTCATTATGTTTACACATATAAGGGCCTTTCATAATTTGTCATACGATACAAGTTTAGGACATTGTTAAAAACCCGTAGGGTAATCCTTCAGTATGTCATATTTCACTTGAGTTTTGGCGATTAGTTGTCACATTGACAATCATAAACTTATTTTATTATTTGTAAAGTAAATCTGGTCCACATATATAAAATAAATATGTAACAAGTTTTATTGATTTTGATCTCTTTTAAAGAATATTTGGCCTTAAACAACCTATAGTTTGAATTTTCTTTAAAAAAAAAAGCATGCCTTCAATAGCAACTAGTAAATATTTATTGAAAACGCAATAACCTTACATTTTAATTTATTGACTGTTTTTCATGTTTATTTAAAGGCGAATTAGACTATTGAGTAAATTGAAAGTAGTGAGGAATCCATAAGATTCTTCATACGCAGTACACATTTTCAATTACTAGTAAACGATCTATCTGAACAAAATTAGTATAATAAGATTAACCACAGTTGGCTAATGACTGTTTTTTATTAATTTGTTAGATAATTTTGATGATAATTTTTATCCTCCTTTATTTTGTTTTTTCTCAATCGATTTGTGAGTTTCGAACAGCGGTATACTACTGTTGTCTTTATTTATGCCTTTTTCGTCTGATTTTATAGTTTGATCTTATGTTTCACTTTGACACCTCTGTCCGAAGTTATGGGAAGGGTTCGGTTGGAATTCAGTGAATGTGTTTAATCCCGCAACATTTATGTTGCCTGTCCCAAATCATGAGCCTGTAATTCAATGGTTGTCGTTTGTTGATGTGTAGAATATGTGCATTTCTTTCATATTTGTACAAACATTAGGCCGTCAGTTTCTCGTTTGAAATGTTTAACATTTGTCAACTCGGGATCTTTTATAGCTGACTCTGCGTTGTAGTCTTTGCTCATTGTTGAAGTCCGTACGATAACCTATAGTTGTTAGATATAATATATATATATATATATAAAATAATTAAATGAAGCCCAGGTTGTCTAGCGGGACGGCTGCAGTACAGGCGATTTGGTGTCACGATATCTCAGTAGCATGGGTCCGAATCCTGGCAAGGGAAGAACAAAAAAAATTGTTGGGTTGATGTTTAGACGAGTTGTAGTTGAAGAAGATTCAAAGCAGAACCCGCTGCATGAAGCTGTTTATTAATTAAACATTGAACAAGCGAAAAAGCTTTTAAATATCTATAACATAAACTTGGTTTCAAAAAAAGGTGGGTCGGTTTTTCATTTTGCTGCATATAATAATGACATCACAATGATGAAGTGTATTTTTCAAACTATTATTTAAGGATATGTATCGTCAGACAAAAGTCATAAAAAAGCTTTAAAATTTAATGATCTGTTTTCGTCTATTGACAAAAGAGACAAAATTGGATGGAGTCCAATTCATTTAGCTTTTATCTTGTGTAATTATGAAATCGTTGATTTTTTAATTAACAAAGACGCAGCAGATTACACAGGCAACCTGGATGAAAAATCACCTTTGCACTTTCCTTGCAATGAACAGTTAAGTGGCTCTTTATTAGAATACGAGCATTGTTTAAAGAAGCAGAACTCCAAAATTCTTTCAACCGTATTACGACATCAACATACAGAAGATACTTCACACGACATCACTCATTGTAAAGATCTAGCAACAAGTGTTAGGGATGTTCGTATTAACGTGGTCAACCGATGGCTCTACACAAATGAAGTAATGATGGAAAATTACATTGACTTTGAACAAGATAAAGAAAATAATTGGACGCCATCTATTAATAATTTTCCAGTTTACCAGGATTTCATGAAAGAAATTCCCAAAGACATGAAAAACGGGCGCCCATCTGTATTTGCCTTGATCTATGTAACTTGCATGAATATTCTTTTCTTTTGTTTTTCCGTTATAAGGTTCCGAAGGAAAATTGATTTACCTGATAATGAAGGTAATACACTACTTCATGCTGCTGCATCTTATGAAAGTCAAGATGACAGCATAAAATTAATAAAAATGCTTCTGGAAGGAGGAGCTAACCCATTATTTTATGACATTAATGGTTGCAAACCATCTGATGTTGCGTTTAACAATAGATCATATAGCGTAAAACTATGTCTGGATATTCATTCAATGAATGCATCGAAACGAGGCAATGTAGTTCTTGTGTTAATGACAATCCTTTTATTCCTTCTAGTCATATCTCTATGTTTAGCTTCATACTTTGTGTGTACTATGTTTCAAAATTATGATGTAATGCACAATTTGGACAATTATTCTACATGTATAAGTCAATTTCACAATTATTCAAATACCGATGTTAAAGATAAACCAAGACAGGCGCTACGGATGCTAGAAACCAATAAAGAGATATATTCGTTTTTTAGTGATATTAATCTTAGCTCACAAAAAAAACAATTTTCAAAACTTATCTGGGGATAGAATTGAAGACAATCAGAACATGTACTTACAATTGTTCATTTGCATTCATGTGTTGTCAATTTATCATGTATTTTTTTTAACGTTACTTTGGCACTGCAAAAAAAAAACTTCTATTTGCAAACAAATCATTTCCTTTTGAAGGCTTTTACTATATTTATGTTCATTTGGCAACAGCTTTTGATTTGACATATATTTATTTCTTTAAACAGTCGAAATTTGAAATACTTAAAATGATTATTTTAGACTTTTGGTTTATGAATTCATTTGTTTTATTAATTGATACAAGTTTTAGTTTAAAGCAAATATACCATTCAAACTGGTTTATGTTCATTTCATTTCCATTCCAGTTTTTATACTTTTGCTTGTTTTCATATATTGGAAAAATATTTTATCCTCCTGCACGTAAGTTATTTTCAAGAATGGTATTTATATCCTTCACGTTTACAACTCCAACAAATTGGTCAATCATGTTCATTTCAGTTAGCTTTTTCTTTGCACTTTTTGCTATTCATATTTACATCAATGTTATTCCTTGTTGTTTATATCTAATTTTGTTGAAAGTGTGGGAACAATTCAAAGAGTTTCGTATATACTCATATTGTTTGCAACTCAGCATCTTTTACCGGACTTTTCATAGCCCCCTTTGTGTCTTTCCCCGTTTGGGCAATCCATCGTTTACATGGCTTAATATTTTTCAAGCTACTCTTATTTTTATTTTGCTCAATTTTGATACATTCTTTTTCACGATTCAGTCCCTCCATATTGACATGTTATACCTTTGAATGATGTTGATAATGATAATTGCAACTTATTAATGATCTGTTCTCTTTTATTAATCAGAAATTGAACTGTTTTTATTTGATAATTAACGAGTCTTCTATTGCCAAACGTACGTTTGACTTAATGAAGATTGGTTTCCTCAGTGAATTTGTAAATCTAAGATATAAATTAGTTTGCTGTTTGGAACGGACCTTATTGCGGTTACTGATTGATTAATTCGGAACATTTTTTCCTTGCCATTTGCATGATTTGAATGATTTGTTTTGTTGTATTCATTTTAAACGGAGCTAGATATTGATAGAGGAACATTATTTTGAAAAAATAGCGGGGTGTGATTCTTAACTTATAAGAAACGAAAATGCGTTAACTTATGAAATCCACTGAAAGCTCTATAAATGTGCATGTTAAAAAAACGGATTATCGGTTTCATGACCGTCTCCTTAAACTCAGTGCCACCTGGTATAATCGTAAATTATTTTTGCATAACAATAACTTTGCGCTTTCATATGACTACATTCAAATGAGGTCCAAGGAAATATTTTACCATGTTAACATCATTAAGGTAGCTGGCTTGTCAGGTTTTGGATTTTTTTGTCAGATTTTCAGAATCCTCTGGTTTTATCCATTTACTTACCTTGAAAAAAATTACCCGGTGACCCCCATTTTTCTTTTTGTAAATCTTTTACATGTTTGATGATGAGCCATCTGTTAAAGTTTTATAAAATTTTAATTACTTTTTAACAGATTTTGAGAGCTTCAACATGTCAATGATAAAGCTATGAAAAGTCAAGAGAGAATATTTTCCCGCCAAAATTTTAATGGCTTATATCCCGAAAACAAGCACGGCGACCTATATAATTGTTTTGCTCTTTGGACTCCTTTATTAAATCCCTATCAATATAAACTAGTGTTTTGAAAAGTTAATTACTTTGAAACTGAGAAGCCAACTCCCTTAAATCCACTATTTGAATTTTGCTGAGTGATTTTCTGCTTTAAAATTGTTGTACGTCTAAGATATAGATTGTAAATATATATAGCACTTAATATGTTTATGGAATAAAGATTAAAAAAAAAAAATCTTATTGTCAGATCTGTATGTATTATTTTTTTATAATTTTATTATTTGTAGTGTATTACCATGAACAACTAAAATAGCATATTTGTGAATTTCTGCTTGAGCATAAATTAAAGCAGCACTAGTTCTTCGATGTTCAAATCTAATTAATTGTACACAAAATAGACAAAGGTTACAAACAAACAAAAATATTGAATCGTAAAAGGAGGAAGAACAGACGCAACAAAAAACTAAGCGTCTCCTGCTATGCTGAGTTATCCGCTATGCAAAATAAAGGCAACAGTAGTATACCGCTGTTCATAACTCATAAATCCATGAAAAAAACAAAATCCGGGTAACAAACTAAAACCGAGGGAAACGCATTAAATATAAGAGGACACAACACCGAAACGCAACAGCACACAGAAACGGACCAAGCAACAGACAAAACACCACGAGAATAACAAATATAACATCAAAACCAAATATATGAATTTGGGATAGACAAGTACCGTGCCACGTCTTATCTCAAAAATAAGAGAAAACACAAACGACTCAACGTTAAAATGCAACACACACACAGAAACGAACAATATTATAACAATGGCCATCTTCCTGACTTGGTACAGGACACTTTTAAAGGGCAAACTCATTCTAAGTCAAATTGTCACAACCCAAGTAAGACACTGTCCATAAAATAACAGATTAAATGACTGCTTTAGTATACTATGATTTTAGAAAGCGTTCTACTACTAATTATATCCTGCTTGAAAAAACAAGTTAGCGTATAAGTTTTACCTCTGTCTGTCTGTCCGACAGTCCATCCATCCGTCAGGCCGTCAGTCCATCCATCCATCAGACAGTCCGTCCGTCCGTCCATCGGTTTGTCCGTCCCATATATATTTTAAGTCGCATCTTTCTCACGGACATAAGGATTTCTGAAATTTGGTTTCAGGGCTCATATAAGTCTGCTTTACCGTGTGATGCCTTTTAAGATTCATCACTCAACAACTTCATGTTTACCGAACACTTGTATCTTTTTACACATGATAGCCAATTTGTATATTTTAATCACATTTTTCTCAGAAACTACAATACAAGGATTTGTGAAATTTGGTTTCAGGTTTCATATTAGTCAGCTTTACCGTGTGATACGTTTTCAGATTCATCACACAACAACTTCCTGTTTACCGAAATAATTGGGGCGGGGTATCATCAGTGAGCAGTATCTCTGCATTACACTTACACACAATGTTATCGAGAAAAAATTCTCACATTTATTCAAATGGTCTTTTGAACAATCTCCTTGCAAATTTATTTGCTGAAACTCTTTTAAAGCCTTTTTCTGTAACGATAAGGGTAAGTAAGCTATATACATTTACTAGAAATGTAAAGATATGATTGAAGCTTTAAATTTTTTCCAGGAAAACATATATATACGTTTCGGCAATAGAGTGTACCGACAAGTAGTAGCCCAATGAGCAGAAATTGTGCACCTTTGATAACAGATTTAATCCTGCATTACTATGAATCCCAGTTTATGACCAAACTTAATAAAGATATGTTAGTGTTACATTTGGTTCATACATTCAACAATACCTACCGTTAACTTGATGATAATTTTTCGTTAAATTATTCAGAGTTCTGTAAACTAACTACTGACATTTAACCAAAGGAACTTACTTCAACTAAATCTTACATAAACATTCAGCAGTAGATGTCCTTTTCCAGATTTAGACAATTGTATTTCTCAATGAAAACTCTATACTGAAATTTACGACAAAAGCGACGCTTTTCATTCACTATTATCAGTTTGCCTTTTTAGATGGCGAAGATACTTTAGCTCTACCATACGGTGCTTATCTATTCCATTGCGTTCGTTATGTCCATGTGCGTGAAGTGATGTCAGAGATTTTAACGAACGTAATAAATGAATCACTGGTAAATTAGGGATTACGCTACTATGAATTACTTAAAACTTTAATTAAATTCTTTCATAGGTTCAAAGATTTGATAAGTATAGATTGGCTGTACCTAACTCATAAAAACGGTATTTCACAACCTCAATGTTACGGTAATATTGTACTAATAATCACTATATGATCCGTGTAAACTCATCGAACCTTTAAACAAACTTTAAAGTACACAGATATAAGAATTATACACCCCGCAGTATTAATTTATGGTATAAGTGCCAATATGGGTTATCTTACAAATACTGTAATCATATCTTTGAATTTAGTTAATATGGGCACAAATATCGATTTTTTTATTTAGTAAATTAAAACATAACTAAATTTGTATTCTTTTCAAAAGTTTTTTAGAGATGTATACATACACATCTACGTTCATTTTCAATATAAATATTACTCTATCCATGTATCACATTATACTTATTTATCAAAATGAGACTCCTAACTATTCTACTGTCTGTCGATACTATTATTTTTGGCATTGCACAAGTTATGTCTTCTCTGACTGTCCATACCGTTAAAATAGTAAATCATGTTATTCCTAGAATGTGTTTTAGCTGATTTGGTCCCGAGTGCATGATTTTTTTTTATTACAAATTGTTTTTGTCCATGGTTATGGTTGTCTTTCTGATATTGTTTAACATCTCATCCCTTGATTAATTGAATTTGTATTTACATTTTGTCATATATCAAATGCATTCGTTCAGTGTATGTTCACTTGTGTGTGTCAATATGTTTTTTGGTACAGTTAAGATATCAAATTCATCCATTCAGTGTATGTTCACTTGTTTGTGTCAATATGTTTTTTGATACAGTTAAGACATTTTAATTGATATTTTATAGTGTGACTTTTTATGTTGTGATGTTACTCTACTGGTTTAGGTAAGGGTAAAGATTGAAACGTCTAAACCCGCTGCATTTGTTTGCACCTGTCCTAAGTCAGGAACCTAATGTTCAGTGGTAGTCGTTTGTTTGTGTGGTTCATTAGTGTTTCTCGTTTTTGTTTTTTATATAGATTAGACTGTTTGAATAGTTTACACTTGAAATTGTTGGGGCCTTTTATAGCTTGTGGTTTGGTTTGAGCCCAGGCTCCATGTTGAAGACCATACTTAGACATATATTGGTTTACTTTTATAAATTATGACTTGGACAGAGGGTTGTCTCATTAGCACTCATACCACATCTTTTTATATTTTTTTATTGAATTAGAACGACAAGTTTGTTGGTTTTTTCTTTGTGAAGAAGTGGAGTTATTGACTACAGAAAAGTCTCCACCATAACACAAATGACGTGGACGTAAGCAACTATTGGTCGCCTCATATTGCATACCGTATAGTCAGCTTTAAATGGTCGCGACAAGATACGATATGATACAATCCGAACGAGGAAAAAAATTATCTTCATTATAAAAGAAAAAACAATTAACGAAAACATAATATGATAGATATTGACCATTGACAATAACTGGATTAAAGACTCCCAACATGGGACAAACACATAAACAGTTAAACTGTGTGAGTTTTCAATCATTCCTTAATCAAAGACAGAAATGTAACATTACAATTAAACAGACGGTAAAATTCAGCTGGAAAGGACTTACTGATCATATTTCCTCACATGACCTACTGACGAATGTTACAAAGATTTGATTTAAGTGTAATTGCAGCTAATTAAAGCCCAAAAGAGCTCATTAATAAATCATATTGTTGCACTAAATATCAAACAAAATGCATGTAATGTGTTATTTGTCAAAATAAATTGTTATAGAACTGTTTTTAAAAATCATTTATAGAACTGTTACATAGTTGAACTGTTCCAAACTGCTCTATGGAAGAACTATCATGATACATGATAAACCGTTTCTGCTTATAACATGAACTCTTTGATTATCATTGCACAGGTAACGTTTTTATCACATAACTTGTTTTTGGGATACACAACAATGATTTGGTCGTGGCCTTGCGAGTGTACATCTAGTATTACTGGTTTATCAATCAAGATACTGCGCTGAACAATTTTTCTTAATAACAATCGAGGTATCAACCCCTCAAGGCGTCTAATGTAGAAATTTATGCGCACAACATTTATATCAAGAATAACAATCACGGTCATGGTCGACAGATACGACAGATCGTGCTTGTCTGGGTGGACATGAGATTTACTGTGTTGCATTTCGTGCATATAACAAGTATTACTGGAATAATTCATCAACAGGCATTAGAAGTAAGTGTATGCCATGAGCCCAATATGTATAACTGGAATAACATCCGCAATACGGTCGCGGTTTTCAATGCTAAAAGCACGCGTTTGTGACCTTTAACCTTCAACAATAATATTTTGTAAGTAATAAATCATTGTAAGATCTTAAGGACGTCAAATTATGGGTTTCATTTTTTGTATTGTGGGGTGTTTTGCTGGGGGGAAGTGTACAAAACAAGAACGAAATGAATTTAG
Organism: Mytilus edulis; assembly: GCA_019925275.1. NCBI lineage: Eukaryota > Metazoa > Mollusca > Bivalvia > Mytilida > Mytilidae > Mytilus > Mytilus edulis. The sequence continues at coordinate 23,676,310 of CM034351.1, read as the reverse complement.
ATGACAAAAGTTTACAGATAAGCATATCTTGTAAATTGATTAAAAAGTAACATTTTTATGTAAATAAAAATCATGAATAGGTGCGCTGACATGATAAGGTTCTGATAGAAATATTATTAAAATGTTGCAGTCCGATTCTAAGTTTCATCGAATATTGCCTGACAGTTTCCTTAAGTTTAAAATTTTGCCATTTTGAATTTAATAATTTGCAGCAGCTATTGAGCTAGTGAAGCTTATTTGGGAGTGGGAACAAAGTAAATAATGCGCGATATAAAGGATGATAATGTTGGCTTGAAAATTACTGTAACATCTGAACCCTTATTGTTTGAATCATCTTAAATTACAATAAAAAAACGATACTAAGGAGGCTTAATAAAATATCCTAATATAAGTAACTAAACTTTAATTCGGATTCAATATTTCAAAGACCTTATCAGGAATTTAAATCTAAGTATACGTCTACCGCCATAAGTATAACTGGCAATTAAAGTTATGGTATACATGTCTGGTTTTCATATTCTCATGTGCTCTCATTTACGTATTTTAATTCAGATGAATAATTGTCACTTTAAAGATATTATCCAATCTTTTATATTTGAATAAAGAAAACTTGGTCCAACTAACTAAACGACATTTCGAATCTTAAGAATTACTTGAAGTTTTATTGATTTGGATTTCTTTAAAGAAATATGTCATATCATATAAGCTATAGAATAAATTCTCTTTAAAATGCATGTGTTCACATAGCAACTAGTAAATATTTATTGAAAACCACACAACTTTCATTTTATTTTATCAACTTCTTTTCATATTCATTTAAACGTGTTTGCCATATTGAATAAGATTCATACACGCATTATAACATTCCAATTAAAACGGTTCAATACCTCACTATATATGACAATCAATTAACATGTAACTTTAACCACAAGAGCTTATGGAAATCACTCACTTTTTGTTATTTTTCTTAGTCACATAATGTTGATGAATATTCTTTTTTTATCTTTATTCTCCTTTATATAGTGTTTTGATACGATCAAAGCTAAGAAACAGCATCCTGTATATGTCACACTCTACTCTTGTTTTCTTACAACGATAGAGAGATAATTGAAACAGTTATTATATTCATATATTCTTAACACTTGTATGGTTCTCAAGTCTACTATCTTATTTGAATTTGTTAGAAATTGATAATGAGGGTTGGTTGAAAACAAAACCTTACGACAAAAGATATGATTTCAGATTCCCACTTGTGAACTTGAAAGCTTAGATGTTATTTGAATAACTATATCTTGAAAATTAACTTCGAGTTTCAGATGAGATTTATATGTGTTTCCCATATAAGCTCGATTGCGATGAATTTCAAGTAAAATTCACGTGAAACTCAATTTACGTGAAATTTTACCTCATGTAATTTTACTGTGTACGTTTTATTTTATTTTTTGATAAACTAATAAATGAAAGCGAAATGTTGGTACCTATGTGAAGGAATTTATTCATTTTTTTCAAAGTTATGAAAAATCATTTGTCAATTTTAACAAATCATGTTTCGTAATGAAACAATACGAAGCGATAACACCTGATTCATAATATTCTGATTAGTCTTTAACCAAAGGTTTACAAACTTTAGCCCAGTATATTTTTAATCTTCTCGTTTTAAACGTTTTAAAGTCTATTAAATTATCATATGCATTATGTATTACGTAAACATACAGTAGGTATATCTTTTATGCTTACAATGTGTCTCGGTTGGATATGCATTGTAATAAAAAGTATTGAATATGTAATGAATAGTCTATATCAATCGAATGTTTATACACGCACGGTATTTTTTAAAACCTGTCCTTCACAAAGAACCGCTTTAGAATAAGTGCAAGATTTTTTTTAATGTCTTTAAATGTCTTTCGCGTCTGGCGAAACAAATTAAAAGCCTGGTACCTTTGATAACTATTTCAATAAAATTTCGATTGACGTAAGCAATATTTTTAAATTTATGATTACTTTACATGATACGATATGTAGGTATAATTTAATATGAATATGAATATCGTTTACAGAAGTTTCTCAACATAACTTCAGTCAGATATATATTGAAAAACATTGAAAATATATACCACCGTTATGTTGCATTCACTCGGCTTAGGCCACACAAGGAACTGGTATTATGCAACAGCTATAGGAGAAAAAATTAGAAGATCGGAACGTTATTTTTCGTCGTCGAAAACTCACCATCTTGATTACTATTGATAATTCCAGTAGTCAAAATAAATGTTCAGGACTTATACATATGGTACAATTAACTTGCTGAATGCATTATGATCTTTTGCAAATTAAAGTTGATATCAATCATTCTATTTCATATCATTTGAAACTCTGACAATGCGGAATGTAACCATTGAAGTAGAAAATGGAAAATACAAAAAATAGTGTGCAAAGATTATAGTTTTGAGTGGTCCACCTATGTCAGTATCTAAAAAACTGTAAGTATGAAATTCATATTCTATTTCTGTTATATCATTTCTAAAGAAAGAAAGTTCTTCTTGACAACATCTACGCACGTTTCGGCAAAAACGTTTTTAGGATGCTTTGTGAGTAACACACCTTTGATAGCAGATTTAGGCATGTATTGTTATAAATAACGGTTAATTGTCGAATAATGATTTGTCTAAATGTTTTTTTAATGATAAAATTTTTACTTAAAAAAAATAAAATTGCTTTCAGAAATCTTATGTAAACACCACCACAGTTATCTATTTTAGATTAAGATTCTTTTTCAGTTTAATAGTGAACTCTTTTAAACAAACACAAAAACATGATACGACTTTTCGCTCCTTTTAGTTATTTTCTTTGTTGGACGAGTATTTTCCAAATATCCCTTTGTACGGTGTATTTATATCCGAAATTGTTCGATTTCATCGTGGATCTAGTACCGTTTTAGATTTAAATAAGATATTAGATCTGAATAACATAAGTTATGGCTGTGTGTTTAATTATCAAGAAAGGGCACAAATTATGTAACTGTTACTTTAACTGTTTATTACTACCACTGGGTCGATGCCTCTGCTGGTGGACTATTAGTCCCCGAGGGTATCACCAGCCCAGTAGCCAGTACTTCGGTACTGGCATGAAAATACGGATTTTTTGTGTTATTAAAATTTGCTGTTACAAAAATATTATAAATTATTATAAATTAAGGAATGTATCTCCCTCATGCAAAGCTCTGATTCCTTTCACGGATTTGGATATACTTTTGGAACTTTTGGATTATATCTCTTCATCTTTTATATAAGCTTTGGATTTGAAATATTTTGGCCACGAACATCACTGAAGAGACATGTATTGTCGAAATGCGCATCTGGTGCAAGAAAATTGGTACCGTTAATTTTATTACAAAAAAATCATAGATAGCAAATATTTGATTTTTGTCTGTAGAATGTGTTATCACGTCTTTATTTACGGCAATGTGGTTTAATGAGCCTGAAATTTAACACGATCAATATGAACTCATTTATCTTTTGTACGTAACAAACTTGTTTCTGAAAGCTACCAGATTAAAAAGATCTGTTAACAAGTTTTTATTTGTACTAAATTGTTTTTCATAAATTAAATCATAATCATTTGTATTTATCAATTCATGTCATAACAAAATATGTAATACTGTATACCAATATCCAGTGAAGACAACATGTGACAAATGTCCAACTAAAGTACTGAATTGATCAGTTATGAAAAGAGTCAATCAAAGGTCAATATTAACCATTACAAACTATAACTCAAACAAAAAGGCATAACAAATCAGAGTCAAAAGAGAAAATGTCTACTTTCCTAAAGAAATGTGTATACGCAAAGTGTAAAACATGTCTAAAAGTCTTGTTTGTGAGTGATACATTCTGTACTTATACTATAACTTATATTTCACGAATGATAAGTAGTGCTTCACTTCAATGGTGAGATATAATACAGGGGTATTGTAAAAGTATTTACATCAAACTTTCTTTTTAGCCTATAGATATACATAAAACACATATATTGTTAAAATTTGGTATACCATATGAATATTTAAATCATGGCTTAAATGACATCTTGAATAAAAAAAATCTGCTTATAAAGTTGAGCAGTAACATCCAAGAGTCATGAAGAACCTACTTTTCTTATTAATTTTTTGTATTATCTCGTCCTGAATATCCATTAAATAATTGACACTGACTGTTCAGCAAGCAGCAAACAATTTAAAAGTACTTAGTACAGTTACAATATTTTCATTATAGACAAGAAATTCAAACAATATTTTTTTTAAGATTAACTGTCAGCGGAATTGTACATGTTGACAATATGTTCAAATAAGTCAAGAGACATATTGCTTAACTTAACAAATGTCATACTACGCCATTGGAATTATCATTTTAAAGTTGATTGAAGATGATACAATTATTTAATTGGTGGATTCATCAATTGGTTAATTTCCATTTTATTAATGAGCGGATTTCATAATAGAACCATGAATGTAAATAACACGTTATTGTAAAAGAAAACTATTTGACCAAACGTGTCTTAAAAGTAGTATTATGAATTTATGAGTTTATTTAAGATCACTGGTTTTTGTAGAGAAGATGGCAGTGTCGACACTGAGACTTACTACAGAGGAAAAGAATTACTGGAAATTTTGCATGCTTAATGTCAGAGTGGTACCAGATGCACTTCGAAATTATTTTGACGGGCTAATACCACCTACAAGTTTAGCTACAACAATCAACCAAAACTCATCGACAATTTCTTACCTTGTTACAAGAAAAGTTATCAATGCTGCACAACTCAATATACTACAAAGAATACCTGGAACCATATGGCCACCCAAAAGCTATCACGTTCTCATTGGAACAACTGGTATAAGAACATTCTACTTTTACTAACTTAAAAATGTATTTTGTGTTTCCCTTATTTGTATAATGAACCTGGCATCACAGATGATTTTCGTAAACAAAAAAAAACCTAAACCCTAAGTATTGTTTAAAGATTCTTTTTATTTCATTATCTGTCACCTGATATATCATTATAACCCGTTTTTGATAACTTCATAGCAATACATATATAGTATGCATGCATTAAAGGAACTAGGTTTATAATTAAATAATACTTTTGTGCATTTATAAATTCAACTGTTAGGTTTAAAATAATACTAAATGAATGATGAATGACAGATGGAAGATAACAAGCAAATAGACACAACTCATATGTCGTAGGAAAACTGTATCGCAATAGCAATAAATCAACAACGAAAAAACAAGTTAAAAAGTGATCTACTAAAATCCCAACAAGACCATGGTCAAAATCCGGAAGGTTTAGCAAATACAGGACATTTAGTTTTGCGCATCAAATATGATACTATGATAAATTTAATATAACTATTTACTTTAAATTACGAATTTTAATTCCTCAATAGCATTTTTATATATAAAACATAACTTAGTGTTAAGACCAAGATGATGACAGATAAGCAGCAAGTGAGAATGCATATAAATCTGACTCTTTTTTTTTACCGATTCAGTTAAAGATTTTAATAGTTTAAAATATAATAACTCTTTAGAATAAAAATAACCAAAAAAAATCGATGATAATAGCAAGTATCAGAAACTAGTATCATTCATCGAACTGTTTTCGGAAAAAAAGTTATAGTAAGGGAATGTTTAACAGTGTGTATTTTGGAAATAACGTGTACTACGTACATAAGCTTTTCTTCGCTTTAAAATGTATACAACGTCTCTAAAAACATTACCATTAAATTAATTTCCTGCTAAAATAAAAGGTTGAAACATAAATGACTTAGACGTCTCCTTACTTTTTTCAGCTACATCTTCAGCAGATTTTGATGTTAGCTTGTTAGTATGTTTATTAAGGAACATTCCATTACCAGGAATATACCCACCCACATCGGGATGGGATAATCTACCTAAACCTCATGACATATCTCCGGGGGCTCATTTAGCAAGAATAAAGTACTATCGCAATGAGTTGGCACATGCAACTGAGAACAACTTAAACACCTTGGATTTTCAGGACCGGTGGGCAACAGTAACCGAGGTTTGTATTAAATTCGCGCATCTATAGTATTCAAGGAATAAAATATTATTTCAAAAACAACCCTCCGAAGTTTCTGTTCCTAAACCTGGGAAGCATGTTGCAATAATTCTAAATGAAACTAATTTTATTCAATGACGATAAATTAATGTACTTCACGTACTACTGCCATTTATATTGTGACTCCAAGAATAGTTGAAACAATTGTAAGTCTGCAATAAGCCTCCAGCTATTGTAAAACTACGATGTACACAGATCAAGAAAACGGTACGATGTAGGGCAAACATAAACCTAAAAATTTGATTTTGAATCCAATGTCTTTGTGTTGAGATGTACCATACCTTTTTTTGTTCAATCACATCAAATGTTTTACCCAAAACGTGGCAAAATAGTTTGGAAAATGCTTGTGCAGTACGTCAGTTATCCTGAATTGTGATACAATTTCTTATTTATGTTGTGCTACCGGTAGTATCAAAATTAAAGTCGGCGTCTTAAAACACTGTTGGTCTTCTGTACAATCGTGTGTATAAGCAATGTAAATTTCAACAGGTTCCCCTGTTATATTGACCAACGATGCAGTAAACAACAATGTGCCATCCTGAGTTTGTTATCATTTACGAACAAATCTGGTTGATAAGTATAATTTTTAAGTTTTAACTCGGAATGATAGTCTAATTGGCAAACCAACATGTTCGTTATTCATGGGAATAAAATCACATTGGCGGGAACATAAGTTTACTGATTTATGCATACTCCTTCAAGCTTGTGTTTCAGGTCTATTGAACCCTATACCAAATATATTATATATGTACAACAATTGTGCAAGCATTGCCATCAATCCTGGATGGATGTAACTCCGTGTTTAAAACATGTTAAATGTGTATCTTATCCACCGTCGACGATGTATTACGCAACATAACAAAGTTTTAACTAAATAAATATTTTACATAAGCAGTGTATTTTGAATCATACTTTCGGATTTTCAGGCCATAAAATTTTGTAATGCTGGGCATTATCCTAATGGCATTACAGATATTTTGCACGGCGACTTGGATGGTTCGCAGAATGGAGTTATTATGGCTTCCTTATCGACAGAGGTAGAAGCAATCAGACGAGACCTCACTTTGGTTGAGGGTGAAAAAACTAAGATGGAAAACGAACTTAAAAGAACTGAATTTCAGCTAGAGAATATACTAAGCGACTTTCACTCTTATAAGGATGGTCACATAGCAAAAAATATTTCAGGTTGGTTTTTTTTTGTATATTTGTTTGTTATATTTTTAAAATGCAACTTTCAGCGGTCCGGGGTTTTATTAGGACAGATTCTTTTTATTTCGAGATAAAGCAATAGTACCCATAGGGATTCGTCCACAAGGCAAGAAATCAAACTCTTGGTCTTGAAGAGTCTTGCATAACTGAACTACAAATTCAAACATGCTACATCATAAATTACGTATGATAAACTCAAGTATTGAAACACAGCAGGATGTTTAGCTGTAAAAAATATGGTTTAACGAAAATCATATATAAATAGTTATCTAAGGTACCAGGATTATAATTAAGTACGCCAGACGCGCGTTTCGTCTACATAAGACTCATCAGTGACGATCATATCAAAATATTTTTAAGCCAAACAAGTACAAAGTTGAAGAGCATTGAGGATTCAAAATTCCAAAAAGTTGTGCCAAATACGGCTAAGGTTATCTCATCAGGCCTGGGATAAAAAAAAATCCTTAGATTTTCGAAAAATTCAAAGTTTTATAAACAGGAAATTTTTTTAAATGACCACATTATTGATATTCGTGTCAACACCGAAATGTTGACTAATGGGCTGGTGATACCCTCGGGGACGAAACATCCACCAGCAGTGGCATCAACCCAGTGGTGTAAATAGTTTTCAAAGATATAAGTGTTTACGTTTTCTGAAACGAAAACAACCTATTAATAAGCCTAGACCTGTAATATATAATTACAATCCTATGTCGCTGAATTATTCTTTAACATATTCACGCTGGCAAATTCAAATAAACTTGGGTATACATAAATTCATCATAGATACCAGAATTAAATTTTTGCACAATTGACTCATTAGTGACTACTTGTATCGACTCAAAAATAGTTTTAAAAATGGGTCATATCTGTAAAATACATATAAATTCATTTTTCCAGATAACATTCAGGATTTAACAAACAAATGGAAGAAAGACGATCAACCTTTTTTCGTCACAAGAGCTGCAAAACATGTGTTTGATAAGTTAGAAACTGTAAATATTGTCGTGATTATTGGACAGTCTGGATCTGGGAAATCAGCGACTGCTCGAAACGTAGCTTTGAAATGGGAATCACAAGGTTATGACGTTATGCCAGTTGAATCTGTTGACAAAATTATAGAATATAGATGTAAAGATACACAACAAATATTTGTGATAGACGATCCCATCGGTATATACTCAGTAAACGAGTCGTATCTAAATCAATGGGAGATGCTAGATTCGAAACTAAAAGCTTTGCTTAACGACGGTAATGCGAAAATAGTGTGTACATTGCGCAAAAACATGGCTATCGATACAAGGTTCAGAGCAACAGACACTATTTTGAACGACAGAGCGTACATTATTGACTTAGATCATGAAGACAACAGTCTTAATGGCGAGGAGAAAATGTCAATTTTGAAAAATCATTTAATTTATTCTAACCGACAAAATGATATAAGCGATGAGGAGTGCAAAGATTGTTGTAAAGCAAAGTTTGCCTTTCCACTTCTGTGTCATATTTTTACAACAAATGACTGTCTGTTTCATCGTAAATCAGATTTCTTCCAAAAGCCTTTTGATTATCTGAACGATGAAATTACAAAACTGCATCAACGAAACAAAAAGGAATATTGTTCATTAGTAATATGCATGATTTTTGCTGGAAGTTTGAATGCAAAAACTTTTTCCGTTTCTGATGGTTTCAAAGAAAATAAATTAGAAAATAGACGAATTTTCGACATGATTATTGAGTCTTGTGGTCTAGATCGAAATACTTCAAGACAGGCATTGCTTGACAGTTTGTTATCCGTCGAAGGCGTTTATATAAACATATATTTTGGAACAATTTTTTTTTACACGATTCTTTTCTTGAAGCTATAAGTTTCCATTTCGCAAAAGTGAATCCATGCATATTTTTAGAATGTTGTAAAACAAAGTTTCTGAGGGAAAGAGTTAGGGTCATATCGAAACAGGTTAACGACGATCAGAACGTTATTGTATTAGACGAGGAATCGTTCTGTCATTTAGCCACCCGATTCATAGCTGAACTAAAGAAAGGTGAATTTATGGATATATTATACAGCCAACCTATTAAAGAAGAAAAATTTCTACAAGTTATGAGTAAGGTAATTGACCGTGGACACTTGATTACTAAGCAAAAACTGATGAAAACAAAAATATCTGATGAAGCTTCTAAAAAGTTAGAGAATTTCGATTGTATATATAGACAAGAGTATAATATGGAAGCAATAGCAGCAATAATAGACATTTTTCCAGCAGACAAAACATTATTTCACTGGACAATAGCAACTGGCTGTCATAATTTCATGAACTATTTTTGGAAAAGTATGACAAAAAAGCAGCAAAAGAAATATCTTCGAGCAGATAGGTCTATTTTCTCACTAGCTTTATTAAGCGGTTGCAAAGAAATTATTATACGTATGCTTGAAAGTGGTGCAAAAGTTAACACTTCTGAAAGTCAGTATGCCTTACGAAAACTAGTGATTGACGACAGGAATACTACATTATTGGAATGTTTGATACAAAATGGAATGGGAATTAATTTTATCGATTATAGTAATAAATCGTTGCTTTTCTATGCAATATCGTCAAAGAATTTGAACTTGCAGACATTACTTATTGAAATAGATTCAAGGCAAAATGCATTTCATACCAATGTGTTTAATGGCAATATTGAAGAAACTAAAATTCTTCTCAGTACTTATAATTTAAATTGTGTCTCAAATTACGGTTGGTCAGTATTTCATTTTGCAGCATATAATAATGACACCAACATGATTGAACTTATTTTTGAAACTACAATGAAACGGTGTAACAAAATAAATCGAAATCGTAAAACAGCTATGAAATGTAACGATATTTCAATCGCCATTGATAGACAGGACAATATTGGCTGGACTCCTCTTCACGTAGCGTCTGCCTTGTCTAGATATGAAGTTGTTGATTTTCTTATCGGGAAAGGTGCGAATCCCTTGCTTGTCGACTTCGATGGGAAAACACCTTTACATTTTTCTGGTAATAAACGGATAACTAGTGCTTTATTAAAACACAAGGATATCGCAAATGAATCGACCATGTCGATTTATGGAGGAAATAGAAAGACGTCTAATAATGAAATACAATCACCTGAAGAACTACTTCATTTGAACCTAGATACTACCTTTATGACAGATTTCACAAGAACAGAAGATCAACCTGAACATATCAGAGATATTCTTATTGAACGGAAAAATGGTCGCCGTTACTCTGAAGAAGTAATGGAGGAAAATAGCATTCACTTTGAACAAGATGAAGATAAAAATTGGAAGCCATATATTAACGATTCTCCGGTATATCAGGACTTAGTGAAGAGAATTCCCGAACATATGAAAAACTGGTACCCTTCTATATCTTCCTTAATCTATGTTACCTGTATGAATATTCTTTTCCTGTGTTTTTCAATTATTAAATTTCGGAGGAAGATTGATTTACCAGATAAAGAAGGAAATACACTTCTCCATGCTGCTGCAAGTATGGAAAATCAAGATGAAAGCATAGTATCTGTGAACATGCTTTTAGAAAGAGGAGCTAATCCCTTATTTTATAACATTCATGGATGTTTGCCATCTGATAATGCGTTTTACAATCGGTCATACAGATTAAAAGTAATCCTAGATATATATGCAATGCATGCAGCTAAAAGGGGGCTGAGAATTCTTGTTTTAATTTCAATCATAACGTTTTTTCTATTTGTATGTCTTTGCTCCGCTTCCTACTATGTCTGTCCAGAATATGACAATGGTGACGAGAAAAACAAGTCCTATAATGCTTCTATTAACTATTTAAATAGTTATCTTAATCTTAGTTCACAAAATACCAGTAGTTTTGTGCTGTCTAGAAACACGACTGAAGACTATCAGTATGTATACATACAACCCTTCAGTTTCATTCACCCATTTTCTATTTTTTGCGTATTGTTTTCTAAATATAATTTGGCCAATTGGTGAAAAAATGCTATGTGGACAAAACTACTTTCTTTTTGAATACGTTTATATGTATGTGCATTTGACATCACTTTTACATCTATCATCAATTTGTTTCTCTAATGAGGAAAAACAGGACATATGCATATACATACTTGTGTCGTTTTTGCTTTTAAGCCTAATTGTTTTCCTCGTCGATCTAGTTTTAAGTTCAGTAAAGAAATACAATCCAGAATGTTTAACGTTCTCTACAGTTTCATATCTGCGTTTGTTCAATTGTTTTGTTACATTTTTTGGTGTAATTTTTTTTAATCCGTTCAATAAGTTATTGTCGGGCGTATCTCTTATAAAAGTCATGTTTGAGAATTTATCAAGTTGGTCGACCATGTCACTCTTATTTAGTTTTATAGGTACATTTGTTGCTACTTATATGTATATCAATGTTTGTTCTTGTTGTGCGTATTTGATTTTATTAAAAATATGGGGAAAATCCAAAGGTTTACGTGAATTATCATATCATTTGCAACTTAATGCCATTTACCCTACTTTTCATAAACCAATCAATACTTTCCCCCGGCTGGGCAGTCCCTCTTTAAAATGGCAAATTATTTTCCAATCTATTTTCATCCATATTTTTCTCATTTGTGAAACTATTGTGTTTTACGATTCATATCATATTGGCTAAGTATGAAAGGTCTATTGCGATTTAGAAACAAACCTTTTGGGATCTTTTGGATGGGGCTATAATTGAGATTCAGATGTTGTAAATTTTAATAATTTCTAGATATTAACCTTGCTATTTCGTCTATTATATATTTCAAAATCAAATTTGTGGAAAACTGTCTATCATATATGATGTTTTGACTTTTATATATTATAACCATCATTTATCCAATATGCTTGTATCTATGATGAGTTTTTGCAGTATATATGCATGAAAATAACGTGTTTCAATTTATGAAATGTATATTTAGAGATATCATTTAATAAAAAATAGTGGTAGCTTTGTAATACTTACCTTTCAGAAGAACAACAAATGAGCACATCAGAGCGAGCTGACCTTCAATCTGTCATTTTTGTGATAATTTGACAAGGATGCTAAAATGACTTGACGTTTCTGTTTTACAACTTGACGTCACGGCTGAAAATTTCACGACACACGTCCTGTCTTTCCAACATAGATAATTGTTGATAAGTCATCTAATTTCATAAAAATTTATTTCTCGATATATATTTTACCAGTTTTTGGACGGACTTTATTGTTCTAAGTTGTGTTTTGTAGTAATGTTGTGTGTCTTTAAGTCTTAGTTTTAGTTTTAGCCATTGCGTTGTCAATTTACTTTTTATATGCTTGTCAATCCATTTTCGGCTTAATCGGTTTGATTATTTCCTTAGTATCCTTCGCCTCTCTTGTTTTAAAAAGAACAAGCATAAACTCTGTAATGTGACTAAGGATGCGTGGTAAGTGATAACCATTCAGTAAATTTTGTCTCGAAGTCTTTGAATGTCGTTAAAAAATGAGATATAATTATATATACATTTCTATGATATACTTATTCTGTATTGCACTCTTGGTGGAAATCCTGTCGCAATACCAGGGATGCAGTTAATCTAAGTTGAAAGATTCGGTCAACTTTCAATTTTGTCTAAGAGATCTACAGTTTTCATTAACTATAATTCATATCATTTGGATTCTTTTGAAACGCTTTTATCAAACATTTATAAGCAGAGGCCATAAAAAAGCAAACCCAAATAAAAAGATAGACACCTACGGAATTATGTCAGGTGACATGTTTAACTTAAGTGAGCTAAGTTAGCCTTCCTTAAATCCTTTGATTGACAAAAATTGCAACTACGATTCAAGCCATAAAAAACAACGTTACCCGACAGTAAATCTAGTTTTGTTTTTGATTGTTTTTCGTTGGTGCTTTTTTTTTAGGGGGGGGGGGGGGGCAAGGAGGAATGTATTTTTTTATAAACGTCAAATAAAACAAATCTTGACTGTGCCATTATCACAAGAGATTTTCATCAGTAACTGAGAGGTCCAGTCTGGTTTGATTGATTTGAAAGCACTAGCTGGTTGTGATATCACACTTCTTGTCAGATTCATATTCTAAGGGGGTATGTATATAGTTCAAGACAAATTGCAACACATTGTATGTAATCGGCAAGAAGACAAGACAAGACATTTCTAAACCGAAACAAAATAGTCTTAGATGCATGATTTACTTATTAGTTGTAAGTGGCTTTGAACTAGCTGTCAGATAACTGCGAGTACTTTCAGATCTGTCCATTGTGTCGGGATGTATAAGTACCCGGCCACGTCCAGTTTAATTTTTGTCCATCTGATGAGTTAAGCCTTTTTCAACTGATTTTTATAGTTCGTTCTTATATTGTAGTTTTATACCACTGTCCCAGGTTAGGGGAGGGTTGCGATCCCGCTAACATGTTTAACCCCGCCACATTATTTATGTCCCAAGTCAGGAGCCTGTATATTCAGTGGTTGTCGTTTGTTTATGTGTTACATATTTGTTTTTCGTTCATTTTTTTAAATAAATAAGGCCGTTAATTTTCTCGTTTGAATTGTTTTACATTGTCTTATCGGGGCCTTTTATAGCTGACTATGCGGTATGGGCTTTGCTCATTGTTGAAGGCCGTACGGTGACCTATAGTTGTTAATGTCTGTGTCATTTTGGTCTTTTGTGGATAGTTGTCTCATTGGCAATCATACCAAATCTTCTTTTTTATAGATATACAAAAACTGAATATGCCGCTATGCTGTATTAAAGCTTTGGAAATTTTGAAAGTCGCAGAGTCAAAACGTAAAAAAAAATGGTATTCTGATAAATCATTAAACAAAGAATAATATTTATTGATATGTCGATATAACAAAAATCTATGATTGTGTGATCGAGTTAACACTCTGAGAACAATCAGCACTTCCCAGTACTTTAGTGGATACGTCTACAGTTCCTTCGACGGCATCAACACAGAAACAGTGCTCTGAAATGAAGATAACAAACATTTTGTGGAATTGAACCTGCTGCTAATATATTTTTTAAATCACGTAGAAAAAGATAAACATTTAAGCTAGGAGCATTTAAATTCGATTGATTGTACCATGACACTTATCTAATTCAAATTTAACCAAAATTGCAAGGTATTATCTGTTAAATAATATTGTGTCAGTTTAAATCAGTTCATAAATCTTTGCGTGTGCATACTAGATGTGTTTGGATGTCCAGAATTACGACTTTAATGTATTCCAGAAGCGAAGATGCTGATAGGTATTTGGAAAACAGATTGTTTGTTATTTCTTACATTAATTTTAATGATAATACTGTCATATTGAATGTTTTAAAACCACTTACGGGTATTGTCACACTGTTCCGGCATAAAATTTCCAAGAGCGTCACATTTTGGTGTCCACATCCCTTTCCATGTTACAAATGAAATCATTCTTATGTCTCTGATTTGTTGACATTTAGTTTTTTTCAATGTCTGTCTTTTTTTACTGGAGCAGTCAGCGCTGCCAAGTACTTTGGTCGATTCGTCCACAACACCACCAACGGCACTTACACAGAAGCATTTTCCTTTAAAAAAAAAAGTACAATGAATAAATTAAACACATTTTAAGCGTTTTCGTACCTCTTTTATAATAGTTATCTAAATGTACTGTTTTCATAAATGGTCACAGACTGATGGTTAAAATAAACGCATTTTTTTATTTGGTTGTCTTATCGCTTCGAAGATTTCTAGAAACTAAATGGTGTGAGTATATTGAAAATAAGATCAGCATGCTTTTTTTTTCTGACATTGGTATGTTATGCTGAATTTCATACGTTATAAAATGTCTTACCAGTATTGTCACACTGTTCTGGCATGAAATTCCCAAGAGCATCACACTTTGGATACCACATGCCTTGCCAGATGGCAAAACTGAACTGCATTGAAGCATATTTGAGTTGACATTTTGTCTTTTTCAATGTCTGTCTTTTTTTACTGGAGCAGTCAGCGCTGCCAAGTACTTTGGTTGATTCGTCAACAGCGCCATCAACTGCACTTACACAAAAGCATTTTCCTGTCAACAGAATAATAAATAACACTTTTAATCTTTGAAAATCTATTTCTCATAATCGTCGCATATATTGTACTTTAATAACAGTTGATGATATTAAGACCGATTTATGGTGTTATATATATATATACATAATAACGGAACTCAATGCGTTCTGAAGTTGGGTTTTTTTTAATCTCTATTTACCATAAAGTTCTCGTAAATAATTGTTTAAAGACTAGAAGATGCCATCGAAATCACGGTACAATATGGGCAAGTGTTGTAACAAAGGGTTTTCGTGTAGTACGTCGAGTGAGCATGCGCGAAAGCGTATAAGACACGATCGATAGCGGTCTCCGAATTGGGTTATTTTCTAAAAAAATGCGTTTTCTGAGGACAAAAAGATTGTTTCAAAGACAAATTTAGGAAGTACAAAACACTACATGTATAAGTCATATCACAAATATTTTCGATTTTGCATGGTTGCAGAGGAGGTTTGACTCAATGAAACAGGTCGCTTCCTTTGGTAGTATATTAGTACTATAGATAAATGTGTAATATGATAAACTAAAATGATTTCAATTTTTAAATATAATGTTCTGTTCGTTTTTATAATAAAATTGAGAATGGAAATGGGGAATGCGTCAAAGAGACAACAACCCGACCATAGAAAAAACAACAGCAGAAGGTCACTAACAGGTCTTCAATGTAGCGAGAAATTCCCCATCCGGAGGCGTCTTTCAGCTGGCCCCTAAACAAGTATATACTAGTTCAGTGATAATGAACGCCATACTAATTTCCAAATTGTACACAAGAAACTAAAATTAAACAAATACAAGACTAGCAAAGGCCAGAGGCTCCGGACTTGGGACAGGCGTAAAAATGCGGCGGGTTAAACATGTTTACGAGATCTCAACCCTCCCCCTATACCTCTAGCCAAGAAGGCTTTTTTCTTACAGCCCATAAAATGACGCATATTAAACAAATACAAATCTGTACAGTAATACTTTCAATTTAATACAATCACTCTTTTTTCAGAATGATCATAATTCAGTTCAGATCTTTATTGCCATTATACTATTTATCTATAGCATTTGAAACACCAGCATAACAAATTTTAAGTAATAAAACAATTTACGGTATTGTTAGTTATCTATATATGTGCGTTAAATAGGTGTTTATCATGTATGTTATATTGAAAGAGTTTATTGGCGTATTTATAAACTCTATCTATTTACTGACAAAATAAACGAGTTCATCTAAATCAAAACTAACCTGTGTTATCACACTGTTCCGGTTCAAAATTACCAACTGTGTCACACTTTGGATACCACATGCCTTGCCAGATGGCAAAACTGAACTGCATTGAAGCATATTTTTGTTGACATTTTGTCATTGTGTTGTCTCGTTTGCTGACAGCACAGTTTGCAGCTCCAAGTGTTGTATATGTTGTCTTGTCAACATCACCGGTCTTGGAATCAACACAGAAGCATCTTTCTATTTAGGAAAATATGGAAATAAATGGTTTATTAGTATATATAGAGAGCAGAAAAAAGCCTTAGGCCATCAATTGGTCTTCAACGCAGCGAGTTAATCCCGCATCCTTAATGTGTTCTCGTTTTATATCGACAATGAACTAAAATCCGAAACATATATATCATGATAAATGAACTAAATTTAAAATGAACATACAAGACTAACAAAGGCCAGATCTCGAGCCTCCTGGCTTAAGGCAGGTGCAAATATGCGGCGGAGTTATAATTTTTTTGCGAAATCTCAACCCTCCCCCTATATATCTAATCAACATAGAATAACAAACACACAGCAACACGCACAGTAAAACTTTAATATCATACCATCATAAATATTCAAGAAGAATTTAACGAGTATCATGCATGTATATAGTTATCATATATGTTTAAAATCCTTCAGATCATTCACTGAATCATATTCCGAAATCACTAAACTCTTTTATATATTTTAAACCAATCATACTTCTGCTAAACCAAACACTTCTAACAAATTCATGTTTGGGTTCTTGGACTTCGAAATATCGATGTGGAAACAAAAATGTTAACTAGATGGCGCTACTAACTTACTCATATTATCACATTGTTGGTCCATAAAGTCTCCGTTGACGTCACATTTTGGCATCCACCATCCCTGCCAGACTACCATAGAAATCATACGTACTCGTCTCATCTGTTGACAGGCGGACAATGTATCGGGAATTGCACGACCTGTAATGACAGACATATTATAACAAAGAAAAACATTAACAGTACTAATTTTACTACACCAGATGCGCATTTCGAAAATGTATGTCTCTTCAGTAATGCTCGAAAACGAAATATGTAAAATCCAAATCCTAATACAAACTTTGAGAAGCTGATCAAACCGACGATATCCGAATACTTTTTTCATGTGCCATTTATTCAAAGAACTAAAATTATTTTGACTAGTTTTTATTTTAAAAGATTATTTATGAGAAAAGAGTTAAAAAACTAAGATCTTTAATCTTGGTATAGTTTAGCCGTTAACGGAAATTTTAAGAATCTCCCTGAGCATGTATAAAATATTTGCCACTGAACGTTAAGCAACCAACGTTTAATCATTTAAATTTTAAGAACTGAAATCGGTTTTATGAAACAAACAAATATTTAGCATTCAACTTTTTGTGTCTTCAAAAGTGTTAGTAGTATGATTAAAAACAACAGAAAAAACATACTGATTTTATTATTTTTGAAAATTACGTACAGCAAATAAAAAAACGTCTAGACGAAATACTAATTATAACTTTTTACTACCCCTCCTCCATATTGGACGTCATAATAGTGAAAGCTTATGAAGAGTTCTGACATTGACATATAAAATCAATCAAACTTTTATGAAATGGTAATTTGATAGATGGCCTGGTTTTTTTTTATATTTCCGGTTCAAGCTTTAGACACCTTTTACTTCAATTTGTTTAATACTATTTGATGCTACGATATTGTCTAATAACATGGTTACGGTGTAGTTTTTGTTCATTATTGAAGGCCGAAAGGCAACTATAGTTGCTTCCGTCATTCGAGTCGTAACACATGTCCTTATTTTGTATTACTAATCCAGGGCTTCCAACTGATAGCCTTATACGTACGTAGATCAGCTTGGTCTGTCTTTACACACTGTCCTCTGCCTAACAACATCATAGGGTGTCCTGTGGCTTCTATTGGAGCAGTACAAACCATACCACTGTCACACTTTCCGGCAGGTATTATACCAAATGAGTAATGGGCTTGGCATTCTTCTCCTTCTTGCTTTAAACACACAGCAAAGAAAAGAGAGAATAGTTATTGAATAAGAAGACGTATCTTGTGTCCACCTTAAATCTAGATATCAAAATTAACATGGTAAATTAAGGTTAAATTAATTTATTAATATATAAGATTTGCTTAACTTCTTAAGAACATACATTGGAAATCTTTTGGGTTTTCGGTTACCGATGTAGTATTTTTAAGCATTGGCGTTTATTGTATCTCTATGTGATCGATTATTTTTCATACATCATATAAAAGTAACTTAATAAGAAGGTGTGGTATGATTGTCAATGAGACAACTCTCCACAATAGACTATAGGTCACCTGACGGCCTTCGACAATGAGTAAACCCATAGTGATGTTACCGCATAGTCAGCTTTAAAAGGCCACGAAATGACTCATCTAAAACAGTTCAATTGAGCCTTGTTCCCAGTATGAAGTTTTGATTATACCCATTTATTTTCACGTGGCAAGTCAGTAGACTTTCAATTTGAATTTAAATGATGTTAATTCGGCATTCACATTGCGGAACATGTGCTTTCTTTTCTATCAGCGTTTCTTCACACCCTCCTCCTTTTTCCCATTTGCCAGTTAAAAAAAAACTTACTTTAGCGCAAACATCGTAACATCCACAGAATCCTCCATTCTTAATGATGGATCCTTTACAATTGAGAGGTTCTTGAACCGCATTCTTACACAGTTCTGGGGTGCATACAAGGGCACGGCCCACAGAAAATACGGTAAAAATTAAAATTAATGGTAACATGCTTGAATATTGAATATTAGAGAATTGTGAAATCGTTATCAGTGATCTTTATACATATAGCATTGCTTGAACTGTCTTATCTTCGCATCGTAATAATAGTACTTTGTTATATTGTTACAATCCGTGATCTCATTTTTGGACAAGTTACAAGAAAAACTGACCGCCACGAAATAACACAAAAGTACTGAAAGTGGAGTTTAACATCAATCAATCAATCATATCGTGAAGCTTGATATTATAGTGAACTATTCGTTATCCTCTTATTCGACGCAAGTTACGACAGATTTGAATTTTAACTAGGTTTGGTATATATATGAGCCCCACTCACCCCACCCTCCATTATACAGGTTGGGGACAACCCACCAAATGGGGAACTATTCCCCAAATGAGTAACAATCCCTCATTTGAGTAATCATTTCGTTGTGCTAAAAACTAAACTTTCTAAAAATGGGTCTTTTAAGGTAAAATGGCACAAATTTATAAAAAATGGAACAACTTCTCCCAAAGAATTATATTTCTGTTATGGGTTTTAAAAAAGTTAAAAGCCTTGAAAATAGCCAAATTTTCTGATTTTTCATAGGCTTGTATCTTCTCAGTAAATCAAGATAAGGATAATCATCTTTTGGAAAAGTTGCTGCATTTTTCATGAATATGTGCCATTTTAAGAAAAAAGAATCAGTTAAGAAAATTTTGTTTTTTAGCACTACCAAATGATTACTCAAATGAGGGAGTGTTACTCATTTGGGGAACAGTTCCCCATTTGGTGGGTTGTCCCCAACCTGTTATAGAACAATGACGGGAAAATATGTACACTTATAAAACTATACCCTGTTCAGTCTGAATAATAATAAGATTGCATACTGGCGTGTTCTGGTTTCGACATTTATAACCATAATTATGATCTTCGTTTTTGTAAACAAATTAAATAAATTTACAGTTGATTATAAAATGACAGTTAACATAAAAAAAGACCAAGGTTCTTGTATTTAACAAATCAGGAAGACTTAAAAATATTAAAATATCATTAGGAAACCAGACTTTAGAATGTGTACAGAACTACACATACTTAGGTATAAATTTTTCATCATCTGGGAGTTTCCAAATAGCGAAGAAAGAACTTTATAACAAAGGAATGAAAGCATATTTCAAATTAAGGAAGACCTTTTCAGTGGAAAGCCCAAAACCTAGTACTTTATTACACATCTATAACCATACAATCCGACCAATCTTGTTGTATGGATCTGAAATTTGGGGTTATATATACCACATAAGAAACAAATACATTTGGATAACTTTATATCAAAAGAAACTGATTATCTTGTACTAGAGAAAATTCATACTAAGCTTTGTAAATTTTCACTTGGAGTTAATATAAAAACATCAAATATGGCATGTAGAGGAAAACTAGGTTCACTCCCTACACTGTATTATGTAATAATGAATATGGTAAAATATTGGATCCATCTTATGAAAGATATTGAACCTTCAAATATTATTCTAGGGGAAGCCATAAATCTATCTCATTCTATGGACAAACATAACCAGAAATCTTGGATAGGAAGCATTAAACATATATTTAAATTTCTAGACTTAAAATATCTATTTGTTAACCAGTCAAACTTTAAACAAAACCATATTCTAAAAAAAGTAAAAACATCTTTAACTATTAAATTTAAAGAAAGCTGGTTAGCTAGTTTAGAAAGCAATTCTGGGAAGTGTACTAATTTACAATCTGGCAATAAATTAAGAACTTACAGAAAATTTAAAAATATTTTTATGTTTGAACCATATTTAAAAATGAATTCAAAAAAAGACAGGCAAATAATCACAAGATTTAGAACTAGCTGTCATGATCTTGAAATCGAAAGAGGGAGGTATATTGGAATTAAAGCTGAAGACAGAACGTGTAAGCTATGTAAGAACGCAGTTGAAGACGAACTACATTTTCTTTTAAAATGTCCTGTTCTAAAAGATACTCGATCTCAACATCTATCTAATTTAAATTCTAAATTCAAAAAAATTTCAAGATTATCTGATGAAATGAAATTTGTTTGGATTCTTTCATCTGAAGATTTGTTTGTTACTTCAAACTTATCTAATTTATTGCACTCCCTTTTTGAAGAACGAAAGAAAATTATAGAAAATATTGTTGTTTGAAAAAAAAATTAGAAGAAACATATATATAGATATATATATATATATATATAGGAAATAAAATTGATCAGGAGTTGTCTCCCATAGACCTAGAACTATCCTAAAGATTTATGTAATTTCTCCAGGTCACAGTGGCACCCATAACAACTATGTTTTGTCAATAACTTGGTTTATATCAGGTTAATTAGTGTAAATATGTATTCATGTGGTTTTGTGTTTAAATGTACTTTAATCATTCTAATCATTTTCTGTGCTTTATTTTGTAATTCATTTGATTGTATAGCTCAAATTTTGGGCACCATGATTGGTTAATAAAATTATCTATCTATCTGTTCGCAGTATTCGCTTCTCC
The DNA here is from genome assembly GCA_019925275.1 of Mytilus edulis. NCBI lineage: Eukaryota > Metazoa > Mollusca > Bivalvia > Mytilida > Mytilidae > Mytilus > Mytilus edulis. The sequence goes on along the minus strand of CM034351.1, from coordinate 23,654,371 downwards.
TTGCGGGATTAATCGGGATACTTCACTCGTACAGTACAACAGAGGGGTTGAGCAAAAGTGTGCATACGTAAACGCGTATGAGTGGAATAAAAGTACACGTAACCGCAAATATTTGTTATAATGTAAATTGAAATGCGTTCAGGAACGTCATAATATATTTGGCCTTGTACGTGTAAAGGCCAAATTTGCAACGCGTAAGGCAAAGTGGCAAAAAAGTATTGGCAATAAATGTCGTTGTACGTTCTACTTTTGCCGATTGTGTATTATTTTTTTTTATAAGATTAACTTTGTGATGTACCTCTTCTTATGTTTGACTGCATAATCGCATAAGTGGAATAGGTAAAAAAAATATTGGGCCCTTCGTCAGTCATGTAGCTTAAACAAATTCGGTGACCTGTGTGAAAATGACAATTGTAGTAGCAATACCATATTTTTAAGGACGATTCTAGCAATTTTCAGAAACTTTAAAGTCATATCATTCAATATTTTGCTATATTTGCAAGCATTCTATACATGTATAGTCAGCTTATTAATTTGAAGAATATTCAGTTTTATTCTTAAAGAGGAAAAGGCTACCTTTTATACTTTTTCAATATTCGTATAAAGATCAACATAGTACAGTAATGGTTTGCAAATTTTCACAAAAATCCGTGAGATGCTCAATTTACGTACTAGTACAGGGGCGGATGCAGGAATTTTCGAAAAGGGGGGGGGGGGTGCTAACCCAGGGCAAAGGGGGGGGGGGGTGCAAAGGGGTGCAAAACATATGTCCCGATACAAATGCATTGATCGGCAAAAATAAAGGGGGGTGCGCACCCCCCCCCCCCCCCCCCCTGGATCCGCCACTGTAGTATCTGCTTCTTTGGATGTAAGGGAACGACCATTCAACTTTAAAAAGTGGGGTTAATTATTTTTTCAAATAACATATGAAAATATGAAATATTCTGATCCCCAATTTGATGAAAATAAATATTGCGAATATTGTGGTCAAGCATATAGCAAAACATCCAGATTTTCCTCATACCTACTATTGTTAATACCCCTCTCCAACCCATCCCTTAAAGTTGAATGAATGCTCCCTAAATGAACTGTCAACCAATTTTACTCGTTTTATTTGGAAAGATCCTAATTTCTTCGCAAAATCAACTTTCCAAACACTTTACATTCTGACTTTATCAAAATATTTCGGCGACAATAAAAGCAAGTGAAATACATCGAAGACACTTGAGAAGACTTCATAAGTTTGATAAACTTATATCTTATCCCTTTTACATAGTTAAGCAAATAAAATATGTTTAGATCACACTGAACCGACATGAGGATGTTCCTACTTGTCCATCATATTACATGTTTATGAACCGTGAAATTTGGGTCAAAACCGTTGTATCAAAAAAAAAACATTACAACATTGTAAACTTGTAAACTAACCTTTGAAGTTAGAAAAATACCTGATCCAAACACTTTAACTTGATACGAGACAGATAACTTCAAATAATAATTACTTTGTTTCAGAATAGAAAAGAAAAAACTTTGTTTTGAATTTCATTGAACATTGCTTTCATACATATATACAACATTGAGTCAACGTTTTTCTTGTTAATTAGTTTTCTTGTTGCTGTACATATCATTGAAAAGGTAGTGTTTTTCTTTCTTTTATTAAAGTCGGGAGAGAAATAAAACTCCAACAATATGAATGGTCGGCGCATTACATAAAGAGTTACGCATAGTTCAACTTGAATAGTCTTCGATTTATAATTTTTGGACGCCGAATGTTTGCTTTATCATATAAATCCTGAGAAAACATTAATTTAAATAATAGATATAATAATAAATTTAACGACCAAAACGGTCCTATACAATACCCCCTGGGTCCGTTACTAATGGACTATGCCACTCTGGGAATTTGTTATAGATGTATTCATATGTGTATCCATCGGAAGAGTTAAGCCTTTTTCAACTCAGTGATTTGTATAGCTCGTTCTTAAGTTGTACTGTTACAGCACTGTCTCAGGTTCGGTGATGGGATCCCGCTAACATGTTTAAACCGCTACATTATGTATGGATGTGCCTGTCCCAAGTAAGGAGCTTGTAATTAAGTGGAGTTGTCGTTTGTTTCTGTCATTATCTTTTTGTACATAAACTAGCCGTTAGTTTTCTAGTTTGAATTGTTTTAAATTTGTCATTTCGGGACCTTTTATAACTGACTATGGCTTCTGGGCTTTGTTCGTTGTTGAAGGCCGTTCTGTGACCTATAGTTGTTAATTTCTGTGTCGTCATTTTGGTCTCTTATGAAGAGTTGCATTGTCGCATTGACAATCACATCGCATCTTCTTTTTTATATATGGAAAGCTAATCTGAATTACTTTTTTAGGGATGAATTAGCCAAATGATTTTGAATAGAAAAAATATCACATCTTAGTGTCCGAAAGGAAAGAACCTGCGGGCTTGATTTGTCAATTTCACAAGGCTTCTCTGTAATTCGCTAGACTTACGCATGAGCATTATCATGTAAAGCAATCTATGAGCAGCGTTTTACATATTATTTTTTTTTCAAAAATTTATGAAAAAAGGTACTAGATCAATTCTTAGTTTACAGATGATAAAAAAATATTTATATATACAAAACTGAAAATAAGACATAAAAGATCATAAAACATAAAACTTATTCACTCAGACTTATAAATCGTAAGACAGTACTAGACTCGGTATAAATTAAAGGTTTTTATATATATCATAGAAAACGTGACGAGACGAAGGCTCCAATCAACTACCCCCCCCCCCCCCCCCCCTCCAAAAAAAATAATAATCAAAATACACACCCTGTCCACCTCCATGAATACATTAAAAACAAGTATTTATAAAGCAACAATCAACAGAATAATTTAATAAACTGTAGTCTGAGGTTTAATCAATTTCACAGTATTAAAATATAATTTTTTTCCCGGGCGGGCAGATCTCAAATCTTAATATATATGCATTATTCTGAACCTCAGTTCTGAACCCAATATTATAAAGTATGTCAAGTACTCATTATACGTCTAAGAGGTTGATTGTGTATATTCTATTTTATTACTTATGTGAACAATGTATTACATTTTCTTTATTGCTGATTTAGCACGAATCCGCTAATGGAATATATAATTATAAGTCAATTATCATTAATTGATTCGCTTGAGGTCATATTTTATTCAAAAGACTTCCTTTGCGAATGATTAATTACACAAATATGTCTTGCGCGGTGACAACTTGCATGTAACAGGTAACCGGATGCGTCTGATTTTCACCTGAACGCATGCGCTGTACTTCTCCACACCTGTCTAATAGTAAACCCTTACA
>CM034351.1:23574286-23650935 GCA_019925275.1 Mytilus edulis | reverse complement strand
GATCTTGTATGTTATTTAAGCAATGACGGTCCTCATCGTTATCAAGCGACTGAAGGACATTATCTTGAGTAGAGACTTTTTCTGCTACTGATTTGTTTCGTTTAAAGAACTACCTGAATAATAAAAAAACCTAAAAACAATGCTTGTGGTCATGTAAATTTTCAAATCAGTGCTAAATTAATAACACTTATTCAGGAGCTTGTCTTGAAGATACATTGTATTACTTAATATGGCCAAATATGGTGTCAATTTATTCGGTTGTTCTTCGGGAGAAGTTTGCATTTTTAATTTAACAAATTAGAAAAACCATTAGCTGCCATGTTTGTTGGCGAATAGGTCAACACAAGAAGTGGCACCTCTTTCGAGATTTGCTCATTTAATTCCATGGTTTTTAAAGATAAAGATGAAATTTTGAAAATTAAAATGTCGGCTAATGGACGACGGGCGCCAAGAGGTGACAAAATATCACTGTTTAGCTAAAAAATAACATGTATTTTGGAGTCCGTTATAGCTTGTTGTTCGGTGTGAGTCAAGGCTCCGTGTCGAAGGCCGTACATTGACCTATAATAGTTTACTTTTTTTTAATTGTTATTTAGGCGTAGAGTTGTCTCATTGGCACTCTCACCACGTCTTCCTTTATCTATATATCATCAATCCACAAACCCCATGATCAAGTGTTAAAAATGCTTTTCCCGTTTCCACGACTAGATCATGATTTAAAACTGATTCAAATCATTTGAAAACAACAGTTTTTAATAAAAGACAATCTTTTCGTCATGGTCATAGAGCTGTCTTTTGAATGGCACCAAATGAGGAGAACGTTAAAAAAAATCATACGACAAAAATAATCCACTGATGTAGGAAAAAAACAATAAGCAAACACAAATATGACAGGCAACTACTCAATTTCAGGCTTTTGACATGATTAGACTAAGAATGATATGGACGAGTTGATATTTTTTGAGAACGTTAAGTTTCCCCTTACCGGAGTAACGGCACAACCGAACAAACTACAAAACTCGCGTTGAAGAGGCTCGACTTATCAGTGATTATCAGCTTATAACAACTAATGTTAAGAAAAAATATATCAAGTACCAATCTTAGAATTAATAGAAAAGATGTATTGGCTTTATTGACTACAGTGTCTGAAAAACAGACCAAACAGTAACAACTAAAATATTATACAACGAACCATGAATGAAATTTTAAGGTCAGATGAAGCCTGTCAACTGAACACGTATGTACCCTTTCACTCATTCCATGCAGAAAATGCTGCCGATCATATGATTATAGTATCTAATAAATATACCAAACAACAAAAGCTTAACATTGACAACTAAACCATGGCACGAGGTTGAAGTCAGGCGAGACATGTCTCACAGACATGTATACCATGCATAGATCCCATATTTCTTCTATATAGTTATTATGTTACTCATAGTGCCATAGTGTGTCACATAAAAACAAACTTTTTTTTCAAGCTGTCACTCAATATGAAAATGAGTTCAAAAACAATGGTCATATCAGCAAACGGAAATTTCTATACAAGGTTATAAACATTACGAGCATTTTGTTATGTTTTGATTAATTGTTAATCAAGCTAAAACATTTATTTTAGCATTTTCTCCAACAAATATCTCCGTAATACGCATGTGTGTACAAGCTTTTCAAGATTGTAACGTCTATAAACTTTATCGAGATATTTGACTTTTATGATTAAACATTACTTTATATGTAATATCGAAACTGTATTTAGATCTTCAATTATTAATGTTCATCGCTCGGGCAGTTTCCGATGCGATGTTAACATGTCATCAGATAAAATCTACCTACCTTATTTGTTCGTAAATTGTAAACTAATTTGAACATTTCATCTTATTGAATAACTTTGCTTTCAAAAGTTACTCTGACAAGTATATCTATATTCGCTATTAGTTGATACATGCAACTCGTAGACGGATTTCAAGCAAATTTTCACTACTATTTTATTTTCATGAAAATATTTGATATTTTATGATATCTTTTAGATACACTTGAAGTGACACATAGTATTTGGTAAACGTATTTCATTACCCTTTAATTGACGTGGACATAATTAAACAATAGAATCACAACGCATATAAATACTGTTTAAGTGACACATAGTTAGCAATTGTTAATCAATTGAAATGTAAAAAGTATGAAATTCAATGTTATGGTTCCAGTCCCGAACACTTAATTTCATAGTGTATACCTTCCCATTGATTATTTTACAATCGATACATAATCTGATCATTGTAAAAAGAAGTAAAAAGTAAAATCACAAAAATACTGAACTTTGAGGAAAATCAATTCGGAAAGTCCATAATCACATGGCAAAATTAAATAGCAAAACGCAAAACAAATGAATGTGGAATTAATTAAATGAAAGAAAAAAAAAAGACCCGACTCTTCATTAATTTAACGAGCTATGTGTTATGAATAATCTGCCCCACTGAATCAAAGCTCTCTCATTTGTACAACTTGTGATAATGATTTACAAAATATTGTGCCTATCAATATTATAATCTTCATTCAGACATAAAATAATGGTGATTGAAACAAATGATATAATTCCTATTTAGGGATTTTAAATTTTAACCTGAGAATTGTTTAACAATTTAAGTTCTTTTCATTTTAATGTTATATTTAAACTGCCATTTTTTTATCTTAAAATGTCCTGTACCAATCAGGAAAATGGCCAATGTTATATTATAGTTCGTTTCTGTGTGTGTTACATTTTAATGTTCTGTTTCTGTTGTGTCTTAGTTATTCTGTTGCATTTGATGCGTTTCCCCTCAGTTTTAGTTTTTAACCCGAATTGGTTTTTTTTTTCTCAATCGGTGTAATTAATTAATTGAAGTAATCTAAAAAAAAATGTTTATAATACTAGTAGATGTAATTGTAATCCTGTTCAGATGATATTCTTTGCTTTATAATGTTTATTCCTGTCTACTATAATTTTCCATATGGTTGGCAAATACGCAGGTTCTTTTTTATATTAAAAACTGTAGTTTCCCAAAAAAATGTCTATTCCTTTCAAGATGAATCCATTACGCCATGCATTTGTTTTGAAAATATTATTAGTTACATAGTGTGCTAGTGACCTCATACGGTATATATGGGGTCAGTAAATTCCATATGTGGTGAGAGCGAAGCTCGAATCCCAATATGGAATTTACTGACCCCATATATACCGCATTAGGTCAATAGCACAATATGAAATGAAATAAATAGCTAACTTTCAGAAAAATAATAAAATTAGAAGCTGTTGTTATTAGATAATGAGTATGCATGTTGTCTGCTAAGTCATGACCAGAACACAAAACATACTATTTATAATGATGCATAATTCAACTATTTACAAATTTATATAAATAATAACTTGTTTCCTACATACTGCTTGGTAGTTCAAAACTGTCCTATTAAGCAGGGATACATACATTAGACTATGATAGATGTACAATTTCTGTTTCTATTTTGTATTACTTCTAATATTAAAATCCAATAACATTATAAAAAAAAATTATCGCTAATATTAATAAAGTGTTTTGAAATTTATACAAGACAAATCTGACTGCAATTAAAAATTCCTAAAGATTTTTGAAATCATTTTTCTTTTTAAATTTCAACCGTTATTAAAGGAGTAGGTCCGGTAAGGACCAATTTTGGCCTCAAATTTCAAGTTCATCTGACGAAAGATTTTTACCACTTTTTAAACATTTAAGTGTCTATTTCATTAGAATCAATTAGTTTATGTGAAAGATTTTAACTGATTTAGTCATTTTAAACGATCCGATTCAAGCTCAAATATGGAAAATCTACCAAATATGCCGAAAAATGTCACTTTTCAGATGGTTTTTGTCAAAAATGAAAGTGTCTGCATGCATGTTCATCCTCAAACTTTATATATGTTATGTATTATCATCAAATACAACTTACATTTCAATATTAAGGATGAACACGAATGCAGCCACTTTCGTTTTACTTGTAAACCTTCTAAAATTTTAATAAATTGCTAGAATTGTGAAGATTTCAGTAATTACGCATGACTTAATGGTGCTAGTACCCGATATATGTGCATTTTATTGTCAAAAACAGCCCATATTTATGTTGCAGAATCATTTTACTGTCCAATAAATAACTAAAAGATTACATTTAAACAATTTTGTAAAACTGCTTTATTTTGGGGCCAAAAAAGGGTCTTACTGGACCTACTCCTTTATTTAAAAATTCTAAATGTTCCTCTTGCAGATCTTCTTCAAAGTTCTGTACTATTTTCCATATAGAATATGTGAAAAATTCCTCGGCTACACAACACACCACATACAATGTTTTTTTCTGTCTTATTATACGTCTGCAGCTGAAGCTTTACACACAGAGTGGTAAGCGTTGCTCAATAGTGCATAAGAAAAACAAGTCTCTAACAGATCCATGGTTAAAAATGGAGATTCTGTGACAAACTGCAAAAAAGTTGATAATGTCATATAAAAATAACTCCTCAATTGTAATCCCAATTGCCACAAATTTTAAGAGCCAAAAAATTTTCAATTTTTTTTTCTGGCTTTTCATTTGTTTTTGTAGTTAAAATAATAGAAAAAAATAAAAAGACTTTTCTTTTACTGGTCCAAGACTTTTTTTATGGTCTAGGGGAAATCTTAAAATGTGCCCTGAATGTATCAAATACTTTACAACTATCCTGATATAAGTGCTACTGTCCTGTCAATCATTATATCTCAAATAAGGGACTTCATTTTCTTTACTGAGATGACCTTTATACACTGGTTTTCACATATTAATCGAAGATATGAATAGTTTAAAATTGTTTGTTATATTTATCTAAATCTAAAAATGCATGTATATGTATATTCAACATAACATATGTTATCTTAGAGATAAATGTAATCACCATTAGTATATGCATATATTTATACGCAACCATGATTTATACCATATTTTTGATACTACTAAATATTCTTCTCATCGTGTTAGTAGCATTTATCCTATTTGTATTTTGATATATATTTAAAGGTAAGCTACTTTTATTCATGCCTGATAGTTGACCATTGTACTTGTAGATTTAGTGATGTTCAACAATAAAATATTGAAAATATTTTTTCAGTATGGTTATATAATCCTTACACTAAAGAATATCAATCCAAATGTGTACACAATATATTGTCATTGATATGGTTATTTTATAAATTATATGTTTACAAAATTATAGAATTTTTCAAATACTAAGGCTTTTCTACCGCAGGCATAGATTACCTTAGCTGGATTTGGCAAAACTTTTAGGAATTTTGGTCCTCAATGCTCTTCAACTTCGTACTTTATGTGGCTTTTTTAATATTTTTGGATTCGAGCGTAACTGATGAGTCTTTTGTAGACGAAACGCGCGTCTGGCGTATATACAAAATTTAGTCCTGGTATCTATGATGAGTTTATTTACTACCACTGGGTCGATGCCACTGCTGGTGGAGATTTATTTCCCCGAGGGTATCACCAGCCCAGTAGTCAGCATTTTTTGTGCTGACATGAATTGTCATTGATATGGTTATATTATAAATTATATGTTTACAAAATTTAGAATTTTTGAAATACTAAGGCTTTTCTACCTCAGGCATAGATTACCTTAGCTGGATTTGGCAAAACTTTTAGGAATTTTGGTCCTCAATGCTCTTCAACTTCGTACTTTATTTGGCTTTTTAAATATTTTTGGATTCGAGCGTCACTGATGAGTCTTTTGTAGACGAAACGCGCGTCTGGCGTATATACAAAATTTAGGCCTGGTATCTATGATGAGTTTATTTGTTAAAAGAATTTAAACTCTAAGTTGTATATTCGCATCTTCCTTGTTAAATACTTTTTGCTTTTTTAATTGCTATTCTTATATACGTTTCAGTGGATTTTTTAATAATTACGGCATGCCCTTGCCTCACAAGAAACTGTTAATGCAGAACTTAATATGTGTATTTAACACTTAAGCAACGTTGTGATTACTAGTAACTGTAATTTATATGTCACTTGACAGGGATAATGGCTTTACTAGAAATATGATCTGCCTGCAGTCCATGAAGTCTTTGAAGGTGTGAAAGGTATTTCTATAACAAATACGAAAGATCTGCCGCCAGCAACCAAGAACAACAGGATGAAATAACTAAGGACAATCACTGAAAAGGAGAGGTACAATATTTCTTTAAATCATATGAAACTCTAAACTAAAAAAGAATATGGATATCATTTTTTATAAGTAAATGGCTAGTTTTAATCATAAAACTTATGTACATATTCTTTTTTCTGAAGAATATTATTTAATTTGTCCAAATTTTAAAAAAAATTACTTTTTTTCATTGTTGTCAACAATTCGCCGACATGTTTCCGTATACATTTACCTCAACGTGACCTTTCTCGTAAAGATCCGGTGATCACAATTCGCAGGTGCGAAGGGAAAAACCCAAATTGACAGAGAGAGTCAAAAATCGTAAATATCACTCCGTCATCGAAATAAAATATGTCTTATATTGTACATGATATACGCGTGCTTACCTGACTATCCATGCTTCTTTGTTGATCGTTCACAAAGGTGACAAGTGGTGACCTTCGGCTTCATAACACGACAACCTGCCAGATGTTCACAACGACACAGACCGAGTACAATATTATTTGACGATTATACGAAATAGATGCGTAAAAAGTAATAATATCGACCACAGAAGACTTACTAAGCTTATGATATTTGCATGTATTTATTCAAGAACTGGATTTACTTTTTTTATCAGTCACTCGTTTCATATGACTTTAACTGAATTATATATCTTATATATTTGAATTAATATTTTTAAGAAACAAATTGTACAGATATAAAAGGGGCGGGAAGTAACCAGATGGACATACAAACTCACTAATCAAAAATTAACTGACAACGCCATGTCGAAAAAAGACAAAGACAAACAGACTAACAATAGTACAAAAACACAACATAGAACACTAAAGTCTAAGCAATACGAACGCCACCAAAACTGTGGTCGATTCAAGGTGCTCCGGAGGGTAGGCAAATCCTGCTCCACATGGGGCATCACATTTCTAATTATTTGAAATAAAACAAATATGACCATTTGTGCCATTGAACAGCAAACATGATGCAAAGTGATCTACAGCAGCTGTTTTGTATAAGCATAGGGAATAAATCATAGATTTGAAACAATGGATGAATTGTGGTTTTTAAAGGAAATTAAAAACCTATTTATCTCATTTGAGATCATGAATATATTTCAAAGGCCTTCATTACGTGCAAACGACCTGGTAAAAAGTTGTACTTCGACATTATTTTGTTACAATGAAAACAGTATCTTCACTGATAATAAACACTTCAATATGTGTTACCAAATGTTCAAAACCCTCATAATTTGCACTATAAATATTGAAGGCTATCAAAACCTAGATTATCTCTGTATAACTTATGTGATCACCAGCCCAGTAGTCAGTACTTTGGTGTTGACATGAATATCAATTATATTGTCATTTTTATAAATTTCCTGCGTCTTATGTAGACGAAACGCGCGTATGGCGTATTAAATTATAATCCTGGTACCTTTGATAACTATTATGATTCATATGAACTTCGGAATTATTGTTGTAATTGAATTGAGAAAAACTGGAGTGCATAAACATTTTTTATTTAGAAATATTGTTATTATGACCTAATAAGTATGTTTTATTACAGGAAATAGGAGAAGACAAAATGGATTATAGATTTATCTACGAAAAGGACAAAACTTGTGTGCACCTTGGAAATACATTCAGTTCTTTCGAATACTTTTTAACATTTTTTTTTCAATGATACATAGTTCTTTTAAATTCCTTATCCATACTAAAATGCAACGATAACTATATATGATTTCCTATTCCAATAAACTGTTAACACAGAGATCTGTCCTGGTTCATCAGATGAAAGATTTTTGACACTTTTTAAGTGTCTACTTAAGTAGATTCAATTAGTTTATTTGAAAGGTTTGGTGACTAATTTAGTAATTAAAGATGGTCTAATTCAATTAGACCGTTGGTTTTCCCGTTTGAATGGTTTTACACTAATAATTTTGGGGCCCTTTATAGCTTGATGTTCGGTGTGAGCCAATGCTCCGTATTGAAGGCCGTACATTGACCTATAATGGTTTACTTTTATTTATTGTTATTTGGATGGAGAGTTATCTCATTGGCACTCACACCACATATTCCTATATCTATTCTATTAAGTATTAGAAATCTATCAAATACGCCATAAAATATCACTTTTCAGATGGTTTTTGTCAAAACTGAAAGTGGGATCATCCGTGTTCATCCCGATGATAACATTTATAGTGTTATGTATCATCTTCGAATACAACTTTCATTTAAATATTAAGAATGAACACAAATGCAGCCACTTCCATTTAAGACAAAAAAAACGTCTAAACATTAACTCAAATGCTAAAATTGTAAAGATTTCAGTAATTTAGCATGACTTAAGAAGGGATGCTAGTACCCAATACATGTGCATTGTAGTGTCAAAAACACTCCATATTTATGTAACAGGAGTATTCTACTTTCTAATGAATAGGTAAATGTTTACATTTTAACAATTTCGTACAACTGCTATATTTTAGGGCCAAAAAGGGGTCTTACTGAACCTACTCCTTTGTATTTTTACTATAGGTTATGGGCCTGTCAACAAAAACCAGAGTTTTTGTACCTAGATCTTTGACCAAGGAAGTTGTACATATGTTACAGTGAATTTGTATAATCAGTGATTATGTAGAATCCCTGAAATTTTCAGAGATTATGTAGACAAGACAAGACAAGACAAGACAAATACTTTATTAAAGTCTCACCACTTGTTTCATACAAAATGGACAGCTTTTTAAAACACAAGTTTTAACAACAAGACACACTCTATAAAAAGTTATGAGAGACTATAAAACAATTTTCTTAAATTATGATAAAAATTCAAGTCAACTATCATGAATAAAAATACATTTTTTCTTTATTAAAATTTCATAGCAGATGTTGGCAGTATAGAATACCATTTACAAATAGAACATGAAATTCCATTTGACGATGGCTTTTAATGAACAAACAATAACTTTAAAGGGAATCTTGATATTATTAATTTTGAAGTCTTCAACTTTATCTCAAAACCCTGTGCTAGTTATATCTTTAAGATAATCCTCTGTGTTTAAAAACAAAATTATTTCATCTGATTAGGAATATGAAAGTAAAAAAATTATAATTTGTCTATATTTATTATTTTTTTATTTTTTTAACAAACCAAGGATCCTTAAATTATTCATAATCACTAAAATTATATTAGGAAATTTGTAGAATATGTAAAATAACTGGATATTTTTAGGGATTATATATAATAACTGATGATTTTAGTGATTCTACATATTCACCGAAAAATCAGGGATTCTACATAATCCCTGATTATACAAATTCACTGTAACACATACATTAAGACTTTTTGTTATATAAACTATGAAATCATAATGGTTCTCAAGATATAGGGCGGACACAATATTTAACAAAGGAAATGGTGTTGTCCACTGAAACCAAAGTTTTTTACCTTGAACTTTAACATATGAAGTTGTACAAACATTATGACATATATCAAGATGCATGATTTCTGGGTTGATAACATATTTGCTACGTTCGGGGGACGTGTTTTTCAACAGACTGTCGGCATTCCGATGGAAGCAATTGTGTCCTCTTCTTGTCGACTTGTTTCTTTATTATTATGGATAAGAAGTTAGCAATATATTTTAACTTTACTTTTCGCTATATAGATGATGTTATCTCACTTAATAATTCAAAATTTAGTGACTATGTTGAATGCATCTATCCAATTGAAATAGAAATAAATGATACACTAGACACAGTTAAGTCGGTCTCATATCTTGACTTACATATTGAAATTGACAATTAGGGTCTGTTTGAAAACAAAACTTTACGACAATAGAGATGATTTCAGCTTTCCAATTCTGAACTTTCTATTTCTTAGTAGCAACATTCCAGCAGCACCTGCATACGGGGTATATGTATCACAATTGATACTATATTCCCGTGCTTGTATTTCCTATCATAATTTTCTTGATAGAGGGTTGCTGCTCATAAGGAAACTACTAAAACAAGAGTTCCAATTGGTGAAGTTGAAATCATCACTTCGTAAAATAGTTATCAAAGGTACCAGGATTATAATTAAATACGCCTTCCGTCTACACAAGACTCACCAGTGACGCTCAAAACAGTTAAAAAGCCAAACAAGTACAAAATTGAAGAGCATTGACGACCCAAAATTCCAAAAGTTGTGCCAAATACGGCTAAGGTAATCTACTCCTGCGATAAGAAAATCCTTAGTTTTTCGAAAAATTCAAAGTTTTGTAAACAGATAATTTATAAAAATGAACATATAATTGATATTCATGTCAACACCGGAGTGCTGACTACTGGGCTGGTGATATCCTTGGGGACGAAACATCCACCAGCAGTGGCATCGACCCAGTGGTGTTAAATAGTTATCAAAGGTACCAGGATTATAATTTAATACGCCACACGCGCGTTTCGTCTACATAAGACTCATCAGTGACGCTCATATCAAAACAGTTAAAAAGACAAACAAGTACAAAGTTGAAGAGCATTGCATGAGGATCCAAAATTCCAAAAAGTTGTGCCAAATACGACGATTTTATCGACGCCACTTCACGAGTTGGTTGACCGTTATGGAGTAGCCGTTTCACAGATGATATCGGATGTGGTCCTTACGTCATAACTACAATCCCCTTCCCTTTTATGAATGTGACCTACCGAATAAGACTATTTATCGGATTTTTTATAACATTCGCAACACGTGGAGCAGGATCTGCTTACCCTTCCTGAGCACCTGATATCACTCCTAGTTTTTGGTGGGGTTCGTGTTGTTTATTATTTAGTAGTTTTCTATGTTTTGTCATGTGTACTCTTGTTTGTCTGTTTGCCTTTTTCATTTTTAGCCATGGCGTTGTCTGTTTATTTTCGATTTATGAGTTTGACTGTCCCTCTGGTATATTTCGTCGCTCTTCTATGGTGTTGTATTAGTTACATGTCAAGTATTAAGTATGAAATTATAACAGTTCACTAGCTGTAGAGCGGGAACAATTTGGTACAAACAGACGGACGGACAGATTGATCACTATAGGGCGAGGGTTGGGCTTAAATAACCTCCATATATAAATGTTAAAATAATTGTTTATCAAATACCATTGACATACCACTAGTCTCATACCTGATGAAAAAAGTATTCTGTTCAAGCAGATCTATTCTGACTCAAACAAAAACCAACATCCCCCGGTTGAAGTTAAATTTTTGCATGCTCCCCCGTATATATTTTGTTCTTGCTCCGGTGATGAACAAGACGCCAATAATATACCGACAGCTTTGTGTGTGAAACACGTCAAACAGTTTCTTTATTTTTTATTTTCTTCTTTTCACAAAAAAATCATTCGTCTCTGTTCTCTTTCTTCTTTCCAAATTGTGTCTCTTTCAAAAGCTTCAACAATAACATTTTTTTTAAGTCTCTAACAGCGTGAAAGAAGGCAGAACGTTCCTCTTCACTGGCTGTTTATTCAGTTCCAAGTGCTCCTGTTTCATCATGGTACTGAAAGTTCTCTATGTTGATAATTATTTGTCCGGTTTAGACAGCCTGGTTCCCAGCTTCATCACTTGGTTAGCTCAGTGTTGCAGTTAGCCTGTCAATTTATTTGTTTTTTATATTTCTGAATAAAGCAGATCTCTCCTCTTGCTGTTTCTTCTTTTTCTTTCTTTGTTTTCACTGTCAAGCAAGATACACGTTCACATATAAACTAAATCACGTTTTTTTTTAAATAAACTCTTTTGATAATGATCGATCTAAATATGTTATTCACCTTAAGCTTAAATGGTGATATTTTCTTTGCCCATGTAGTTTCTGTCCGTAATCGTATGGTATGTGTAGTAAGGTTTCAACATCTAATGATTATTTTGCCATTGTTATAAGTAAGAAATCGCAGTTGAGACCAGTCACTTATGCACAGTTCCAGAATAAACTGTCTTAGATCTGTTATTCAGAAGACAGGGAGAGATTCTTCTTCATATGAATCCAATAGTTTTAGGACCCCTCGTTTATTTTTTATGTGCCTTGTGATCTGGTTCAGTTAAATAGAATATCTGGGCAAGCGATGCCTAAAGCGATGTATTTATAATGTTATATGAAGAATAATATGTCAGTGGTTACAGAAACATTGCATTTTTTTTTATAATTGGGGAAATATTCAAATGACATATTTTACATGGATCTCAGTTGTCGCGGTCCTTATCAGATGAGCCAGGATAAATACAAAAGTCATTAAGAAACATGATTAAGTGTATATCATAGAGATATTTGGTTAGCTGGTTAGCTGGTTAGCTATTCTCATATTATTTTTTAGTTAGGTATACACATAATGTAGTTAATAACTCAGTTGACAAAATAAATGCTGTTTATAGATAAGGAATTTAGTGTTACTATCAAATCTTATTCGTACACTATTACGATTTTTAGTGTTTCTTCTTTTATGCCAAGGCCTGTTGATTTTTCGTATCATAACAGGTCTGTAGTGTACAAGTGTTAATTAATGATTAAGAAGAACGTCTTCTAAGAGTATTTTAAGTTATATTAGGTCTTATAAAATATTTTTACACAGAGGTATTCCTAATCCAGTCAGTAGTTTACTGATGATTTGCCTTTAAAGATGGTGGGCTTCATCTTTAAAACGAAGCTGGGCAATACCACTGACATTTGCAAGGGTTTTTAGAATGCTATCAATCATATGTATATAATAACTTCTATTAAGTAGTAGAAGCTATCATAATGGAAGTGTTTCATTCCTTAGGTACTGTTTTTTTGGGGGAATTTTCAAGCACAGGTTGTTTCATCCTGTGGATTAAATAATATAGTGCCACTTTGAATAGCAAAATTGTGGCGTACTGAGTGACCAACTCACTCCATATGCCAAGTAGTTTTATCACAAACATCGACACAAAGGTGTGGAGTTTGCCCAACTTATGAAAGGAATTTAATGAGAAGTCATATGAATAAAGGTCTCATATCCAACTAAACAGTTTTCACTCGACACCTGTTAAGATCTGTTATATTCATTTGTCGCTACACTAACACACTATTAACTGGTTTTTTTTTTGTTTTGTTTTTTATATTGGATCGTGTTGACCGACCCATATTTGACGGTTCTGATTCTTTTCGTTAGATGGGCGAGTTTGGAGACCTAAATTCGTATTGAATAAACTCATGTTCAATATTGGGACGAGTTGGTCTGGGGCGATTTAGCGATGGTGTTTTACTTCCGGCATAAATCACGTGATTCCTTAAAAAAACTACAAATGAAGACATCAAACAGCGTAATTGGAGGTGAGTTCTTAAAATATAATTTTCTCCATTCAAACTGTTTATTTTTTATTTCAATTTGACAAGATACGTCGATTGACATTTATGAAAATAAATATCGTTCAAAAAAAGTTTGTTTAAAGCTACTGGCATTACAAAATTAGGAAATACTATCATTCATGATCTATGGAGTATTCCAGAAAAAAATTGTTTTGTACACCCCGTTCACTTTATGATTTCACGATAACAGATATTTTTACCCAAAACTGTAATAAGTTACTAGTTGGATGATGTAATCTGGTTTTACAAGTTTATATGGGGACGAAGTCCCCTATAACAGTAGAAAATTCAATAAAAAATCAAAAAAAAAATCGGGAAAATTTCCCGAATTTTTCATTGAAAATCGTTCAATTTTGAATTTCTGGATCTGCGCAGAAACCACTTCCGTTTCCGGTCTTGTATTAATGAGACTGAGAATAAAAAAAAATATTTATCAGTCTTTAAGAAAGGAACTAATACTTATTCATTTAATAAAAAATGTTTGTTATCAAACAAACGTTTCCTGATGACAGCGTTCGTTGTTTACATTGAAGATGACGTCATAACTTATATAACGTCACAACTAAAATCCCTAACAACAGAACCAAAATCGGAAATCGTAATTCCTGCCTCATATTAATCATACCTGCCAATCTCTGAAACCTTCAAAGAGGGAGATCTCCCCCTCAGATATGAGAACGTCTGGGGAAATTTTGTGCAATGACATTTTCAAGTAAAATATATATGACCTGTTTATTTATTCATCTACAAAACACCAATAAGGTCTAACCTTTTCTCTGCCAAAGGGCCTATCAGGCCTATTCAAAAACACTACCGTTGAGTGCCACGCTAAGGCCCAAAGGCCAACGGAATTTTGACGTTACGTAATAATAAGCATTACGTCATAGTGCCAGAGTGCTTGATTTGGAAAATGGCTGGCGTCAATGCCGTGGATTCGGGTTTTGCCTGTCAGAAGAAGATGAAGAACCAGAGTTTTACGTTACCCAACGGGGAACAATTAGAAAGCCAGATAAAACTGGATTTTTACAAATTTATGTTAATTATGCTCATCATCAAAAATACTTTATCCGTACTAAAAGAAATAATCTAAGTAAAAAAAGTAGATTTTCCTTCTTTGAAATCATAAAAAAAAATTCTAAAAAGAATTTCTCAGTTTATTCAACGTGAGCAAGCGAGAGCACCTGATAGCTTGGTATATAAATGTTCGAAATTCTTTATTTTCGAAAAATAAAATGATGTCGCATTGTTGTTTTGTTTAGAAAAGTTGTATTTTTTGTTTATACTAACTATAAAAAAAAACATCAGTCTGAAACTTTAAATTGCCCTGTATCAATTATTCAAATTATCTTCTGTTGTGTTTGTCGGTGTTTCTGTTTCCATGTACTATATGGTTACTGAATGAATTTGAATTTATATAAAAAGTGTTATTAGCTAAACAAAACAAACGTATAAAAGGACAAACTAGCACACAAAATTTCGAAGCACAAACATGTTCTGATAACGTTTACAGAGTACATGTTTCTTAAGGATGTATTCTTCTGACTTTTCAGTCTCATTCAGTCTCGTTGAAATCTCGTTCTTGAATTATATCCAAAACATGTGACAAAAGTTGAATATATCAATGAATTTAAAAAATATTATAATCAAACATAACTCTGTGAAAAAATTGTGTATTAACAATGAATCCTTTTTGAGTAATCCAGTTTTCAAATTTTACGACCAATCAAGTCAGTATTTTAAGCCAAAATTTTGAGAAAATGGGTAAGGGATACAAAAAATGATTTTACAAGAATCATGTACATCCCAAATCATTTTGGTCTTTTCAAATTTCTTAGATATGTGTTGATCAATCATTTATTACAAAAAAAAATGCAATAATGTGCATTTTGTTCTTAAAACTGAGAAAAATCACAAAAATACAAAATTGACAACATGGTAAATTTTACACAAAAAAGCGTCAAAATATGATAAAACTTTCTTATATTAACACCTACCTATAGTTTTTTTAAGCAAAATTTATTCAGATTGGTCAACTTCATCTTTATAGAAAGTATGAAAAAAAGTTTAATTGTGGAACTGTGATTTTTTTCACGATAATAGCCCAAAAATAGGTAAAAATCGATGAAAAATGGAAAAATCAACAAAATTGGGCATTTTCAAAGGGCCGTAGCAAAAAAAGAAGTGCACCACCATATGATTTTTTCTTCACAAATTATTTTGTTATAGTCTTCTTAACCCAAAAATCAGGTTAAGAAAAAAAGTTTAATTCTAGAAATTTTTGGCTCCTCAGAGGTGTACATCCTTAAGAAAAGTAAAAACATTAGATGACTCAATTATCTTCAAATATTCTTCAAACAATTCTTTTTCTTTCTAATCAAAAGTAAAATCCAACATAATGTGCCTTCAAAATATATATTTTAAATGTGTTAAATATTTGAAACCAATAGCAAAAGATTAATCCATAAGACAGAAAAAAACGATACAAAAATGGAAAGGAAAGAGAAGGGGTCAACAAACACTGCCGCCCATAAATTGTATGACTTGATCCCTACTACACAAATATTACACCCAATTTGATAGTCAAACATTTTTGTTTCTAAGCAGAAATTGCGTAGCATGAGATATATAAGTAATATTTTTTGTTGTCCCCTTTGTAATCATATATGTCAAATCGATACTGTGTCGTTCCCTCAAGATGCTATGTCGTTCCCATAAGATAGTTTTCTCTTTCCCTCAAGAAACTATGTCGTTCCCACAAGATAGTTATCTCGTTCCCTCGTGATGCTATGTCGTTCCCTCAAGATGATATGTTGTTCCCTCAAGATAGTTTTCTTGTTCCCTCAAGATATTATGTCTTTCCCATAAGATGGTTATCGCGTTCCCTCAAGATGATATGTCGTTCCCTCAAGATATCATGTCGTTCCCTCAAGATATTATGTTGTTTCCTCAAGATACTCTGTTTCCCGTCAAGATGATATGTCGTTCCCTCAAGATGCTATGTTGTTCCCTCAAGATAGTTATCTCGTTCCCTCAACATAGCAATAAAATCATATTATTATAATATGAGGGAACAACATAGTATCTTGAGGGAACGACAGAGCATCTTGAGGGACCAACATAACATCTTGAGGGAACGACATAATATCTTGAGGGAATTACATAGCATCTTGAGGAACAAGATAACTATCTTGTGGGAATGCCATAGCATCTTGAGGGAACGACATAGTAGAAAGTAGGAGAAAAAAATATAGAGCCCGGGAGAAAGAAAATAAGATATTTTATAACAAAAAAAAATTTCTGAATAAAAAAAAATAAAAATCATTGCTTGTTTTGTCTTAAGTGTGAAGATATTGTTGTTGCACTTTTACATTTTAGATTTCAAAATTGTATATAAGTAAGTAATTAAGACGTAAATATAAACAAGAGGAAAAAGAAAAATCATGAATGATTTTGTCCTCGATCAAAACGTATATATTCTGTTATTAAAAAAAATTATTGCCCGAGTTCTAATATTCGCAACTGCATGGTGACAACTTTTCAAAGTTTTGTATTTTATTAAACACACTTGAATAACCATTGGACGGTCGTGGAAGGGTTTCAACATGCTTGTCACTAAGAAAAGTTAACCCCACAGCTAAAGCAAATATGATATTCTGACCTTGTGGAATGTGCAGTTAAAATTATAATTTTTTTTTTAATTTTTATACGACCGCAAATTTTGAAAAAATTTTCGTCGTATATTGCTATCATGTTGGCGTCGTCGTCGTCGTCGTCCGAATACTTTTAGTTTTCGCACTCTAACTTTAGTAAAAGTGAATAGAAATCTATGAAATTTTAACACAAGGTTTATGACCATAAAAGGAAGGTTGGTATTGATTTTGGGAGTTTTGGTCCCAACATTTTAGGAATTAGGGGCCAAAAAGGGCCCAAATAAGCATTTTCTTGGTTTTCGCACTATAACTTTAGTATTAGTTAATAGAAATCTATGAAATTTTGACACAAGGTTGATGACCACAAAAGAAAGGTTGGGATCGATTTTGGGAGTTTTGGTTTTATCAGTTTAGGAATAAGGGGCCAAAAAAGAGCCCAAATAAGCATTATTCTGGGTTTTTGCACAATAACTTTAGTTTAAGTAAATAGAAATCAATGAAACTTAAACATAATGTTAATGACCACAAAAGGAAGATTGGTATTGATTTTGGGAGTTTAGGTCCCAACAGTTAAGGAATTAGGGGCCAAAAAGGGACCCAAATAAGCATTTTTCTTGGTTTTCGCACCATAACGTTAGTATAAGTAAATAGAAATCTATGAAATTTAAACACAAGGTTAATGACCATAAAAGGAAAGTTGGTATTGATTTTGGGAGTTTTGGTCCCAACAGTTTAGGAAAAAGGGGCCCAAAGGGTCCAAAATTAAACTTTGTTTGATTTCATCAAAATTGAATAATTGGGGTTCTTTGATATGCCGAATCTAACTGTGTATGTAGATTCTTAACTTTTGGTCCCGTTTTCAAATTGGTCTACATTAAGGTCCAAAGGGTCCAAAATTAAACTTAGTTTGATTTTAACAAAAATTGAATCCTTGGGGTTCTTTGATATGCTGAATCTAAAAATGAACTTAGATTTTTTATTATTGGCCCAGTTTTCAAGTTGGCCCAAATCGGGGTCCAAAATTAAACTTTTTTGATTTCATCAAAAATTGAATAAATGGGGTTCTTTGATATGCCAAATCTAACTGTGTATGTAGATTCTTCATTTTTGGTCCCGTTTTCAAATTGGCCTACATTAAGGTCCAAAGAGTCCAAAATTAAACTTAGTTTGATTTTAACAAAAATTAAATTCTTGGGCCTCTTTGATATGCTGAATCTAAACATGTACTTAGATTTTTGATTATGGGCCCAGTTTTCAAGTTGGTCCAAATCAGGATCTAAAATTATTATATTAAGTATTGTGGAATAGCAAGTCTTTTCAATTGCACAGTATTGTGCAATGGCAAGAAATATCTAATTTCACAATATTGTGAAATAGCAAATTTTTTTTTAATTAAGAGTTATCTTTCTTTGTCCAGTATAGTAAGCAAGAAATATCTGCAAGAATTTTTTTTAATTGGAGTTATCTTTCTTTTTCCAGAATCAACTTAAATCTTTGTTATATACAATATACAATGTATATTCACTTTTTACTACCAACTGATAAATTTAAATAATCTTTACCATTCAGTGATAACAAGCAGTTTTTTTACATTTTATTTACATTTTATTTTATGATGTATTTAAATGAGTAGTTATTGTTGCAAACTCCATTAGAATATTTTAATTGAGATTAGTTTTGGAATAAGGGAAAGGGGGATGTGATTAAAAAATTGGGTTCAATTTTTCTCATTTGAAATTTCATAAATAAAAAGAAAATTTCTTCAAACATTATTTTGAGAGGATTAATATTGAACAGCATAGTGAATTGCTCTAAGAGAAAACAAAAATTTTAAGTTCATTAGAACACATTCATTCTGTGTCAGAAACCTATGCTGTGTCAACTATTTAATCACAATCCAAATTTAGAGCTGAATCAAGCTTGAATGTTGTGTCCATACTTGCCCCGACTTTTCAGGGTTCAACCTCTGCGGTCGTATAAAGCTACGCCCTGCGAAGCATCTGGTTTTTTTATAAAACCAAACCTGTTCAAACCGCGGCTTCTTATTGGTGATTCAATGTTTTTTGTTATATATCAAACACCTGCTTTTAACATGCATAGTAGAATTATTTTATTTGCTGATGCTGATATGCATGTGCGTGTCACTTTTATCGTTTTTAAATAATGTGTAACTCTTAATTTTATAAAATTACGGGTAACGATAGAGTAAAATGTACTGCACAATAAATAAATAACATAAGTACGTCTGAACAAATTTTATCGGATCATTGGGTGAAAACACATTCTGTATATATAGTTCGTCTGAATATCAGCCAAACAATGTAAGATCTGTAAATTTGCGGAGTTCTATATTCTGTTCAAAAGGGGAATGGCATGTAACGTCGTGATTAAATATTGCATTGTGCATCAAATTTTTAATTTAAAAGTTTCTCTATATGTAACATGTACATTTGAAAGGATTCAAACAGTAAACACAAATTCGTGTACTCCTGTAAATATTATGTAAAACGGAAATGTATTGACATAAAAGATAGTTTCAAAGAGCTGCATCGGATAAAAATTGATCGAATGAAAGTGCGTGTATATATGTGCATGTATATAAGACTCAATTTAAGACTTTGTTTGATTTTGGAACATTCAAATACAAAAAAGAAGATGAATTAGTAGGGTTCTTATAACAACTCAGTTTTCAACACTTACAGACTTTCTGTAGATTAACAGATGTATTGATATACATTTGCATAAGATTGATTTCTATCCGATGTAGCTCAATTTTGATACATTTATGCACTTCTTTCTGACGGATATTAAATTTGCTATTTCCCACGAACTATAATATTTCTTGCATCCTTTTTTATATATATTTTCTGCTCTATCAACTTTGCATATTTCTTAAACATCCGTTAGATTGACTATTTTCGTTTATTATCAAACAAAAATCTAACTGTCAAACGTCGACCGTCGAAACAGAATTGCGTCCATACGGAAAGCATGACGTTATGCATTGTTACGCTTCCTTTGTGACGTTTTCCGTTGAAATTTGAAATCAAGGGCCTATCTCTTGGCACTCAACGGTAGTT
The DNA here is from genome assembly GCA_019925275.1 of Mytilus edulis. NCBI lineage: Eukaryota > Metazoa > Mollusca > Bivalvia > Mytilida > Mytilidae > Mytilus > Mytilus edulis. Next base: position 23,630,695 of record CM034351.1, on the reverse strand, counting down.
TACCCAAAAAAAACGTGGCACTCTAAGGGTTAATAGATATATTTTATTTTTTTATTCATCATGTTCATGGTTATATACAGTGTTCTCCCCAGAAATTTTGGATCAGCATCATATTTGGCGTAAAAAAATAAATTGTATTTTTTCCAATGTAATTTGTCGTGTCGTGGCAATGCTCTATTTCCTTTACGTTACATGCATATACGTTATTTATTACAAAATGTATTATATTGTTAACAACAGACAGTATTTTCAGTTTATGTTTTCTATATATATATGGACCATAATTTGGTATTCGCCTTTGGTTTCATTTTGTATCCTTTTTTATGTTTATAAGTTCTAAAATTTTAACTTTTATTTTGTGGGTTGTGTTGGTGTTAGAATAGAATGAATGGAACAATTGAGTTTTTCGAGAAAAAATTAATACATTTTAATTCACCGTTTACGTGACATGAAACCAAACAGGAAACCAATCTTTATTTTCTTTATTTTGCACAATATAATTCAAAAGGCATAAATAAACACCATTACTAGTGTTACTTGCTTCATGTTAATATTTAAAATCTATTTTCAATGTTATATTAAAGTTTTTTTAAAACCTGACAGGAAACCATATGAAACCGAAAGCATTTTTTTAGTTTTATTTTATTGCAAAATCTGCTTAAAATAATCTGAACAGTATACTTTTTCTTAAAATCCATCTTAAATGTAACAGTATTATAAAACTCCTAAATATGTGCTTGTTTTGAAAACAATTAGTACAATTTATTCAGAATTTTCCATATTTTCTTCATTGATGCAGGATACCATAATCGTTGTATCTTGATGTTTAAGCCAAAAAATTGTATTTATATTTGGTTTTGATATTCCAGTTATATACAATTTATTCCAAATCATTGGCAATGTAACATTCTTTAAATCCAGTAAAGAAAAAAACTTTTAACTTGGAATTAAAATCTTTAAAATAGGCACAATGTGATACTTGTGACCTGTACACCATCTACATGGTTTCCACATTTTAACCTACTTTAGTGGGCTAAAATCAATAAAGTACTTCCTTTCAAGTCATGCATGGTAAAAGTTTACTTCTCCTATGACAAGTTTATTGCGTTTCTGATAAGTGTTTGCAGAACATGAATAAAAAATATTAATTAAAAACTGTGTGACAAAGATTCCAACTTTGTACATTCCAAGTGTAACGGTATATTAACATGTATTTTTTATTAAATTATATTTATTCACCTAAAATATCCAGTAATATTTACTGCTGAAGTTAAATCAATCCAAGGAGCATTGGTACAATGATAAGAGACGTAATTTCGATTGATTTTTCCAAGGACTCTTCACGTCATTATCGGGAAACGAAGTGTGTTCTAATGTCTGTCAAATATGAAATCGATTTTGTCAAGTCATTGGGCATTTATTTTCACACAGGATCGTACATGTACGTAACATTATGCACATAGGAAAACTAACAGACCACCGGCGCAATCTCTTTGACAATTGTATTTTCCTCTTTTAAACAAGACTCAACAAGTCTACAGATTATGTTTGCTAACATCCCGTTGGAAACAAAAACAATGTTTAGACCTAGTATTTCGTACATCCGGCCGTAATAGCGTTATCACATGTTAGTCACATGTTTCACGTATGACCGGAAATGATTAGAACTAAAGGACAAAAACAATTTTAATAAATAACTGGACTTCTGTTTCGTGTGAAATGTAACGCATAACGATAACGTAATTTTCTTACTTAATTATTAGGAAGATCAAAACAAGAATGTAAATCATCTCGGATTTACCTGTTTGAACATCTCGCGAGAGTTCATATTTGCATATTGTTTTTAAGAATTCTATTACAACAAAGCAGATTACATCATCTAAAAATTGCGTTACGAAATCGGACACAAAAATCACCCCACTGTTCTTACATCTGCTACATAAATACTTATAGTTCTCGGCATTTTCTTCTCACTATTCTTATTGGTCGATGTTCTTTGTTATTTGAAAGCAAAAGTTACGATTTTGCCGGTGACGATTATCTATAAATCAGTCATTGTTATGCTCTTCGGAAGCAAAAAGTAACGCGAGAAACGACACAAAAATACGGTTGTAGAATCTTTGAAATTCGTATATTTTAATTTTTGTCGAGCCATCGACTTTAGTCGAAAAACCGAGACAAAGCGATCCTACATTCCGTCGGCGTCGTCGGCGGCGTCAACAAATATTCACTCTGTGGTTAAAGTTTTTGAAATTTTAATAACATTCTTAAACTAAACTGGATTTCTACCAAACTTGGACAGAAGCTTGTTTATGTTCATAACATAGTGTGCAGAAGTAAATTTTGTGAAAATAGAATTCCATTTTTTCCGTATTTTGCTTATAAATGGACTTAGTTTTTCTGCCAGGAAACATTACATTCACTCTGTGGTTAAAGTTTTTGAAATTTTAATAACTTTCTTAAACTATACTGTATTTGTACCAAACTTATACAGAAGCTTGTTTATGATCATAAGATAGTATCAAGAAGGAAATTTTGGAAAAATAAAATTCCATTTTTTCCATATTTTACTTTAAAATGGACTTAATTTTTCTGCCAGGAAACAACATTCACTCTGTGGTTAAAAGTTTTTGAAATTTTAATAACTTTCTTAAAACTATCCTGGGTTTGTACCAAACTTAGACAATAGCTTGTTTATGATCATAACATAGTATCCAGAAGTAAATTTTGTTAACAAATAAATACATTTTTTTGTGCATTTTACTTTTAAATGGACTTAGATTTTCTGCAAGAAAACAACGCGTTCACTCTGTGGTTAAAGTTTTAAAAATTTTAATAACTTTCTTATACTATTTTGGACCTGTACCAAACTTGGACAGAAGCTTGTTTATGATCAAAAGCTAGTATCTATAAGAAAATTTTGTAAAACATTTTGTACCTGTGTATCTGTATTTTACTTATAAATGGACTTAGTTTTTCTTCCAGTTTACGTTGCAGACAGTCTGCAGTTAAAGTTTTCAAAACATATTGTATTTTTACCAAACTTGGACAGAAGCTTCTTAGAATCATGAGATAGTATCAAGAGGAATATTTTTATTGATTTTATTCCTCTTTTGTTGAGCCTGCAATTAACAGCATAAGTAGGCGAGACACTGGGTTCCGCGGAACCCTTAAGAATTTTTTTTTCTAGGGAAGAGTAGCATACACTTGTATGTTGATAAAAATAATGGCATCTTTAGATGTAGTTCCAACTTTTCTTACAGTAATTCACATTTTATCACTTTTCTATAGTTATAGGAAACGGAGCCCAATAGCAAATTATGGTCCATATTCATTTATAATTTAATTTTGGATGTAACACATCTTCTGAATGGCTGGCGTTATTTTGTAATCAGCCCATAGACATAATTTAGTCATGTGACCGTGACGTCATCAATGTTTTTTCATGGTTTTCTAAGGTTTAAAATGGATTAAGAATTAAATTATAAGAAATGACTGTAATATTTTTTTTGTCTATATTCAAAATAACATAAAAAAATGTGGGGCACACTGTTAAATAACCCGCTACGCTTGTTATTCAGTGTGCACCAAATTTTTTATGTTATTTTTTCATAGACAGACATGACAGAAAAAAATATTATTGTCATTCCTTAGGCCAGGATTTTTTAATTTGTTGGTTTACAGATCCGCCGACCCAATTTTGCCGATTTGCAGAATAAAAATAAAATTGATTTTTTATGCTATTTTTATTCCCGTCGACCCTAACAAATATAATTTTTTTTTTTTATGAAATGAAATGCATTAACCACTTACGGAATTTATAATACTTTAATCTGGTTTGAAAACTAAAACTTCCGATTTACGTATCTAAAAATAGACAAATCAATCATAACTGACCTTAAAATATCATTTGCGCAAATAATTTCTCGGAACGAAACCTGTGTTTAAAACCCATTACACATTAAGTTAGTTTCCCGTATTTGTCATCATTCCATTAGATAGAAACATGGAAAATGAACTTGTCCAACAGTGGAAGACGTCTGACAAGTTGAAGAAATTAATTAAAACAAATTCTTTGGAATTTTCTTCAGACTTGTGTCATTGACAATAATATTTTTTTTACTCCATTACTCCATTTACTCCAAAAAAAACGGGAATGCATGACAACTGATGAATCCAATTTCCTTTTTCCAGTTGACGAGTCTATTATGTTTTTGACATGTGTATTGAGACTTATTTTCGTACGACGTTTTTTCTTCTTTTTTTTTTTTATCAGTTCTCGTGTTTGAAGATCATTATGACCAAGTTTCCTGAAATTTATTTAGGGCTATGTTTGTAAAATGACAATTTAATTTCGTCTTTGTCCGTGTACAAAAACCCCCTTTTTTCACAGAAAATTATTAGACGATGTCATGCATTGTTTATGGCAGCTATGAGCAATAATATTTCATTGAACTAATATATAAGAAATGATGATCAAATAGCAAACCAAACATATTGTTAGAAAGGTGAAATTTATATATTTTTTATGCCCACCTACGATAGTAGAGGGGCATTATGTTTTCTGGTCTGTGGCTCCGTTCGTTCGTCTGTGCGTCCGTTCGTTCAGGTTAAAGTTTTTGGTCAAGGTAGTGTTTGATGAAGCTGAAATCCAATCAACTTGAAACTTAGTACACTTGTTGCTTATGATATGATGTTTCTAATTTTAAAGCCAAATTAGACTTTTGACTTCAATTTCACGGTCCACTGAACATAGAAAATGAAAGTGGAAGTTTCAGGTTAAAGTTTTTGGTCAAGGTAGTTTTTGATGAAATTGAAGTCCAATCAACTTGAAACTTAGTACATATGTTCCCTATAGTATAATCTTTCTAATTTAAATGCCAAATTAGATTATTACCCAATTTCACAGTCCATGGAGCATGCAAAAGGATAGTGCAAGTGGGGCATCCATGTACTTTGGACACATTCTTGTTTGCATATTTTTCTGTTTTCAGAGATATTTTTTTTCTGACCGACCGACCCGACTTTTACATGAAGAAAATCTGTAAACCAACAAATTAAAAAACCCTGGCCTTAAATAGTTCTCTTGGGCCAAATAAAAACATATGTGGGGTTCCAGTTACCAATAAGAGGTGCTACTTAAACAAGTGATTTCATTTTCACCTATTTCAGTGATTTGATAAATTCAGTTATCACCTATTTAAGTGATTTTGGTGTTTTCTTTGATCTTCAAATGCTAATTTCATTGATTTTCCATATTTTCACAAACTTTTCTATAATTTTCCTATATAGATCAGTTATCCCTTTTTCTATGGATAATAACTTCACCAGTGTGCTTGGGCAGTAAGTTAGTGCGCTAAAGCTTTTAAAAGTACCCATTGGAATTGTTCTGTAATGAAATATTCATTAACTACTCTGACTATCAGACAAAGGTTAACCTGGTTGGTTTTCTTTAGAGTTAGAATGATATACATCAAGGTTATGTCCTGATCTATAAATTATTCCAGAAAATGCATATTTTAAATAAATTGTAAAAACTGACAGGCTTATCAAGCAAAAGACAATTTCTAGATGTACATAGTTGTTTTTTCAATGGAATTCTTGTCAATTTACCAATAAAAAAATCAAGCTTGTAAGAAAAATATCAAGAAAAAGTTATAAACACTTATTGAAGTGATCTTCTCAAATTACTTGTTTCAGTGATTTTAAAAAGTCTGTGTCTATTTATAGATTTTTTTTTACTATTTCACAGCCAAAATCACTTAAAGAAGTGATTCTGAAATCACTTGTTTAAGTAGCACCCCTGACTGGTTACCCTACCTACCCAGCTAAATGAATGAATGGTTTATTATACAGTGTAGTGCAACCTGTATACATTTGTAGATACAATTGCACTAAATATGTAGGAGAAAACACTGGTTCTTAATAAATAAAAAAAGGGAAAAGAAAAGTATCATATACATGATATAGCAATAAAATTTAAATTAAAAAACTTTTTCTTTATCATGTCTATGAAATTAATGGGTTCATGGTACTCAATGAATTAGTCCCAGTTGTTTCTTTTTATCAAAATGATATATATTTTAACAAATTTATCTAAAAAATAGTCTGTTAATGCTTGGTTTTCTCTTTAGGTATCATTTTTTTTCTGTCTACTATGCCAATTTGTGTATATATAGTAATATTATCGTAAAATCCAGATTTTTGTCATATCTGGTCCGGTTCGGATCAGTAGTTTACACTAAAACATTCAATGGCTGCCAAAAAGATATGAAAAATACAAAAATAAACAATATTTGACAAGAGATTTGGAATGATTATGGCCTTTCTAATGCATTAAATGGATGAAACATAAACTAAAGCCAATTATGATCATTTTCTAAAGAAAGTTTAAAACTTATTTAGCTAAAAATCAAAATTTTCACTCTCTATTTATAAAAAATGATAGAAAGAGAAAGAAAGTGATACTAATATTTTTGAAAGTCATTAAACATGTTAAAAGATACGACTCAACCTCTTTTTAAAAGAGAGAAAAATGTTTGTTTCTTTGAATTTTCATTTTGAAAAACATATTTTGAATTTTTTTATGATTTTCTGATTTCAATTTCTCCTTGTCGAAATTTTTATATTTGTGATTGCAGACTGCGTCAGGTATTAATCATGTCACAAGTGACTGCTTGGGGTATTCGTATTCAAACAGTTAATAACTTATCACCCAAAGGGCAATTAACACCTACAATGTATTTAATCATGCACTCTTTATTGTCCCACTTGAAGGAATTACAATTAAAGGTGATTTATTTTTTTATGATCATAAGCAGTAATTAAATGAAAGTTCAAAATTTAGGACATGGCTTTGCCATATAGAATCGAGAAAAATAACATCCTGAAAATAATTATAGCGTCACGGTAAGAAAATATAGCGACGCTAAAATGGTCTGGGGAGAACACTGTATATACCCTATACAGTATGTACATGTACTACAAGGTGTGTATTTTTTTTGTCTTTTTTAGCTCACCTGGCCCGAAGGGCCTAGTGAGCTTATGCCATCACTTGGCGTCCGTCATCTGTCGTCGTAAACTATTTCAAGAATCTTCTCCTCTGAAACTACTAGGCCAAATACTTCCAAACTTTAACTGAATGTTCATTAGGGTATCTAGTTTATAAATTGTATCCGAAGTTTTGATCTATCAACAAACATGGTCACCATTGCTAAAAATAGAACATAGGGGTCAAATTCAGTTTTTGGCTTATATCTCAAAAACAAAAGCATTTAGAGCAAATCTGACATGTGATAAAAATGTTCATTAGGTCAAGATCTATCAGCCCTGAAATTTTCAGATGAATCAAACAACCCATTGTTGGGTTGCTTCCACTTAATTGGTAATTTTAAGGAAATTTTGCAGTTTTTGGTCATTATCTTGAATATTATTATAGATAAAGATAAACTGTAAACAGCAAAAATGATCAGCAAAGTAAGATCTACAAATAAGTTAATATGACCAAAATTGTCAATTGACCCCTTAAGGGGTTATTGTCCTTTAATGACAATTTTTCACAATTTGTTCATCATATTTGCTAACTTTAAAAAATCTTCTCCTCTAAAACTACTCAACCAAATTCAACCAAACTTCAACTGAATGATCAGTAGGGTGTATAAAATGAAATGGTGTTTTATTTTCTATTTCGTCAAAAAACATGGCCGTCATGGCTAAAAATAGAACACAGGGTAAAATGCAGTTTGTGGCTAATTATATCTCCAGCATTTAGAGCAAATAAGACAAGAATTTAAAGTATTTATTAGATCAAGGTCTACCTGTCCTGAAATTTTCTGCCGAACTGGGTAACTGGTTTTTCAGGTATAATGCCCCTAAATTGATGATTTTAAAGAAATTTTGCAGTTTTTATCCGACCGCAAATTTTGAAAAAATTTCGTCGTATATTGCTATCACGTTGGCGTCGTCGTCTGCGTCGTTGTCGTCGTCGGCGGCATCCGAATACTTTTACTTTTTCGCACTCTAACTTTAGTAAAAATGAATAGAAATCTATGAAATTTTAACACAAGGTATATGACCATAAAAGGAAGGTTGGTATTGATTTTTGGGAGTTTTGGTCCCAACATTTTAGGAATTAGGGGCCAAAAAGGCCCAAATAAGCATTTTCTTGGTTTTCGCACTATAACTTTAGTTTAAGTTAATAGAAATCTATGAAATTTTGACACAAGGTTTATGACCACAAAAGAAAGGTTGGGATTGATTTTGGGAGTTTTGGTTTCAACAGTTTAGGAATTAGGGGCCAAAAAAGGGCCCAAATAAGCATTATTCTTGGTTTTCGCACAATAACTTTGGTTTAAGTAAATAGAAATCAATGAAATTTAAATACAATGTTTATGACCACAAAAGGAAGGTTGGTATTGATTTTGGGAGTTTAGGTCCCAACAGTTTAGGAATTAGGGGCCAAAAAGGGACCCAAATAAGCATTTTTCTTGGTTTTCGCACCATAACGTTAGTATAAGTAAATAGAAATCTATGAAATTTAAACACAAGGTTTATGACCATAAAAGGAAGGTTGGTAGTGATTTTGGGAGTTTTTGGTTTAGGAAAAAGGGGCCCAAAGGGTCCAAAATTAAACTTTGTTTGATTTCATCAAAATTGAATAATTGGGGTTCTTTGATATGCCGAATCTAACTGTGTATGTAGATTCTTAACTTTTAGTCATGTTTTCAAATTGGTCTACATTAAGGTCCAAAGGGTCCAAAATTAAACTTAGTTTGATTTTGATAAAAAATGAATCGGTGGGTTCTTTGATATGTTGAATCTAAAAATGTTCTTAGATTCTTGATTATTGGCCCAGTTTTCAAGTTGGTCCAAATCTGGGTCCAAAATTAAACTTTATTTGATTTCATCAAAAATTGAATAAATGGGGTTCGTTGATATGCCAAATCTAACTGTGTATGTAGATTCTTCATTTTTGGTCCCGTTTTCAAATTGGCCTACATTGAGGTCCAAAGGGTCCATAATTAAACTAAGTTTGATTTTAACAAAAATTAAATTCTTGGGCCTCTTTGATATGCTGAATCTAAACATGTACTTAGATTTTTGATTATGGGCCCAGTTTTCAAGTTGGTCCAAATCAGGATCTAAAATTATTATATTAAGTATTGTGCAATAGCAAGTCTTTTCAATTGCACAGTATTGTGCAATGGCAAGAAATATCTTATTTCACAATATTGTGAAATAGCAAAAAAAAATTTTAATTAGAGTTATCTTTCTTTGTCCAGAATAGTAAGCAAGAAATATCTTATTCCAAGAATTTTTTTTAATTGGAGTTATCTTTCTTTGTCCAGAATCAACTTAAATCTTTGTTATATACAATGTATATTCACTTTTTACTACCAACTGATAAATTTAAATGATCTTTACCATTCAGTGATAACAAGCAGTTTTTTTTACATCTTAATATTTTATGATGTATTTAAATGAGTAGTTATTGTTGCAAACTCCATTAGAATATTTTAATTGAGATTAGTTTTGGAATAAGGGAAAGGGGGATGTGATTAAAAAATTGGGTTTAATTTTTCTCATTTGAAATTTCATTAATAAAAAGAAAATTTCTTCAAACATTTTTTTGAGAGGATTAATATTCAACAGCATAGTGAATTGCTCTAAGAGAAAACAAAAATTTTAAGTTCATTAGAACACATTCATTCTGTGTCAGAAACCTATGCTGTGTCAACTATTTAATCACAATCCAAATTTAGAGCTGAATCCAGCTTGAATGTTGTGCCCATACTTGCCCCAACCGTTCAGGGTTCAACCTCTGCGGTCGTATAAAGCTACGCCCTGCAGAGCATCTGGTTGGTTATTATCTTGAATATTATTATAGATACAGATAAACTGTTAAAAGCAAATATGTTAAGCAAAGTAAGATCTACAAATAAGTCAATTTGACCAAAATTGTCAATTGACACCTTAAGGAGTTATTGCCCTTTAAAGACTTTTTTCACAATTTGTTTACATGTTGACTTACTTTAAAAAATCTTCTCCTTTGAAACTGCTGTATCAATTTCAGCCAAACTTAGGCTAAATGAGTTTCAGAGTATCTAGTATAAATTTTATATTTTATTTCCTTGTATGTCAAGAGAAATAGCTCCTATGGCTAAAATAGAAAGAACATAGGAGAAAATGAATTTTTTTTTTGCTTTTGAAGAAAATAGGACGATTCAAAGAACATTTAAATAAATTGAAAAGCCAAAATAATCATTGATGAGAGATTTAACCAAAAAAATTAAGGTGAGCAATTCAGGCTCTTGAGAGCCTCTTGTTTTTGTATGTTGGGTCGTTTTTCCATCTTTCACAAATCAGGATATAGGTTTTGGTGGTTTAAGTTCAGGGTGAGTTTATTGTCATATATAACTTGACACTTACAATGACTTAGTACACATGTTTCTTTCTTAGTGGTTTATCTAATTTGCTTTCCAAATTCAGGTTTTGACACCAATTCCTGCCCATATGTATAGATATAAATGCATAAAAGAACCAATTTGTAAATCGTCAATAACAATGTTGCACCATACATAAAAGCTGTGGTGAAGCTCATGTAACTATCATGTACTGTCGACCTTGCCATTAATTGGATAATAAACACAATAACACATTATATTGGGTAGCTTATGAAGAAAAAGACGCATTCTTATAAGATAAACAATTCTCTACTATTTAAAAAAAATTGATGAAAAATTGATGATGTTCCGGAAATTTGTTCATGGTTTGTGTATCTTACTGACTTTTACTACAAGTGTTTTTAACAAAACAGATCTTAAAACAATGAAGAAGAGAAGTGTTGTTGAATTGTTGGATTTGTTTTTAATTGTAGAGTTTTTGAATCGGTTAATTTCTGAAGTTGACCCAATTTGGTATCTTGTCACAGATTTTTTTTTCTTTTAATCAGTTTTAAATTTCATCAGCAACCAAGTTCTTAGTAATGCATTCTAATTTAGTTTGAAAAAAAATATGCAAAAGCTCCATTCTTGTATTGCTTCTAATGGGTTCTTGTCACGGTCGTCAAAAAAGATAAATCTGAGTTTTGAGAATTTGCAATCCAACATATTTTGTATTATCTGATGGATATCAATTAATTGCACATTAAATTTTTTACAACTTTGGAGGATAAAAATTTGGATACCAAAGAGTTGACATTGACATTTACCTGAGTCTTCATCATATGGTTTCTCTACAAAAAGACAGAAATATTTTAGGGAGATAGTTTTTACTTGGAAAAATTTCACTTCCGGTATATAAGGTTTGATAGTTTATAATTACTTGTCACTGATTCCAAAAATATATGGACCTTTGTTCTATATACTTTTACATTAACATGATTAAGGAAGTTCACTTGTCAGGTTTTGGAATTGTTGTCAGATCTTTGGAATCCACTGGTTTTATCCATTTCAGTTCCGTAAAAAAATTTGCACATTGACCCCATATTTCTTTTTACAAATCTTTTACATGTATAATTATAAGCCATCTGTAAAAGTCTTATTAGATTTTCGTTTTTATAATATTGTTGAGTACTTAAACTTGTCAATGATAATTTAAAGCTATGAAAAGTCAAGAGAAAACATTTTCCTGCCAAAAAATTTCAATGACTAATATCTCGTAAACAAGCACATTGACCTATTTTCATTTGCTCTTTTGGTTCCTATATTAATCTCCTATCAATATACAATAGTGTTATGAAAAGTTAATTATTTTGAAACTGAGAAGGGAACTCCCTTTATATAAACAAGTCGAAAAAATCAAACTTTGATTTTTGGCTTGTTACTTATCATGTCAAATTTTATAGTTTTGTTTTTATTGATTTACTTTACATTGTAATTATTTGGAAATTTTGAGTAAAAAAAATCTTATCTGTTATTATATATATTTATCTGTTTAAACAGTAATGCATTAAATTTTGGTGTTTTTTTTATGTTTCAGATGTACTGGCTGTGGCTGTACTGGTTTTACTTACCATAATCCTAATTGTATTGACACTAGTATCATTTGGTGTGTATAAATTGTCTAAAGAAGGTAAGAAACTGATTCACTCATGACTATCACAGTAGTAGATTATCAGAAAGTTGTTTAAAAGTCATTGTATATTAATATTAAGGAGTCTTTTTTATGCATAATACTAATATTACAAAAAAACCCAGATCATTTACATATTTGGGTAGGGTCACTTTTACCATTCTTAAGTTATGTCCATTTATAACTTTATATGATATGAAAGCTGGGGCATCATCTGTGTCACATGGACACATTCCCCATTTATTTGTACTTAAAAAAGACGCAACAGTTTTAAATACCTTCATGATCAAAATGATGATGTTGCTATCAAAATTATTTTTCGTGCAAAATACAGCTATTGAAGGCAATATTGCAAATGTTCATTTTTTGTAAAATTTTGAATTGAAGGACTTTGTTCACCTAAATGAATTAACAAAAATTCTCCTTTCCTAATTGGTTCAATGTCCTTTCAACATTTGGACCAACCGTATATCCAAAATAGCAATATACTCATACAGAAATGGCATGTCTGAATGAATGATGTTCATTACTTGATGATTGGTTAATGACCAGGAAGCGATCGCTAGTACAATTCACTATTACAACATGACTGACAACAGCTCTCTTAATGAAGGACCTTCCCTCATCATTGATTTACTAACTTTAGATTTATTTCTTAAATATAAAGTTTCTAACTTTGGTAAAAAATAGTGATGATAAACATGATAAATGAAAGTTTGTCAAAGTATGTTTTAATGCATTCTTGAAAAGGAATACCATTAATCTTGAAAAAAAATACAACAAACCACATCTCCCACCATCATTCATTGTCTTTTGACTCCTATAACAGCCATAACACTATCAAACACCATATGGCTAGATATATATAGTGTGATAAAGAAAATATTAACCTCAGTTTTGATTGTGTATGCCCGTATTCAACAGAAGAGGGACATAATGTTATTTGTTATGTGTTTCCTTTGTCTTTAAAGTGTAATGTAACAGATTAGATTTTGTGTTAATATAAAGTATGTTTAACTTTTGGATCAGGAAAGTTTGTGGTCTTATCAAAGGGAAATTTTGTACACCATGTACACATGTTCATTTTGACGTGAACTGTTAAATGTATATGCCAAATAAGAGCAAGATTTCATGGTTAACCTAACCTGGAAATAAGAAAATGCGAGTTTTCAAAATGTGTCAAGTCCGATTCTTAGTTTATCATAGTTTAAGACTGTCTGATTGTTGTATGAATCAATGAAACAGTGTTTGTTTTTTTTTATCAAATTTGACAACATCTAATTTTGCAAGTTGTGTTAGTATCTGTCCTAAATCCTACCTTTTGAATCATACAAGTTTAGTAAAATAAGGATTATTTAACTACATGTGTGATTGACCTTAATGAATGTTTTAAACTGTTATGCATTTCAGCTTAGTCATTTCCCTTTATTTTAAAAAGTAGGATTTTCAAGATTTAGTGAGCCGTTAACTTTTAACAAAAATATAAACTAAATTAATTTAACACAAAAAAATCACAATCTAAATGTGGCAAAATATGAATTCAATCTCATCTATAGTTCTTGATATATACACAGATGTGTGTCCCTAGTGACCAAATGATGTTGGTATAGCAATTATTTCTAACAGCTCCTCGATGGTCTTTTCTCTCTGAGGGATAATGATATTCTTTAAGGTATTTTGTTGCTTGCAGCTACAGCTTGTTGGATACTGCAGCTTAATGAAAATCAAAAGATCAGAAACAATACTTCTTATAGAATAGATACATGTGTCCTGAGTTCTTTAGTATAAACATGATGAAAGTGCAATGGAAATTTGCCTAGATTTTTAAAAAACATGACTATAAATTCATTTGTAAGATCGCTGTGTATGAATTTTGAGGGGAAACTGTTTGAGAAGAAAGTTAATGATAAGACCAAAAAGAGCAGTCCATATACCTCTGGTCGACTGCTATTTAGGGAAAAGTGTTGAAAGAAGTTTTAACGATAACCTGTATATTTCAATAACATTTTAATAATAATTATATCTGTCAATTTTTGTAATGTTCATTAAACATGTTAAAAGCAAACTTATATTCCAGAATTTGTCTTGAAGTGATAATTGTTTATATTTTTCTTAATTTAATTTTCAGGATTTTTTGCAGTGAGGTCATGGTTTCACCATTACACCGATAACGATTCACTGGTAAAAATAATAAGCAGCGGTTTCATTCGAGCATCCACAGACATCATAAACGATGCAATTTATGGAAAAGGTAATTATGTTATAAGTACAAAAATTTAGAGAATTTTTATGCCCCTGTGTAATTGAGGAGGCATTGAGTTTTACCCTTGTCTATCTGTATGTAACATGCGTAAGTATGTCACAAAATTGGTTTCCGTTCTCTAACTTGAGTTTGCCTCAATTAAATGTTATGAGACTTATACACAATACTTATTACCACATAACTCAGATCAAGTACACATTTGAGTAGCTTCCCTTTACTGTTTTTCAGTTATGTCCCTTTATAACTGTATATGATATGCATGCTGGGGGCATCATCTGTGTCCCATGGACACATTCCCCATTTTATACAGGGGTGTGGAAATGCTATGCCCGACTTGCCCGACTCGTACATTTGAACAACCGGACAAGTAATTGTTTTTGTCTTGGTTGCCTGTGGACAAGTAAAAAAATATACAAGACAAAGTTCAAATCCAACAAAAACATAAAATTAATTTCAAAACGTATAAAGATGTTTAATTTATGTAAAAGAAACCAATGTTCAGCAAGTAAAAATCAATGTTCATGACGATAAATATTACATGATACCGGAAATAGATCGATTACCAAAATAAATAAAAATAAGTATGCAAACCCGAGGCGCGTAACATTGCATTGACTTTGTCCATTGACCCCGGATCGTTGATTAGGTTTTATCCATCATTAACCGGAGGTGTCATTTCTTTAAATTTTGTATCGAAATTCAGATTGATAAATAAAAGGTGGGAAAGCAAGACAAAAAGAGTCATAAGTCGAGTAGAAAACCTTAAATGCAAATACAGGACACAGAGTATTTAAAAAAAAAAAAATGAAGCAAAAATTTCAGACATCGTGGATATCAGATTGCCCCTGGCTATCTATGGAAATTCAGAAAATAAATTAAGTTTTTGTCTTATTTATAGAAGTCTTATTTATAGATGAAAGGTCAACATTATTTGTTGTCAAAGTTGAAAATAAAAGTGACGCTTTAATTGCCCATCAAGACAATAATAACTAATCAAGGAAAAAACAAGCGTGTCAGTTGAGAGAAACACCACAAAATCAATTGTTTATCTATTATTTAGTTTACATTTCTTCAATCACTGTCCTCAAATTTAGTATATGTACCTACTGGCTACAATTTTTATTCAAAAACTGCTGCAAAATTGTCCTTTACATGTCATTTCATTGGTTGGTTTGCTGTTAGGTTTCTGTCCCATTGATGTCAACCCATTTCCTACTTTCCTAATTTTTTACACATATAAACAAATAGATTTCATTTGTTTGTGATGCTCAACAGTGCTAAGTAAGAATCATATATTAGCTAACAAGAAATACTTCAATATTTATTGGGATCATCAGACAAGTAAACAATTTTCTGGACAAGTAAAATTTTAGGTTTCACTTGCCCAGGGACAAGTGCTCACAACAAATATTTCCACACCCCTGATTTACATGCATATGTATGCTGAATCTAATTATGTTTTTAATTTGGGCCCTGTCTTCAAATTAGTCCATATTTAGGTTTGTAGGGGGTGAATATTACATTTGTTTGATTTCAACTAAACTTAATTATTTGTTTTTTTATATGCTGAGTTCATAGCTATAATAGCCATAAATATTAATTATGTTAAACTGTTTAATATATATGTATAGAAATAAAATATTTGCAACCAATTACATGTTTTTACATTTCTAAATTTCAGGGACATATTTCACGAAATTGCCACCAGTTATAACACAAAAAGATGTTCTAGCAGAGAACAACTACAATAATTTAGCAAAGCAAAAATTGCTTGAAGGAAAATTGGAAAGATGCTTATCAGTATTTCTGTCAGATTCTGATGTAAAAGATGTTTCACAAAACGGAAGAAATATTTTCTTATATCCTGGAGATTTATTTCTATCAGGGGTCAAGTGGATTGTTACCTAAGACATTTGAAATGACCAACCTTGAGAGACTTCCTATACTAGAAGAAAAACGAAAATTGATGTTCCTGTACATTCTGTATAAACTTTGCAAAAAGAAGGTTGAATCACTTACCAAAAAATTTTTCATTCATGGACTTGATCAGTTTTTTTTCTTTCAGAGATACCTGTAGAAAACAATATGGATTCATTGCAGATGTTATTAACATTTAATCAAAATATTCACTTTTGAATTTTTTGAATAGCTATATGTTTACGGGCAGTTTCTCAACCAAATTTCAATGGAAAAAGCATTGTCAATAGTGCAACTAACCTGAGTGAGAGACTTCAAAAGGAAGAGCAAATGCGTAGTGTCAACGATTTTATAAGATTGTCTGAACAATAGCTATGATTTTCTGTGGCAATATGCAAAAATAACTGGCAAACTTTGGACGCTAAACTTTGGTCTATTCCCCTGACTAGCAGAAACTGCAACTTGTGTGGATACTTTGTTCAAGATACACGTTAACATCAAATTAGTATGTGCACAGAACTTCAAACACAAAGACACTTGCTGTATAAAAGATTATCAGAAATGACTATTGACAATTTCGTATACAGACTGCTTTCAAAATCAGAGAAGAATGTGTCTTACTTTCTGCTAGGCAACCAGGAAACTCTCTTGAACTTTTTACCACCAGAGCATTGTTTGGAAGTCCTAAATGAAGGATTTCCCTTCCTTAAATACTGTAGACTATTACTTTTCCATCCAAAATATTTAGTGAAATTTTATTATATAATTTCAAAACTTTATAATTGTACATAATTTATATGTGCATGTTGGTCAATCTCCTATAGGAGGAAATAAAATATGATGATGATTATATCCTGAAGATTTATTTCTGTCAGGGGTCAATAAACATGGTAACATAAGACAACATTTGAATTTGTTGTTAAACTATTTGTTGACTGACTGTATTCAAATTTTATATACTGTGAATTCATTATTATTCGTTAGATAACAATTTTTGTGGGTACAGGTGAACCACGAAATTCAATGTTGAAAGAATGACAAATTTTTTAAAAGTTTGTATGCAAACTTTGGCAAAACCACGAAACTAAACATGCTAAATGTCCACATATTCTCATGTTGTCCCTTATCCACTAAAATTGGTACCCACGAAAAACAAATGAATCCACAGTTAGAGTTTTTATACGACCGCAAAAATTGAAAATATTTTGGTCGTATATTGGTATCACATTGGCTGTGTTGTCGTCGTTGCGTCCGAATACTTTTAGTTTTCACACTCTAACTTAAGTAAAAGTGAATAGAAATCTATGAAATTTAAACACAAGGTTTAGGAATAAGGGGCCCAAATGGTCCAAAATTGAACTTTGTTTGATTTCATCAAAAATTGAATAATTGGGGTTCTTTGATATGCCGAATCTAACTGTGTATGTAGATTCTTAATTTTTGGTCCCGTTTTCAAATTGGTCTACATTAAGGTCCAAAGGGTCCAAAATTAAACTTAGTTTGATTTTAACAAAAAATGAATCCTTGGGGTTCTTTGATATGCTGAATCTAAAAATGTACTTAGATTTTTTATTATTGGCCCAGTTTTCAAGTTGGTCCAAATCGGGGTCCAAAAATTAAACTTTGTTTGATTTCATCAAAAATTGAATAATTGGGGTTCTTTGATATGCCAAATCTAACTGTATGTAGATTCTTAATTTTTGGTCCCGTTTTCAAATTGGTCTACATTAAAGTCCAAAGGGTCCAAAATTAAACTAAGTTTGATTTTAACAAAAATTGAATTCTTGGGCCTCTTTGATATGCTGAATCTAAACATGTACTTAGATTTTTGATTATGGGCCCAGTTTTCAAGTTGGTCCAAATCAGGATCCAAAATTATTAAATTAAGTATTGTGCAATAGCAAGAAATTTTCAATTGCACATTATTCAGCAATAGCAAGAAATCTTCAATTGCACAGTATTGTGCAATAGCAAATATTTTCAATTGCACAGTATTGCACAATAGCAAGAAATATCTAATTGCACAATATTGTGCAATAGCAAGAAATTCCAATTGGATTTCAATTGGAGTTATCTTTCTTTGTCCAGAATAGTAGTTGAATCAACTTAAATCATTGTTTTATACAATATACAATGTATATTCACTTTTACTACCAACTGATAGATTAAAACAATCTTTACCATTCAGTAATAACAAGCACTTTTTTTACATTTTAATATTTTATGATGTATTAAAATGAGTAGTTATTGTTGCAAACTCCATTAGAAATTTGAATTGAGATCAGTTTTGGAAAAAGGGAAAGGGATGTGAAAACAAAAAGGGGGGGGGGGGGGGGGGGGGGGGGTTAAATTTTTCTCATTTCAGATTTCATAAATAAAAAGAAAATTTCTTCAAACATTTTTTGGAGAGGATTAATATTCAAATACATAGTGAATTGCTCAAAAATTTTAAGTTCATTAGACCACATTCATTCTGTGTCAGAAATCTATGCTGTGTCAACTATTTAATCACAATCCAAATTTAGAGCTGAATCCAGCTTGAATGTTGTGTCCATACTTGCCCCAAACGTTCAGGGTGCAACCTCTGCGGTCGTATAAAGCTGTGCCCTGCCGAGCATCTGGTTATGAAAAAAATATGTAGCTTATTTTATTGCAGCTAACTTTGAATGAAAGATGAATTATAACTAGAAATTATTATTAATTGATCATTGGTTTTAACTTTTAATCTTTTAAAGTATACTTGGATCAAAATATTGCAGTGATTATGGATTTTTTTTTAAATTGTTTTTATTTGGAAAGGGAGATAATTATTGAAGAAATTTGAATTATTTTTTTTTTTTTGGATTTTTCATACAAATTCCAAAATGAAAATAATGTCATATACAAATTGGTTGAAATTCCTTTGTAAAGGACATTTGTGTATTGTATTGCTGGAAAATATTACCCAGAATGCATCAACATATTAAATGGTGGATTGTGTTAAAACACATTCACCTCTTTTTGTAAAGACTAACACTTAAACATTCCAGATATAGCAATCAAGACATTCCATAGTATTTTGTTCCAGGTAGATTCAAGATCTTTTTAGAAGCTATGCATTTAATTTGATTTGAAATTATTTTACTTCATGTCTCAATTTACTCTTGTCTGAATCAAACCACCGACATGTATTTCAGGTAAAACACATAATTTTATTCTTTTCTATTTTTTTTTAATTTACTGAACACATTAAAAATTCACTGTAAAAAATGGTGATTGTGGTTGAAAAAAGCTGAAACACTCTGGAAAACAGTATTGTGTACGTTATTGATGTTAATTAAGGTTATACATTTTGTATACTTATATAGGTTGTATAATTTTTTGTTGTGAAAAAGGTCGATTTTTGATTAAAAAAAAACATAAGAGCGGTACAAAATTAGTAAAAAAAATCTATGAGCCAAGATTCATAGAAAATTTATTGAAAATCCCTGAATAACCTTTTTGAATGAAGTTACATGTACCCTGCATTGCCCTGTATGGCAAATACATTTTTTCTTTATTTCTTGTGCACCTTAAACTAGATATTTTCTAATTTAAATTAGCAATAAATTAATAATTTGAAAAACAGGTATATACATAGTAATCAAAATCTTGTAAATGCCTGTTGTATAATTAATTTTGATGATATAAAGAATAACATCAAAAGAGATCAACTATCTCGTCTCAAATCTGACTGAATAACAGCTGTTATATATTCTTTTTTTCATCTTTCTTCAACCTTTATTTCTTGGAAATATTTTAAAATGTTAAAGTTATATATACTTTAAGACAAACTTATATTTGTATTAACCCAAAATGATAACGTTAATAAATAAACATTGTAGATACCTCATTTTCTGATAAAACTCTTAATCATTTGAGAAAACTATTAAAGTTTTTTTTACATAATTTAAATTTTGAAACATTGTAAATTAACATTGACAAGTTTTAAAGGTTTGAGCTTAGAATCTCAAACAAATGAAAAAAGGGGAAAAAAATATGTAAATTCAAACCGAAATTATGAAAAAAAAATATTTGGTTTTCAAATTAAGGAGCAATATGTTTTATTAATTTATTTTGGTTTGAAATTTTAAGACTGATTTATATTTATAAGAGGATTATTTATATGAACTATGAAATCATTGTATTTTGTGATTTTCAATATCTAATCATACACATATATTTTTTTTATGACTTATAAATCATACTTATATGGTTTGACAACCAGCACAATAAGGTACTAAAGTTGTATATAGAACATTTTTAAAGAATTTTTAGAATATATTTGATTTTAGCATAATTACTGTTAATACAATACAGGACTGATAAAGGTTCATCAA
The DNA here is from genome assembly GCA_019925275.1 of Mytilus edulis. Taxonomy (NCBI): domain Eukaryota; kingdom Metazoa; phylum Mollusca; class Bivalvia; order Mytilida; family Mytilidae; genus Mytilus; species Mytilus edulis. The sequence goes on along the minus strand of CM034351.1, from coordinate 23,610,085 downwards.
AAGATTGCGAAAAAACATGAAATTTTATAACAGTATTCATGGTCCATCTGTTTTTTGTTTGTTTGCAAGTACTTAAATGTATTTCTTATATTAACCATGCACCAATCTACTTCTTACATGCAACCATTTATCATGCAAATCATTTTCAATTTTACGGAACTTTGTTATTTTCAAAGTGGTTTCATAAATAATTTGCATGGTTAATTCAATTTAAGAATAATTGAAACAGAGTTCAAACTTGAAATTTAACCTTGGCAACTATAAACAAGTGTTCTCCAAGTATTTTTAAACTGCTCAATGAGATTTGAAAAAAGCAGTGTGCTCAGTTTCCCATTGTAAAACATATCTTGTTGCTATTACAACTTGTCTTGGGGAGAACACACCCAGTAGCAAAGACTACCTACTCATGATGTAAAAAGAGATGTATATTTCTGTAAATTAGGTTTTTTTTCTGTACACTAATTAAAACCTTTAACTTCAGAATCCTTTCGACTTCTCACTTGCTGAGATTTGTAACTTTCAGCCAGTCCTGTATTGTAGAAAAAATATTAAGAAAAAATTAATTTAGTCTGGTACAGGTGCTTGAAATATTTGTATATGAATTATCTATGTATGTTTTAGACAATTGTTATAGAATTTTAGTCATTTTATCAAATACCATGTTATATCATCAATTAAAATGTAAATTCACAATTTTGTTTGTCCGATACTTTGACTCTTCAACAAATATTTGATCCAGTTTTCCAATCTCAGATGTAACAATGAAAGTTTAGTGATTTGTCTAATATGCCTCCAGGCTGATCTTAGCAGTTTATTTCAATCATTCTCAGCTTTAATTTGTCTGATACATTTTGAAGTTCATGCAATTTTCAAAGCACCTGAGATCATCTCCAGATTGTGTGAGGTTCGTGCTGTTCAGTCTTTAGTTTTGTATGCTGTATAATATACTATTGGCTGTCTGGTTGTCTGTTCATATTTGTTTTTGCTATGGAGTTGTCAGTTTATTTTCGACTTGGGTATCCTTTGCCTTTCTGTCACTTTACCTGAAACTCTGAAAGTACAATCTTCTCTTAAACAACTGGCCAAATAAGAATCAAACTTAAACACGATCATCATATAAACTTTAAATAAAAAGGTGTCCAATGAAAAAGAAACTATTAAAAATGTAAAATGCACTTATTTTTAGCTCACATGGCCCAAAGGTCCAAGTGAGCTTTTCCCATCACTTTGTTTCTGTCGTCCGTCGTCGCCTGACGTCATTAACTTTTAGAAAAATCTTCTCCTCTGAAACTACTGGGCCAAATTAAACCAAACTGGGCCACAATCATCATTGGGATATCTAGTTTATAAAAATGTGTCCGTAACCCAGCCTACCATGGCTAAAAATAGAACATAGGGGTAAAATGCAGTTTTTGGCTTATAACTAAAAAAAAACGAAGCATTTCCAGCAAATCTGACATTGAGGTAAAATTGTTTATCAGATCAAGATCTATCTGCCCTGAAATTTTCAGATGAATCAGTCAACCTATTGTTGGGTTGCTGCCCTTAAATTGGTAATTTTAAGGAAATTTTACTGTTTTTGTTTATTATCTTGAATATTATTATAGATAGAGATAAACTATTAACAGAAATAATGTTCAGCAAAGTAAGATTTACAAATAAGTCAACATGACCGAAATGGTCAGTTGACCCCTTTAGGAGTTATTGCCCTTTATAGTAAATTTTTAACCATTTTTCATAAATCTCAGTAATCTGTTACAAAAATCTTCTCCACTGAAACTACTGGGCCAAATTAATCCAAACTTGGCCACAATCATCTTTGGTGTATCTAGTTTATAAAATTTGACCGATGACCCGGACATCCAACCAAGATGGCCGCCACAGCTAAAAATAGAACAAAGGGGTAAAATGCTGTTTTTGGCTTATAACTCAAAGACCAAAGCATTTAGAGCAAATCTGACTGAGGTTTAATTGTTTATCATGTCAAGATCTATCTGCATTGAAATTTACAGATTGATCGGAGAACCTGTTGCTGGTTGCTGCCCTTGAATTGGTAGTTTTAAGGTATTTTTCAGTTTTTTGTTATTATCTTGAATATTATTATAGATAGAGATAAACTGTAAACCGCAATAATGTACAGCAAAGTAAGACCTCAATCTCATTTAATAGATTAATGACTAATGTTAAGATTTTTTTTGTCAAGTTTGTATCTTACATACTGTAAGCAGTTAGAGTTCAACTTTGTTTGGTCAGAATGGGAGGCTGTATCTGACCCTGATCTCACTTTCATAGTTCATTGATTAATTAATTTGTATTTGGATCAATTTGTTAGATACTATAAGCAGAAGGGTAATTATATAGTGTGTATAAAATGATTGCAATGTATGCATGTTGACTAAAGAAAGCAACTGCCAGCTGTCTAAAGGGAGATGGAAATATACTTGCTTTATTTATAAGCCCTCAGATCTCGACTTCAAATTTAGTAAACAGTACGTCAGTACTTTGATTGTAAGCTAATATGTTCATTGATGTTGGGTTTTTTTGTGTCTATTTTGGGTTGTATTTAGGTTTCAGGTATAGATGTAGATAATTATACATACATACTGTTTTATAATAACAAAACAAAATTTTAATAAGAAATAAAATAAACAATTAAATAACTAAACAGAAGAAATGATATTCAATGTATCTATAAATCAAAGATAGCCTATTCACTATCTTCGGTATTCTGGCTACAGCAACAGGAAAGGCGTTTCAACAATTTTTCTAAAATGCTGAAATCTACCTGCTGATTTTAGAGTATATCTAATGGTAAATTAACTTTCCAGCTGGCTATTCGGTATTTCTATCTGAACTGATTCGGTTGGTTCATTTTCGTCAGTTGACAGTCTTTTGACGGATTCAAATGAATTTTTGCATGTTAAATCTAGTCGGCCTCATGTGCATCAAAGCACGAAGAGGATTAAGTAAGTAAGTAAATCTAGTGAAAGTGTATTGACTGATTTAGTCTATATATGAGTGGTTGACCCGGATACATGTGCTCTTGATGTCTCCTGTTTTTCTTCCAATTGTGTGCAAAATGGTCCCAGCTTGGGTCTAGATGTGTCTACAATATCATTGGATGCGAACTGTTTGGTGTTCTTGTCATATCTGGATAGTCTGAACCAAAGAGAAATTATGAGAAGGAATGATTGCCTTCAATTTAGTTGTAATCAAATCAATACAAATTCATAGGGAAAATTGAGAAAGGAAATGGGGAATGCATCAAAGAGACAACATTCCGACCATAGAAAAAACAACAACAGAAGGTCACCAACAGGTCTTCAATGTAACGAGAAATTCCCGCATCCGGAGGCGTCCTTCAGCTGGCCCCTAAACAAATATATACTAGTTCAGTGATAATGAACGCCATACTAATTTCCAAATTGTACACAAGAAACTAAAATTAAAATAATACAAGACTAGCAAAGACCAGAGGCTCCTGACTTGGGACAGGCGCAAAAATACGGCGGGGTTAAACATGTTTATGAGATCTCAACCCTCCCCCTATACCTCTAGCCAATGTAGAAAAGTAAACACATAAAAATACGAACATCTTAAATTCAATTCAAGAGAAGTCCAAGTCTGATGCCAGAAGATGTAACCAAAGAAAATAAACAAAATTACAATTTTAAATAAATAACAACAGACTACTAGCAGTTAACTGACATGCCAGCTCCAGACTTCAATTAAACTGATTGAAAGATTATGAGTTTATTATATGAATATCAGGCACAATCCTTCCCGTTAGGGGTTAAGTATCATATAATCATAACATATATGAGAAGAACATAACCCGTGTCATGCCAACAACTGGTTTTAGAATAAATGTGTTTAGTTCCTATGCAAAGACCCTATAAGTGGATCAATATTAATGCCAAAATATGCAATCATTAATGACCTGACAACAGTATCGTAACTTTATCCCTTCTTAATAAGTCTATTTAAAGGTGTTTTTTTTAGTTTCTGCGGTGAATACTGACATTAAAAAAAAATGGATATGAAATACCTAAACGTATAAGAAGTCTGCATGTTGAGCTATATTTACGAATGATGTCCTTGATAAACCGATGATAAAATTTAGTAAATGTTTTGACTAGGTAATTATTCGTATAGGATTCGACAGGGATTGCTTCTGTTAGTGTAAAATTATGATGTTGACTGCAAAAATTGTATTAATTTATCAATCAAATATACAGAATTTGAAAAATAATCATTGACAAGCATTTTGATCTAGATATTTTTTTTTATTTTGAATATAAGATACTGCTCAAGATGTCCAAGTTTCTTGACAAACTATGACCACGACGAAAGTACTCCTATTTCAGTTATTTGTTTTTCTTGTATTTTATTTCTCGCACCGATCTTTTGAGTTAGGCCAATTGCTACTGATTTTTATATGTTGTTCACATGTTGTGCAGTTACACCGCTGTACTGGGAAGTTTGCGAGCTTACAAACAGGTTCAACCTCGAAACTTTCTTAATGTGCTTGTCTCAAGTCATAGTCATGTTATTCGAAATATCATTTGAAAATATTAAAGATAATGCTGTCTTCATTCGATGTTTTGGTGTCGGTATCTGTGCAAAAAAAAGACACTTATTTAAATTCAATAATAGAAAAAACATCAGAAACAAGACCACCAACGAAAACAGCAACAAAAATAGAAACAACATCAAAAACAAAACCACCAACAGAAATAACGGAAACAGCAACCACAATGGAAACAATAACAACGAAAAGAGGGTTGTGGTGGAGTTGTAAATTGGAAAGTTTGTAATATTATTGAAGTTATAATTTTTTTTCTATAGAGTATTTGTTACCGCTCCACAATGCCAATAATAGCTCTAGTTCTTCAGTGTCTAGCTGCGTACTCCTATGATCAACTATATATATATATATATATTATTTTTCATTTGAAAAAATAAAGACATGTTCATTGTATGAACTTGGTTCATACTCCGTTGAAGAGTAAGACGACAACAAAATACCAACAGCTGGAGTGTGAAATTCATCAAACTGTTTCTTTATCTTTTCTTGTCTCCTTTTTATGCGTCTATGCTCTCTTTCTTTTTTCCAACTTTTATCTCTTTCAAAATCTTCAATATAAACTTTTTTTCTTTAAGAGTCTCTAACTGCCTGAAAGAAGGCAGAACGTTCTTCTTCGCTGGCGGTTTCTTCAGTTTCAAGAGTATCTGTTTCACCATGATACTGATCCCCCTTTTCGAACGAACAAAATATTCAAATTTTCAAACATGTTCAGAATTACATAAAAAGGTCAAACAGATTTCTTATGCCTTGATAGAGCGTTATTATTGCTGACACAGGACGTCATCGTTGCCATCAATCCACAAGTCATCGTCACAGAAGTATACGATTTTTCAAACTTTCTTTTTCCTTTTTTACTTTGTCTCCTCTTTGTTCACCTATGAAAGCTAGTATTATATTGTATAAACTGTTTGTTTTATATGCATGTCCATTATATTAAATTATTGTAACTTTATATTGTATTATGGAGAAGACTTCATAAGTATGATTTACTTGTGTCTAATCCATTTTGCTTTAATTCAGCAAATAAAATATGTTTAAACTAAAATCCCCCTTTTCACCGTGTTTTTTGTTGTGTGTAGCAGTGCCAGTTAGCTTGTTAAGCTATAGCTCTTTGCTTCTAAAATCTCCAAAAATAGCAGCTCTCTCCTCTTCTGCTGCATGTTTCTTCTCTATCCTTTGTTTAGCTCTATAGTTATATTATTTGTATCCCCCGGCCCGTCACGGTTTGTTGATCAGAAACAGAATCGAATTCCATTTCGCTGCAAGTAGCGTACAATACGGATTGTATGAACCCGCCCAGGTTGCTATCAAAATTCGCTTCATCCATAACTGAAGGAAATCAGACAACATTATAAAGACCAAGTTGAAAATCACCATACAAATATACAATTTTAACTACGGGGTTGAAAACTCAAATCAAAGGCTTTCCATACCGACTACTAGTAATTTAATTAAAATTGTAATATCAATCAATATTCATTTTTTCAGTATTTCAAAATAGTATATCTGAAAATTGTCTGATTGATATTTTTTAATTACAGAAGTTTTCAAGTGGTAAAGTATGCATCGTGAAGTGCTGCCAAATGCGGCATCAGAAATTTGAATCTTCGTTTATTTCCGTGTTTTACGTTTAATATGTTTTCACTGCGAACCGTCAATGTATATAAGTTAAGCTTAACTTTTAGCCATTGCCAAGTAACCAAGAGTAATATCTGCGGGTTTATACATGAATTACAGAAATGAAAAAATAGCAACAACATAGTCGATAATTGAAAGTCAAAATTATACTCGAAAATGGCGGAAACTAAAAAATACTGATTACAGAAATGGATGACGAACAGAATAAAAAAAACCTTCATAACTGCAGAACAGTAAGATCAATTTCATGAATTTTTGTGGCTAAAAGTATTAGTTATGTTATTTCTTTTATAGAGAACAGTATGATATAATTTTCATTATGCTTTAGATCATTAGGGCACTGTGGCACTATTTGTCAAATAGTATGAAGGGCAGTTCTGCCTATTCACGCAGCGACTATTTGCATGTGTCTTGTGACTTTATTTCATGTGTAAGCAATTCCAAATTAGTAAATTCTTGAGTATACGCCAAGACGAGCATCATCTTTTAAACGTTTGTTTCATTTTATAGACTGTGTACCTGAAATGATTTTACAGAAAAAAATGTCTTCACTGGGAACCTCATAGAACATTTCAGGTTAACGGGACAATACTCTGTACCCCCGTTTTGTCATTTTTGCACGAGGTATTTTAACAAAGAGTATATTACCCCTTGAGCTCCTCCTATGAGCGTCTGAATGAGGTTGACGGAATAGAGTTATGGGCAAAATTCGTAGGACAAAGTGGGAAAATTTAAAAAATACCAAAAAATTGGCAAAAATAAGGAACTGAAAATAATGGGGTGCTAAAATATAAAGAAGGAAAATAAATAACGAAAAGAGAAAAAAAAATGTCTGCATAGCTACATGTACCGGTCACTCAAACAAATAATACATATGGAATTAATAGCTACACTGAAATAATCACAACTTTGGAAAAACTCGTAAGAACGAAAATATCCGCAATTATTTCAAGTTTCAGTCGAATATGTCGAAAAAGATTAATAGCAGATAACATACAATAAATAAACTTCTCAGATGAGAAAACCATACTATATAATTACTCTCAACTCTTGAAATTCCTGATTTATTTTCTAAATTATACTAAATTCTATATTTTTTCTCTGAGATTCTCTGTGGATAAATAAGTATAGACTGCTTCGCTCGACAACAACGTTGCTACTGAGGACACTACGACGTCCGACGTCAAAACCGCACTGAAGTACGTCCATTATTCATAGTTCATTATTCATTATTCAATTTATAAATCAATGGTCTATTAAAATTCTGTTATAAGAGAAATAATGTAAACTAAAGCAATAACAAATAAAAAAAATATAATTAAATGTCGAAATTTAACGGGACATTACAACCGGCTAGCCGGAATAATAGTACCTGGGCTATTTGTGCGGCCAATACAATGCGCATGTCACTATTTGTGTGTGCTTGTAATATTATCTTCAGCAGCACCAGGGGTAGCAAATATATGTAATCTTTATTGTAAGGGCCTAATCTTGTTACTGGCAATTAAAATTGTTGTTTTCTTCATACTTGTATATAGTCCAATGTGGAGAACGAATAATTAGGAAAAAAAGCATATATATTCCATATTCTTTTATATAAGAAGAGAGAAGAAATAACTTATAAAACAAACTTGGGTAGTGTTTGACTCGTGCATTTTAAGTTAACGTAAAGGATTTTGTTTAGCTGAAAAAGGTACAAAATTATTATGTGTGTAGCTGTCAAAGAGAATTATAGACCCCTTGACATAAAGTTATTCATATTTTGAGTGAGAGGTGGTAGTTTTTTCTGTACCCCCCACCCAAAACCCAAAGTAAACAACACTGTTAAATCTTATTCAGAAATTCTAGGTGGCATTTTATTTTATTTACGTGATGGGGTCTGGGTGACACGGTGTGCTCCTTTTCCCAAATTCCTCTTTTCTTCTCCTGATCCCATCTTTGTTGTCCCGTGTATTTCATTACCCCACTTTTTATAATCCTATATCCAACATCCCTACTTCAAGTATGTAACCTCCCCCCCCCCCCCCCCCCCCCCCCCCCCCCCTTTACTTGATATACCACTTCGAGGGCTACTTGCAAGATTCATTTTCGCAATATAACTAAGCTAAATTTTATTCAGTTAAGACATGCAATTTCAAAGGCCTTTCTCAACTACTCATGCTATGAACATCTTTTCCACCATTTACACAGCTGTAGCGAGTCAAATAATTTTGTAAAATTATAGTTCTCTTATCAATCATCGCCGTTTTCAGCCATGATCTTAAAATTGGAAATCAGTGATCGGATTACACGCGCACCCTTGTTGCTACTGAAGATAATATTACACGCACTTCCGAACGCACATTATATGACATGCGCATTGCAATGGCCGGACAAATATCCCTAGCACTATTCCTCCGGCTAGCCGGACAATTAGCCACTCCGAATTATTAATGCTTTCGAGTCCCAACAAGTGGTAATCTGCTAAAATGATAATCAAATACAAACGCTGAAAACAAACTGTGCCACAGACATATCCCGTTGAAGGTATTATTCAATAAAGCATCACAAAACAAGAAAGCTATCATAAATTACTCGACGAGGAGGAAAAAGATTGTCATTTTAATGTAACTTTTTGGTGATTTGTTTACTTACAAATCTTTTGTCCTCCTCAGATGTGATAGAAATGATTCCATCCAATAACGTTCTCACAAAATACAACTTCTCTTAAAGGTCTCGACAATTACAGAAAAAAACTAAACTGCAACGTACGTTAATTGTTGACATTGAATTGTGGCTTTGATAATCTATGCAATTGCTTTTGCATATACAACCGTAAATTGTATATAAAAATCACTATTTTTACAATTCATATGTCACACAGTTATATTCGTTCTCAAGTTCATACGTAGCCATAAGAAATGTAGATTTCAAGTACGTTTCCTCTCCGAAACATGTAGGATTTATAAATTTGAAAAGGAACAAAACAACTACGGCCATAAACAAAAGTGATAATCAAATGCAAATGCTTTTTACAAATTGGGCCTCAGATCGATTCGATTGAAGGACATATTTAATCAAGCAAAACAAAGCAAGAAAACTACCTTCAAATTACATGATGAGGAGTAAAAAGGTTGTCCTTTTAATATAACGTTTAAGTGATTTGTTCATTGAAAGAGGGACCAAAGATACCAAAGGGACAATCAAACTCGTAAATCTAAAACAAACTGACAACGCCATGGCTAAAAATGAAAAAGACAAACAGAAAAACAATAGTACACATGACACAACATAGAAAACTAAAGAATAAACAATACGAACCCCACCAAAAACTAGGGGTGATCTCAGGTGCTCCGGAAGGGTATAAAGCAGATCCTGCTCCACATGCGGCACCCGTCGTGTTGTTTATGTGATTACAAATCCGGTAATAAGTCTAATTCGGTAGGTCAAATTCATGAAAGGGAAGGGGATTGTAGTTACGACGTAAGGAAAATATCCGATATCATTTGTGAAACGGTTATTCCATAACGGTCAACCAACTCGTGATGGCGTCCGTAAAATTTACGAAGGGAGGATTTAAACTTCACCATTTGGAACTCTTGGTTTAATAGCTTCCTTGTGAGCATTAACCCTCTATCAAGAAAATCATGAGAGAAATGCAAGCACGGGAATATCGTATCAATTGGGAGATATATACCCCGTATGCAGGTGCTGCTGGAATGTTGCTACTTAGAAATGGAAAGTTCTCACAATTGGAAAGCTGAAATCATCTCTTTTGTCGTAAAGTTTTGTCTTCAACCGACCCTCATTGTCAATTTCTAGATGTAAGTCAAGATATGAAGCCGACTTAACTGTATCTGTAGTATCCTTTATCTCCAATTCGATGGGAAAGATGCGATCCACATAGTCACCACATTTTGAATTGTTTAGTGAAAGAACGTCATCTATATAGCGGAAAGTAGAGTTAAAGGATATTGCTAACTTCTTATCTTTCTTCCTAAGAAGTTCCTGCATGAAGTCAGCCTCATAATAATAAAGAAACAAGTCAGCAAGTAGAGGGGCACAGTTTGTTCCCATTGGGATTCCGACAGTCTGTTGAAAAACACGTCCTCCGAACGTAACAAATATGTTGTCAATCAAGAAATTAAGCATTTTGATAATATCGGTTTCAGAGAATTTTTTATTTGAATCAGAATGATTCTTTACAAAGTAGGATTTATCCCTCCCTAATACAAGATACTTGTATCTACGTTGGCCATTCTTTTTTATGAAGCAAAGTAATACCAACTCTTTTATTTGGAATATGGAATACTTGTGTAAAGAGTAGAAAAGTCAAATGTTTTAATACTATTAAAATACTTTTGTGATATTCAGATGTAATATAAATGATTCTTTGTCATAATATTCTCACAAATACAAATTTTCTTCAAGATCTCGACGATTACCTATAAAAATAAAGACTGCAGTTATAGTCCGAATGATTATTTTAAACGTCTGGCAAGGCAATTTTTTTTTTGGGACCAGATATCAACAATTATATTGCGGTAACATTTTATGGTAGCTTTCTGAATGTTGATACTGCGTAAAAATTGCGATTGCAATGCGGAATAAATCCGTTAACTATCCGCTAATATCTTGCAACTGAAGATGTTATGGACCTCTTAAGGTCCTTCAAACTGCAATCCAATCTTAGTTGATAGTTACCCGGCTGTTATTTTGCCAATAAATACATATGCGACAAAACATACACAGAGATGCAAAAAAACCATAACTACATTATTACACGAAACCACAATTACGAATCTAACAGAGTGTAATTTTTCCTAAGTATTTCCGATACCTCCGCGAATTACGGATCGAGATACCAGGTGTGGTATATTGAAACGAAGCTAAAACACTTTGAATTCATTGCATCTCAATCATACATGATATATACATTGTATGTATACCGTTAGAATTCATTTACGCCCAAAAAAGTATACTAGATATAGGAAGATGTGGTGTGAGTGCCAATGAGACAACTCTCCATCCAAATAAAAATTCATAAAAGTAAACCATTATAGGTCAATGAATGGCCTTCAATACGGAACCTTGGCTCACACTGAACAATAAGCTATAAAGGGCCCCAAAATTACTAATGTAAAACCATTCAAACGGGAAAACCAACGGTCTTATGTATATAAAAAACGAGAAACGAGAAACACGTATTAATTACATAAACAAACGACAACTACTGTAATTAGATTCCTGACTAAGGACAGGTGCAAACATTTGCAGCGGGAGTAAACGTTTTAATGGTACCAAACCTTCTCTTTTTCTGTAACAATAGTATACTAGTAACATCACAACATAGAAAAACACACGATAATATATCAATTGGAAGGCTAACTCAATCAAAAAACGTACATTAACACACTATGAACGAATAAATTTGATCTGCGATGCCTGAATGTATATATACTAGTAAATTGCTTTAAACAAAATTGATTGAAATAAAGACAGTGCTTAATGAAAGCTTAATGTTTTCAATACAAATCAAACAAGGCGAAAATGTTTTGAAAGTTAGCGACAAGCAACTGCTTTGTTGGTCCATTATAATGAAGTGATGTGGGATCTTTAAGACCATCGCGTGCTGTTAATATTTCTCTATGTCGTTGTCCATCAGGGGAGATAACAACAACATTGTATGAGCTGTTCCCCACCACGTACACATTGCCATCACGATCTACATCAATACCACGAGGTGTCTTCAGGACGTTTTCATTTTGGAATGTCCATCGAGGTTTACCTTGTAGATTATAACATGTAACTGTGTTTTTTTCCCAATTTGAGTGATATATTTTATCCTCAAATGTTGCGACATAACAGTCAGGGGGCGTATCCTTGTCCCAGACTATGCCGTCACTTCTAGACGGGTCAGACGGATTGATCATTCGTATTCCTTCGTAACAAGAATATATCAAATTATTTTCTCTAAGTGCTATCCCAGAAGTATGCGAATCCATTAAAATTGTCTCCTTAATTTGTCTCCTTTTTAGGTTCAAAATGGTAATAGTAGGCTGTCTTCCACAACCAGACGTAACGGCATAAGTATCATCCTCGTTAGTGGCCACTATGTCAAATGCGTTGTACCACATTTCCATCTCAAAGTCTTGAGTTCCGTCAATGTTAATTACTCTTACTTTATCTTCATCACAGGTAATAGCAATTTTACCATTCGGCATTATGCAACATCCGCAAATTGAGTTAAATGGCATGTTTATTCTCTTGTGTATTGTCAACTTTATATTTTCAAATGATCTTGATTGAAGTGGTACCGCAACTTGAGCTTGCATGGCCATCGTACTGTTCAGAATGAAATCTGATATAGCTTCAGTATGAACTTCTTCCAAAATATTGAGGCCGGGTCTAAACTTCTAAATAGAAGTGTTGATCTTGTATGTTATCTAAGCAATGATGGTCCTCATCGTTATCAAGCGTCTGAAGGACATTATCTTTAGTAGAGACTTCTTCTGCTACTGATTTGTTTCGTTTAAAGAACTACCTGAATAATAAAAAAAAAAGCCTAAACACAATGCTTGTGGTCATGTAAATTTTCAAATTAGTGCTAAATTAATAACACTTATTCAGGAGCTTGTCTTGAAGATACATTGTATTACTTAATATGGCCAAATATGGTGTCAATTTATTCGGTTGTTCTTCGGGAGAAGTTTGCATTTTTAATTTAACAAATTAGAAAAACCATTAGCTGCCATGTTTGTTGGCGAATAGGTCAACACAAGAAGTGGCACCTCTTTCGAGATTTGCTCATTTAATTCCATGGTTTTTAAAGATGAAGATGATATTTTGAAAATTAAAATGTCGGCTGATGGGCGACGGGCGCCAAGAGATGACAAAATATCACTTGTTAGCTAAAAGTGACATGTAGTTTGGGGCCCGTTATAGCTTGTTGTTCGGTGTGAGTCAAGGCTCCGTGTTGAAGGCCGTACATTGACCTATAATGGTTTACTTTTTTGAATTGTCATTTGGACGGAGAGTTGTCTCATTGGCACTCACACCACATCTTCCTATATCTATATATCATCAATCCATAAACCACATGATCAAGCGTTAAACATGCTTTTCCATTTACACGACTGGATCATGATTTAAAACTGATTCAAATCATTTGAAAACAGCAGTTTTTAATAAAAAGACAATCTTCTCGTCAGGGTCATACCTCGAGGGTCATACAGCTGTCTTTTGAATGGCACCAAACGAGGAGAACGTTAAAAAAAATATACGACAAAAATAATCCACTGATGTAGGAAAAAAACAATAAGCAAACACAAGTATGACAGGCAACTACTCAATTTCAGGCTCCTGACATGATTAGACTCAGAATGATATGGACGAGTTGATATTTTTGAAAACGTTAAGTCTCCCCTTACCGGAGTAAAGGCACAACCGAACAAACTACAAAACTCGCGTTGAAGAGGCTCGACTTAAAAGTGATTATCAGCGCATAACAATTAATGTTAAGAAAAAAATATATTAAGTACCAATCCAGAATAAATGTTTTTACTTTATTGACTACAGTGTCTGAAAAATAGACCAAACAGTAACAACTCAAATATTATTAAAAGAACCATGAATGAAATTTCAAGGTCAGATGAAACCTGTCAAATGAACACTTACACATTTTCATTCATTCCATGCAGAAAATGTTGCATATCTTTTAGGAGATAACTGTATTGTATTTTAAGCTCCGACGGCATCAATTGGGGATTTGATGGTCGCAAATTAAGTTTACTGGCGACGCCGACAGTAAACGGGTATTTGCGACCATCAAATCCCAAATTGATGCCGTCGGAGCTTAAAATACAATATTGTTATCTCCATTCTAATGAAACTGACAGAAAACAACGTTAAAACATGTATTTAAAATCTGTCATATGCCGTCTGCGCTTGCGCGTACGTCCCATAGCATCAATTGTCAATTGATGCCATGTAAGAAAGTGACGTTATCCAATCAAAATGAACGTTACAAACGTTGATGCATTAGAATTGATTATAGTATCTGATAAATATACCAAAGAACCAAAGCTTAGCATTGACAACTATACCGTGGAACGAGGTTAAAGTCAGGCGAGACATGCACAGATCCCATATTTCTTCTATATAGTTATCTTGTTACTCATAGTATTAGTATCATAGTGTGTCACATAAAAACAAACTTTTTTTTCAATCTATCACTCAATATGAAAATGAGTTCAAAAACAATGGTCATATCAGCAAACGGAAATTTCTATACAAGGTAATAAACATTCAGAGCTTTTTGTTATGTTTTGATTAATTGTTAATCAAGCTAAAACATTTATTTTCGCATTTTCTCCAACAAATATCTCAGTAATACGCATGTGGGTACAAGCTTTTCAAGATTGTAACGTCTATAAACTTTTTCGAGATATTTGGCTCTTCTGATTAAACATTTCTTTATATGCAATATCGAAACTGTATTTAGATTTTCAATTATTAACATCGCACGGGCAGTTTCTAATGCAATGTTAACATGTCATCAGATAAAATCTACCTACCTTATTTGTTCGTTAATCTTGAACTAATGTGAACTTTTTATCTAATTGAATAACTTTGCTTTCAAAAGTTACTCTGACAAGTATATCTATATTTGCTATCAGTTGATACATACAATAACTAGACGGATTTCAAGCACATTTTTACTATTATTTTATTTTCATGAAACTATTTAATATTTTATGGTATCGTTTAGTTACACTTGAAGTGACGCATAGTATGTGGTAAACGTATTTCATTACCCTTTAATTGACGTGGACATAATTAAACAATAGAATCACAACGCATAGAAATACTGTTTAAGTGACACATATTTAGTAATTGTTAGTCAATTGAAAAGTAAAAAGTATGAAATTCAATGTTATGGTTCCAGTCCCGAACACTTAATTTCATAGTGTATACCTTCCCATTGATTATTTTACAATTGATACACAATCTGATCATTGTAAAAAGAAGTAAATGAAAGAAAAAAAGACCCGACTCTTCATTAATTTTAACGAGCTGTCCCATTGAATCTAAGCGCTCTCATTTGTACATCTTGTGAAACCGATTTACAAAATAGTGTGCCTATCAATATCATAATGTTTATTTAGAGATTTTAAAATTTAACCTGAGAATTGTTTAACAATTTAAGTTATTTTTATTTTAATGATATATTTAACATTGCCATAAAAGCGGGAGGTTTGGCATGCCACAAAACCAGGTTCAATCCTACTTTTTTTTTTAAATGTCCTGTACCAATCAGGAAAATGGCCATTGTTATATTATAGTTCGTTTCTGTGTGTGTTACATTTTAATGTTCTGTTTCTGCTGTGTCTTAGTTATTCTGTTATATTTGATGCGTTTCCCCTCAGTTTTAGTTTTTAACCCGAATTGGGGTTTTTTTCTCAATCGGTGAAAGAATCATAATTAATTAATTGAAGTAATATAAAAAAATGTTTATAATACTAGTAGATGTAATTGTAATCCTGTTCAGATAATATTCTTTGCTTTATAATGTTTATTCCTGTCTACTATAATTTCCATATGGTTGGCAAATACGCAGGTTCTTTTTTTATATAAAAAACTGTAGTTTCCAAACAAATGCCTTAAGCCATGATAGGCATGAACATTCAGTGTTGATAACTGCATCATAATGAAAGTAAAATTAAATGTATCTATGTTTTGTTGCGGATGTCAACTTTAATTTTTTTCTACAAAATCACGTATATCTTTTTCAAATACAGTATGAAAATTGTCTTCAACAGCAAATTCAATTTCATATATTTAATATTCCTAAGGTGACACAAGATAACCTATAAGGAACATACATAAATATTTACTTAAATAAGGCCGTTAGTTTTCTCGTTTGAATTGTTTTACATTGTCTTATCGGGGCCTTTTATAGATGACTTTGCGGTATGGGCTTTGCTCATTGTTGAAAGCCGTACGGTGACCTATACTTGTTAATGTTTGTGTCATTTTGGTCTTTTGTGGATAGTTGTCTCATTGGCAATCATATCATATCTTCTTTTTTATATACAGTGTATGAATGGTGAAAAAATGAACACAAAACATTACGCAGAACGGAAGTCGGGGAGGAGACAAAAAGGGACGGACAAGACAATACGCTGTGTCCACCCATCATATCTAATGCATATGATAAATAATGATTGATGAATCCATTACGCCATGCATTTGTTTTAAAAATATTATGAGTTACATAGTGTGCTAGTGACCTCATACGGTATATATGGGGTCAGTAAATTCCATATGGGGTGAGAGCGAAGCTCGAATCCCAATATGGAATTAACTGACCCCATATATACCGCATTAGGTCACTAGCACACTATGAAATGAAATAAATAGCTAAATTTCAGAAAGAAAAAAAATAATTAGAAGCTGTTGTTATTAGATAATGAGTATGCATGTCTGCTAAGTCATGACCAGAACACAAAACATACTATTTATAATGATGTATAATTCAACTATTTACAAATTTATATAAATAATAACTTTTTTCCTACATACTGCTTGGCAGTTTCAAAACTGTCCTATTAAGCAGGGATACATACATTAGACTATGATAGATGTACAATTTCTGTTCCTATTTTGTATGACTTCTAATATCAAAATCCAGTAACATAATATTATAAAAAAAAATTATCGCTAATATTAATAAAGCGTATTGAAATTTATAGAAGACGAATCTGACTGCAATTAAAAATTCTTTAAGATTTTTGAAATCATTTTTCTTTTTAAATTTTAACCGTTATTAAAGGAGTAGGTCTGGTAAGGACCGATTTTGGCCTCAAATTTCAGGTTCATCTGACGAAAGATTTTTACCACTTTTTAAACATTTAAGTGTCTATTTCATTAGAATCAATTAGTTTATGTGAAAGATTTTAAACGATCCGAGTCAAGCTCTAATATGGAAAATCTACCAAATATACCGAAAAATGTCACTTTTCAGATGTTTTTTGTCAAAAATAAAAGTGGCCGCATGCATGTTCATCCTCAAACTTTATATGTGTTATGTATATATTATCATCAAATACAACTTATATTTCAATATTAAGGATGAACACGAATGCGGCCACTTTCGTTTTACTTGAAAACCGTCTACAATTTTACTAAATTGCTAGAACTGTGAAGATTTCAGTAATTACGCATGACTTAATGGTGCTAGTACCCGATATATGTGCATTTTATTGTCAAAAACAGCCCATATTTATGTTGCAGATTCATTTTACTGTCCAATAAATAACTAAAAGTTTACATTTTAACAATTTTGTAAAACTGCTTAATTTTGGGGCCAAAAAATGGTCTTACTGGACCTACTCCTTTATTTCAAAATTCTAAATGTTCCTCTTGCAGATCTTCCTCAAAGTTTTGTATTATTTTCCATATAGAATATGTGAAAATTTCCTATGCTACACAACACACTATACAATTCTTTTATCTGTCTTATTATACGTCTGTAGCTGAAGCTTTATACACAGAGTGGTAAGCGTTGCTCAATAGTGCATAAGAAAAAAACAAGTCTCTAACAGATCCATGGTTAAAAATTGAGATTCTGTGACAAACTGCAAAAAAAGTTGATAATGTCATATAAAAATAACTCCTCAATTGTAATCCCAATTGCCACAAATTTTAAGAGCCAAAATTTGTTTTCTGGCTTTTCATTTGTTTTTGTAGTTCAAATAATAGAAAATAAATAAAAATACTTTTCTTTTACTGGTCCAAGACTTTTTTTATGGTCTAGGGGAAATCTTAAAATGTGCCCTGAATGTATCAAATACTTTACAACTATCCTGATATAAGTGCTACTGTCCTGTCAATCCTTATTTCTCAAATAAGGGACTTCATTTTCTTTACAGAGATGACCTTTATACACTGGTTTTCACATATTAATCGGAGATTTGAATAGTTTAAAATGGTTTGTTATATTCATCTAAATCTAAAAATGCATGTATATGTATATTCAACATAACATTATGTTATCTTAGAGATAAATGTAATCACCATTAGTATATCCAGATATTTATACGCAACCATGATTAATACCATATTTTTGATACTACTAAATATTCTTCTCATCGTGTTAGTAGCATTTATCCTATTTGTATTTTGGTATATATTTAAAGGTAAGCTACTTTTATTCATGCCTGATAGTTGACCATTGTACCTGTAGATTTAGTGATGTTTAACAATAAAATATTGAATATTCTTTCCAAATTGTATCTCTTTCAAAAGCTTCAACAATAACATATTTTTTTTGTCTCTAACAGCCTGAAAGAAGGCAGAACGTTCCTCTTCACTGGCTGTTTCTTCAGTTCCAAGTGCTCCTGTTTCATCATGGTAATGAAAGTTCTCTATGTTGATAATCATTTGTCCGGTTTAGACAGCCTGGTTCCCAGCTTCATCACTTGGTTAGCTCAGTGTTGCAGTTAGCCTGTCAATTTATTTGTTTTTTTATATTTCTGAATAAAGCAGATCTCTCCTCTTGCTGTTTCTTCTTTTTCTTTCTTTGTTTTCACTGTCTTATCTGTATCCACTGTCAAGCAAGATACACGTTCACATATAAACTAAATCACGTTTTTTTTTAAATAAACTCTTTTGATAATGATCGATCTAAATATGTTATTCACCTTAAGCTTAAATGGTGATATTTTCTTTGCCCATGTAGTTTCTGTCCGTAATCGTATGGTATGTGTAGTAAGGTTTCAACATCTAATGATTATTTTGCCATTGTTATAAGTAAGAAATCGCAGTTGAGACCAGTCACTTATGCACAGTTCCAGAATAAACTGTCTTAGATCTGTTATTCAGAAGACAGGGAGAGATTCTTCTTCATATGAGTCCAATAGTTTTAGGACCCCTCGTTTATTTTTTATGTGCCTTGTGATCTAATTCAGTTAAATAGGATATCTGGGCAAGCGATGCCTAAAGCGATGTATTTATAATGTTATATGAAGAATAATATGTCAGTGGTTACAGAAACATTGCATTTTTTTTTTATAATTGGGGAAATATTCAAATGACATATTTTACATGGATCTCAGTTGTCGCGGTCCTTGTCAGATGAGCCAGGATAAATACAAAAGTCATTAAGAAACATGATTAAGTGTATATCATAGAGATATTTGGTTAGCTGGTTAGCTATTCTCATACTTATTTTTTAGTTAGGTATACACATAATGTAGTTAATAACTCAGTTGACAAAATAAATGCTGTTTATAGATAAGGAATTTATTGTTACTATCAAATCTTATTCGTACACTATTACGATTTTTAGTGTTTCTTCTTTTATGCCAAGGCCTGTTGATTTTTCGTATCATAACAGGTCTGTAGTGTACAAGTGTTAATTAATGATTAAGAAGAACGTCTTCTAAGAGTATTTTAAGTTATATTAGGTCTTATAAAATATTTTTACACAGAGGTATTCCTAATCCAGTCAGTAGTTTACTGATGATTTGCCTTTAAAGATGGTGGGCTTCAACTTTAAAACGAAGCTGGGCAATACCACTGACATTTGCAAGGGTTTTTAGAATGCTATCAATCATATGTATATAATAACTTCTATTAAGTAGTAGAAGCTATCATAATGGAAGTGTTTCATTCCTTATGTACTGGTTTTTTTTGGGAATTTTCAAGCACAGGGTGTTTCATCATATAGTGCCACTTTGAATAGCAAAATTGTGTCGTACTGAGTGACCAACTCACTCCATATGCCAAGTAGTTTTATCACAAACATCGACACAAAGGTCTGGAGTTTGCCCAACTTATGAAAGGAATTTAATGAGAAGTCATATGAATAAAGGTCTCATATCCAACTAAACAGTTTTCACTCGACACCTGTTAAGATCTGTTATATTCATTTGTCGCTACACTAACACACTATTAACTGGTTTTTTTTATTGTTTTTTTTTTATATTGGATCGTGTTGACCGACCCATATTTGACGGTTCTGATTCTTTTCGTTAGATGGGCGAGTTTGGAGACCTAAATTCGTATTGAATAAACTCATGTTCAATATTGGGACGAGTTGGTCTGGGGCGATTTAGCGATGGTGTCTTACTTCCGGCATAAATCACGTGATTCCTTAAAAAAACTACAAATGAAGACATCAAACAGCGTAATTGGAGGTGAGTTCTTAAAATATAATTTTTTCCATTCAAACTGTTTCCCGAATTTTTCATTGAAAATCGTTCAATTTTGAATTTCCGGATCTGCGCAGAAATCCACTTCCGTTTCCGGTCTTGTATTAATGAGACTTTGAGAATAAAAAAAAATGTTTATCAGTCTTTAAGGGAGTTCGCTTCTCAGTTTCAAAGTAATTAACTTTTCAAAACACTAGTTTATATTGATAGAGAATTAAAAAAGGAATCCAAAGAGCAAAACATATATATCGGTCACTGTGCTTGCTTTCGAGATATATGCCATTGAAATTTTGGCGGGAAAATATTCTCTCTTGACTTTTCATAGCTTTATCATTGACAAGTATATGTTCTCAAAAACTGTTATAAAGTAATTAAAATTTTATAACACTTTTACAGATGGCTTATTATTATACATGTAAAGATTTTCCAAAAAAATAAATGGGGGTCACCGGGCAAATTTTTTCAAGGCATTCAAATGGATAAAACCAGAGGATTCCGAAAATCTGACAAAAAATCCAAAACATGACAAGCCAGCTCCCTTAAGAAAGGAACTAATACTAATTCATTTAACATGTTTAATAAAAAATGTTTGTTATCAAACAAACGTTTCCTGATGACAGCGTTTCTTTGTTTACATTGAAGATGAGAAGATGACGTCATAACTTATATAACGTCACAACTAAAATCCCTAACAACAGAACCAAAATTGGAAATCGTAATTCCTGCCTCATATTAATCATACCTGCCAATCTCTGAAACCTTCAAAGAGGGAGATCTCCCCCTCAGCTATGAGAACGTCTGGGGAAATTTTGTGCAATGACATTTTCAAGTAAAATATATATGACCTGGTTATTTATTCATCTACAAAACACCAATAAGGTTTAACCTTTTCTCTGCCATAGGGCCTATCAGGCCTATTCAAAAACACTACCGTTGAGTGCCACGCTAAGGCCCAAAGGCCAACGGAATTTTGACGTTACGTAATAATAAGCATTACGTCATAGTGCCAGAGTGCTTGATTTGGAAAATGGCTGGCGTCAATGCCGTGGATTCGGGTTTTGCCTGTCAGAAGAAGATGAAGAACCAGAGTTTTACGTTACCCAACGGGGAACAATTAGAAAGCCAGATAAAACTGGATTTTTACAAATGTTAATTATGCTCATCATCAAAAATACTTTATCCGTACTAAAAGAAATAATCTAAGTAAAAAAAGTAGATTTTCCTTCTTTGAAATCATAAAAAAAAAATTCTAAAAAGAATTTCTCAGTTTATTCAACGTGAGCAAGCGAGAGCACCTGATAGCTTGGTATATACATGTTCAAAATTCTTTATTTTCGAAAAATAAAATGATGTCGCATTGTTGTTTTGTTTAGAAAAGTTGTATTTTTTGTTTATACTAACTATAAAAAAAAACATCAGTCTGAAACTTTAAATTGCCCTGTATCAACTATTCAAATTATCTTCTGTTGTGTTTGTCGGTGTTTCTGTTTCCATGTACTATATGGTTACTGAATGAATTTATATAAAAAGTGTCATTAGCTAAACAAAACAAACGTATAAAAGGACAAACTAGCACACAAAATTTCGAAGCACAAACATGTTCTGATAACGTTTACAGAGTACATGTTTCTTAAGAAAAGTGAAAACATTAGATGACTCAATTATCTGCAAATATTCTTCAAACAATTCTTTTTCTTTCTAATCAAAAGTAAAATCCAACATAATGTGCCTTCAAAATATATATATTTTAAATGTGTTAAATATTTGAAACCAATAGCAAAAGATTAATACTGTACATCCATAAGACAGAAAAAAACGATACAAAAATGGAAAGGAAAGAGAAGGGGTCAACAAACACTGCCGCCCATAAATTGTATGACTTGATCCCTACTACACAAATATTACACCCAATTTGATAGTCAAACATTTTTGTTTCTAAGCAGAAATTGCGTAGCGTGAGATATATAAGTAAGGAAGCAGGACAAGTCGCCCCACTGGCAAGTCGCCCCACACCTAATCGCCCCACTTTTTCACCAACTCGCCCCACTTTAAAAAAAACCGCCCCAACCTGGATCACCAACTTGCCCCACTTTTAAAAAAAATCGCCCCACATGTGAAATTGGTTAAATCATGTTTAATATTACTCCTGCCAACTCGCCCCACTTAATGGAAAACGGTAATATTTAGATTAATATAAAATTAAAAATTAAAACTCGCCCCACTTAAATGAAAACTAATCTACACAGAATACAAACAAACCGAAAAAAGCCAACACACATTTCAGTTTAATTATTTTATTCGTAAGCGGGGCTAGTTGGTAGCCTTTAACTCTATTCATACATGTACTATTCATAAGTGGGGCTAGTTGACATTCACGTTACCGAAATATTAATACTCACTTCTAACTGCTATATTAAAAAAAACTGAGGAATAATATAAGAAGTTTCTATAAGGTTTTCAATGGGATAACATCCGTTTCCATAAGTGGGGCGAGTTGGCCGGAGTAATATTCACGGAATTTAAGTTATATACAACGGGATAACATCTGTAGGGCGAGTTGGCTTTACTAAATTCATCCTGGTTAATAATATGTTAATCTAGATTTTATCGTTTTCCATTCAGTGGTGCGAGTTTTCAGGAGTAATATTAACGGGATTTAACACATTTCACAAGTGGGGCGATTTTTTAAAAAGTGGGGCGATTTGGTAATCCAGGTGGGGCGAGTTGGTGAAAAAGTGGGGCGATTAGGTGTGGGGCGACTTGCCAGTGGGGCGACTTCTCATGGATTCATAAGTAATATTTTTTGTTGTCCCCTTTGTAATCATATGTCAAATCGATACTGTGTCGTTCCCTCAAGATGCTATGTCGTTCCCATAAGATAGTTTTCTCTTTCCCTCAAGAAACTATGTCGTTCCACAAGATAGTTATCTCGTTCCCTCGTGATGCTATGTCGTTCCCTCAAGATGATATGTTGTTCCCTCAAGATAGTTTTCTTGTTCCCTCAAGATATTATGTCTTTCCCATAAGATGGTTATCGCGTTCCTCAAGATGATATGTCGTTCCCTCAAGATATCATGTCGTTCCCTCAAGATATTATGTCGTTCCCTCAAGATACTCTGTTTCCCGTCAAGATGATATGTCGTTCCCTCAAGATGCTATGTTGTTCCCTCAAGATAGTTATCTCGTTCCCTCAACATAGCAATACAATCATATTAATATGAGGGAACAACATAGTATCTTGAGGGAACGACAGAGCATCTTGAGGGACCAACATAACATCTTGAGGGAACGACATAATATCTTGAGGGAATTACATAGCATCTTGAGGGAACAAGATAACTATCTTGTGGGAACGATATAGCATCTTGAGGGAACGACATAGTATCTTGAGGGAACAACATTTTTTTTTCTTTCATGGCCGCATTCTGCCACCGTACAAATCAGCACCTGCTTGTGGATGACATGAGAACAAAAAATGCGGGAGATATAGAGGGTAAAACAAAACCGGTCCTCTTAAAAAGTGCCTGAGACCGACTGGGAAGAGAAAAAGAGCCCGGAGAAAATAAATAGCGCCCGGAGAAAAAAATATAGGGCCCGGGAGAAAGAAAATAAGATATTTTATAACAAAAAAAAATTTCTGAATAAAAAAAAATAAAAATCATTGCTTGTTTTGTCTAAAGTGTGAAGATATTGTTGTTGCACTTTTACATTTTAGATTTCAAAATTGTATATAAGTAAGTAATTAAGACGTAAATATAAACAAGAGGAAAAAGAAAAATCATGAATGATTTTGTCCTCGATCAAAACGTATATTCTGTTATTAAAAATAATTATTGCCCGAGTTCTAATATTCGCAACTGCATGGTGACAACTTTTCAAAGTTTTGCATTTTATTAAACACACTTGAATAACCATTGGACGGTCGTGGAAGGGTTTCAACATGCTTGTCACTAAGAAAAGTTAACCCCACAGCTTAAGCAAATATGATATTCTGACCTTGTGGAATGTGCAGTTAAAATTACAATTTTTTTTGTTTTTTATAAAACCAAACCTGTTCAAACCGCGGCTTCTGATTCAATGTTTTTTGTTTTATATCGAACACCTGCTTTTAACATGCATAGTAGAATTGTTTTATTTGCTGATGCTGATATGCATGTGCGTGTCACTTTTATCGTTTTTAAATAATGTGTAACTCTTTTAATTTTATAAAATTACGGGTAACGATAGAGTAAAATGTACTGCACAATAAATAAATAACATAAGTACGTCTGAACCAGTGACAACACTACGACAAATTTTATCGGATCATTGGGTGAAAACACATTCTGTATATATAGTTCGTCTGAATAGTAGCCAAACAATGTAAGATCTGTAAATTTGCGGAGTTCTATATTCTGTTCAAAAGGGGAATGGCATGTAACGTCGTGATTAAATATTGCATTGTGCATCAGATTCTTAATTTAAAAGTTTCTCTATATGTAACATGTACATTTGAAAAGATTCAAATAGTAAACACAAATTCGTGTACTCCTGTAAATATTATGTAAAACGGAAATGTATTGACATAAAAGATAGTTTCAAAGAGCTGCATCGGATAAAAATCGATCGAATGAAAGTGCGTGTATATATGTGCATGTATATAAGACTCAATTTAAGACTTTGTTTGATTTTGGAACATTCAAATACGAAAAAGAAGATGAATTAGTAGGGTTCTTATAACAACTCAGTTTTCAACACTTACAGACTTTCTGTAGATTAACAGATGTATTGATATACATTTGCATAAGATTGATTTCTATCCGATGTAGCTCAATTTTGATACATTTATGCACTTCTTTCTGACGGATATTAAATCGCTCTTTCCCACGAACTATAATATTTCTTGCATCCTTTTTTATACGACCGCAAAATTTGAAAAAAATTTCGTCGTATATTGCTATCACGTTGGCGTCGTCGTCGTCGTCGTCGTCGTCGTCCGAATACTTTTAGTTTTCGCACTCTAACTTTAGTAAAAGTGAATGGAAATCTATGAAATTTTAACACAAGGTTTATGACCACAAAAGGAAGGTTGGTATTGATATTGGGAGTTTTGGTCCCAACATTTTAGGAATTAGGGGCCAAAAAGGGCCCAAATAAGCATTTTCTTGGTTTTCGCACTATAACTTTAGTTTAAGTTAATAGAAATCTATGAAATTTTGACACAAGGTTTATGACCACAAAAGAACGGTTGGGATTGATTTTGGGAGTTTTGGTTTTAACAGTTTAAGAATTAGGGGCCAAAAAAGGGCCCAAATAAGCATTATTCTTGGTTTTCGCACAATAACTTTAGTTTAAGTAAATAGAAATCAATGAAATTTAAACACAAGGTTTATGACCATAAAAGGAAGGTTGGTATTGATTTTGGGAGTTTTGGTCCCAACATAATAAGGGGCCCAAAGGGTCCAAAATTAAACTTTGTTTGATTTCATCAAAATTGAATAATTGGGGTTCTTTGATATGCCGAATCTAACTGTCATGACTGTGTATGTAGATTCTTAACTTTTGGTCCCGTTTTCAAATTGGTCTACATTAAGGTCCAAAGGGTCCAAAATTAAACTTAGTTTGATTTTGACAAAAACTGAATAAATGGGGTTCTTTGATATACCAAATCTAACTGTGTATGTAGATTCTTCATTTTTGGTCCTGTTTTCAAATTGGTCTACACTAAAGTCCAAAGGGTCCAAAATTAAACTTAGTCTGATTTTAACAAAAATTGAAATCTTGGGGTTCTTTGATATGCTGAATCTAAAATTGTATTTAGATTTTTTATTATGGGCCCAGTTTTCAAGTTGGTCCAAATCAGGATCTAAAATTATTATATTAAGTATTGTGCAATAGCAAGTCTTTTCAATTGCACAGTATTGCGCAATGGCAAGAAATATCTAATTGCACAATATTGTGAAATAGCAAATTTTTTTTTAATTAGAGTTATCTTTCTTTGTCCAGAATAGTAAGCAAGAAATATCTAATTGCAAAATATTGTGCAATAGCAAGATTTTTTTTTAATTGGAGTTATCTTTCTTTGTCCAGAATCAACTTAAATCTTTGTTATATACAATATACATTGGGGAATAAATTACTTGAATTATGTTCGTCCTCAAGGCTTCGTATACTTAATGGTCGTTTTTTTGGGAGATTCCCTGGGATATTTTACTTATATGTGTAATACTGGGTTCAGTACAGTTGATTATGCTATTGCAAGTGAGAGTCTCCTGCCTGAGGTAAAATACTTTAAAACAAATGACTTTACATATTTATCAGATCATGTTCAAATAAACTTATATATGAATTGTTCGATTATATCAGATACATGTATGAAGAAATGTTTAGATGAGAAGAGATGGCATTTGATAAAATCATACAAATGGACAGAATTGTCATCTTCAAAATTAATTGATGTTCTATTAACAGAAAATGTTAAAAAGGAAATTTTAGATTTAGAGATGGAACATTTTGATAGCAATAAACTAGGCGTTGATGGTGCAACTGAAAAACTAACCAAAATTTTACAAACTATTGCAGAAAATACATGTAAAGTCATATCTAAACCAACAAAAAAGAAAAAGAAAAAAATCAGGTGAAAATCTATCTGCCCTGAAATTTTCAGATGAATCGGATAACCTGTTGTTGGGTTGCTGCCCCTGAATTGGTAATTTTAAGGAAATTTTGCTGTTTTTGGTTATTATCTTGTATATTATTATAGATAGAGATAAACTGTAAACAGCCATTATGTTCAGCAAAGTAAGATTTACAAATAAGTCAGCATGACCGAAATGGTCATTTGATTCCTTTAGGATTTATTGCCCTTTATAGTCAATTTTTAACCATTTTTCGTAAATCTTAGTAATCTTTTACAAAAATCTTCTCCTCTGAAACTACTGGGCCAAATTAATCCAAACTTGGCCACAATCATCTTTTGGGTTAGTAGTTTGAAAAATTTGTCCGGTGGCCGGCCATCAAACCAAGATGGCCGCCATGGCTAAAAATAGAACATGGGGTAAAATGCAGTTTTTGGCTTATAACTCAAAACCCAAAGCATTTAGAGCAAATCTGACATGGTGTAAAATTGTTTATCAGTTCAATATCTATCTGCCCTGAAATTTTCAGATGAATCGGACAACCCGTTGTTGGGTTGCTGGCCCTGAATTAGTAATTTTAAGGAAATTTTGCTCTTTTTGGTTATTATCTTGAATATTATTATAGATAGAGATAAACTATAAACAGCAATAATGTTCACCAAATTAAGATTTACAAATAAGTCAACATGACTGAAATGGTCAGTTGACCCCTTTAGAAGTTATTGCCCTTTATAGTCAATTTTTAACCATTTTTCGTAAATCTTAATTATCTTTTACAAAAATCTTCTCCTCTGAAACTACTGGGCCAAATTAATCCAAACTTGGCCACAATCATCTTTTGGGTTAGTAGTTTGAAAAATGTGTCCGGTGACCCGGCCATCCAACCAAGATGGCCCCCATGGCTAAAAATAGAACATGGGGTAAAATGTAGTTTTTGGCTTATAACTCAAAACCCAAAGCATTTAGAGCAAATCTGACATGGGGTAAAATTGTTTTTCAGGTCAACATTTATCTGCTCTGAAATTTTTAGATGAATCGGACAACCCGTTGTTGGGTTGCTGACACTGAATTGTTAGTTTTAAGGAAATTTTGCTGTTTTTGGTCATTATCTTGAATATTATTATTGATAGAGATAAACTGTAAACAGCAATAATGTTCAGCAAAGTAAGATTTACAAATAAGTCAACATGACCGAAATTGTCAATTGACCCCCTTAGGAGTTATTGTTCTTTATAGTCAATTTTAACAATTTTCATAAAATTTGTAAATTTTTACTAACATTTTCCACTGAAACTAATGGGCCAAGTTCATTATAGATAGAGATAATTTTAAGCAGCAAGAATGTTCAGTAAAGTAAGATGTACAAACACATCACCATCACCAAAACACAATTTTGTCATGAATCCATCTGCTTCCTTTAATATTCACATAGACCAAGGTGAGCGACATAGGCTCTTTAGAGCCTCTAGTTATTGAAGTCTGCCTCCAAGTGCAAGAGTTTCTTGCCGTGTTGAAACCCTATTGGTGGCCTTTGACTGTTTTCTGCTCTTTGGGCGGGTTGCTGTCTCTTTGACAAATTCCCCATTTACATTTTCAATATTTCGATTAATAAAAGATAGATATTTGATTAATGAATTTTATTAATTATGGATAGCGACCATATTTGCTAATACAAATAGATCCATGTGAGCAACTCGGGCTGTCTATCGCCTCTGGTTTGAGATTACTTCACAACTATCACGTTTTTTTCTTATGTTAACATGAAAATCCAAGGATTTGTATAGTACTATACAAATCCTTGGGAAAACATAATACATCCTGTACCCTGTGTTTGACAGATTTTAAGTTTACATCCCTTGGGTACAAATAAACGTTTCTGTCATCTTTTGAAACATCCTGCACATCGTTGTCTTGTAGCAATAATCCAATACAAGTGTCAACCTTTCCTTCCATTAGTTTTTTGTTTCCTAATGCAGCTGTATAGTTGTTTTCAGCTATCGTTTCTTTTGTATTAACAGTTGGATTAAGCGTGGTCAGATACACTCCTGAAATGAATCATAAATACCTATATGTCATACATACATAACAATATTAAATTGCTAAAAAGAAGAGTGACACTAACAAATAACATCCTTTAAATATGCACAAGATTTTATCATTCAAATTTTTGCCATTTCGCTTTTTTTTTTCGAAAGCTTTAACAAAGCAAGGTTCAAACCTTTTTTTTGTCTTTATATAACAGAGACACAAAAATTACGAATGAAGCGCTTGTCATTAAAATTTAGATATACATGTACCAAGGCTTTAGCGAAAAAAAATTAATTTGCTATAAGATAGCTTGTACAAGGATCGTTGCTAAATCAACGTTTTAAAACAGACCTTGGCCCATATCAATGTCAAGATTTAGAAAATGTTTATCCTGGTGTCATCTGTACATGTATTACAAAAGTTTTAAGGGTTGAATCAAGTCAATTTCAATATTAGATAAAACATCAATTTATAAGATAAAGTTGATAAGTTAATTAAAAGTTTACACGGTGCTGAGGGCTCCGTAAACAACATTGTCGCCCAATTGAGACATGATTTCCCGTTTGAAATAATTTTTTAGTGATACCTCAACTCCCAAAGAAAATCTTTGTATCTATCAATGCATTCAGTACATGTTTTGGATAATTTGTGGTAACGATATCCCTGACTGAACAAATTACCAGTAATCTCATTGGCAATCTTACCACATCTTAAATTCTTTTTTTTATATATGTTTACAACGTCCCTATAGACAAAAACACAGGTAGATTAACACTGAGTGACGGATTGGATAAAAAGAGCACTGACGTTAAAAACAATCCACCAAAATAAACAAAAGGGAACTAAATATCGTCCCTTTTGTCGTAAATTGCTGTAACCTTCTAATAGCAGTTTACAAAATAAACTGTAGATACTCATGGCTAATCAAAAAGAGATATTTTCACTCCATGGCAGCATCTAGGGATATGTACTGGCCAATGATTCATTATTTGGTTCTGTAAAATATCTCAGCCTAAAGTTTGCATATTCAGTAAAAAAAATCTCTACAATACAACGCCTTGAAGTTATCGACATTATTAAAGAATAGTAATCACTGGCACTGTTTATATTAAGGTTTGTTACCATGGTTACGGCTCACTTTAAAAGTAACGAGATGTGGTATCATTTGACTATTCTACCAGAGACCAAATAATATAGAAGTAAAACAACTATACGTACGACCTTGAATAATGAGCTAAATCTATACCGTATAGTCAGCTATACAAGTCACACACAATAACAAACTAATAACTAATTCAAATAAAAATATGATATTAAGCAACAGACGGCAACCACTGAATTACAGGCTCCTTTCTTAGGATAGGCACATACAGAATGTGGCGGAGTAACATAAATGCATACGTTAAAAACTACAAAGATCAGTTGAAAAGTGCTTAGCGCACTTTTTCGACACAGATCACATCAATTACTATTAGGTATAAACTAATTATTCAAAAGTATGATAGGGTGTTATCCCGGGCCGATCGTGCATTGTCCTTATGGATAGTCAAATGTCGTCAACACCCACATTGTCGTCGTAAATACAAAGCATAAACACAAGAAACAAAAAACGCAAATCGAACGTGGCAAGGTATATAAACACCCATACAACAAAACAAACAAAAAAATAAAAAAAAATACAGACTGGCGAGTACTCAAAGTTCCTGACAGTTATACCCCAGTCCCACTAGGCCACGATCGCACTACGATCTGTGAAAAAAAATGCAAATTTTGATGATCGCGGTACGATCGTATAGGTCGCAGTAAGGTCGTACCACGGTCGTGGTGAGGTCTTCAAGATCGTGGCCAACTTTGAACATGTTCAAAACAATCGTGGTGCGGTCGTGGCGAAATAAGGTCGTAGTAGAAGCGTAGTGAGAGCGCACTAAGATCGTAGTAAGGTCGCAAAGGTCGCTGTACAATCGTAGCGAGAGCGTGATTCTATTCGGAGAGATTGCGCTACGATCTCACAGCGACCTTACTACGACCATCACGTTCTCACCGTGACCCAACTACGCTTCCACTACGACTTTACCACGCTGTTCACGACTATAGTACGATTCTAGCACGCCCTTGTCGTCCTCATCACGCTCTTCTCACGACCTTACTACGTTCACACTACGACCATCATTTTTATTGTCATTTTCACATAAAATATATAAAAAAAACTCCCTAGATTTTGTTTGTCTGAATGTATTTATCCATTTGCTCTTACGGCTCAACCATGCTTCTCGTTTTTATATAGATTAGACCGTTGGTTTTTCCCGTTTAAATAGTTTAACATTAGTATTTTTTGGGGCCCTTTATAGCGTGCTGTTCGGTGTGAGCCGTATTGAAGGCCGTACCTTGGCCTATAATGGTTTACTTTTATAGGTTTTTACGTTAATGGAGAGTTGTCTCATTGGCACTCATACTACATCTTCCTATATATATTGACACATCTGTGTCATCTCTGCTATCTTTCACTAAAATATCGTCATTTGAGCTTTATGGACCAGCAATAGGTTGTAATTTAGGTTTGGTTGGTCGTTCCGACATCTCTCGATGACAAGTATTGTACTACTTATGGGTATAGTATCAGTTTAATAGAAGTCTGGAGCTGGCATGTCAGTTAACTGCTAGTAGTCTGTTGTTATTTATGTATTATTGTCATTTTGTTTATTTTCTTTAGTCACATCTTCTGACATCAGACTCGGACTTCTCTTGAACTGAATTTTAATGTGCGTATAATTGTTATGCGTTTACTTTTCTTCATTGGCTAGAGGTATAGGGGGAGGGTTGAGATCTCACAAACATGTTTAGCCCCACTATTTTTGCGCCTGTCCCAAGTCAGGAGCCTCTGGCCTTTGTTAGTCTTGTACTATTTTTAATTTTAGTTTCTTGTGTACTATTTGGAGTTTAGTATGGCGTTCTTACTTTGCTCCCTCTGCCTCTACTTCAACCCCTACCACCACGCCCACGTGTTCTAGTAGATTTGGTGGCATGACTGTATTGTTTCCGGGAAATCTCCGTTTTAATCAGAAATTGAAGGAATGGAACTATATTGATATTAAACACGATATTGACGGTATTGTTAAGAACGTAGTAAGATCGCGGTATGAACGTAGTATAATCATGGTAAGAATGTGCTATAATCGCAGTAAGATCGTGTTGCAATCGGATAACTCGTGGTATGGTCGTAGTGAGAACGTGAAGAGCGTAGAAAGATCTTTATAAGCGTAGTGAAGTCGCAGAATAAGCGCGGTGAGAACGTGGTTTAATCGTAGCGATATCGTTGTAAAAGCGTCATAGACCCCTTTCGAGTTCATCCGTCACCGGAAAAAACTCGTCAATTATACGCGCCTTTATGACGTCATTTACCAGATAGAGTGGGTCGCCTGTATCCCTGCACTATTTACGTTCATCAAGCGTCTTGGTGATCGTCATTGTGCAGGATAAACTAGAATTAATGGTTGTTCTGTAGGTACTTAATGACAATTCCCCAATGACATCAATGCTGATTGTCAATTTTGAGAATTCAATTTGTCGTATAATTCGTACAATATAGAATTATAGTTTTCCAACCACTCGCTCAACATTGGAATGGAAGTGACGACGCCCCTAAACGCACAAATGACGTTCACTAAAACCAGAGTTTTTGACGGAAATGCATCGAACTCGAAAGTTGTCTATTAGGACGTAGTAGCATCGTGAAAGCAACGAAAATTAACATTTGCATGCCGCTCATACCGCGACCTCACCACGATCTAAATTTATTTTAGATCGCGATGAGCGTGGTGCGATCGTGGTCTAGTGGGACTGGGGCTTTAGTTCAAAGCCAATAATATCGAATAAAAAATCATGTATTTTAATTACACTTAAGTATCCATCAGTAGCGTAAAGACATTTAGAAAACAACCTTATTACAAATATTCAGGGAGAATCGCTATAAATACTTTAGAAAGGTATTCCTTGATGGAAACAAAAAATATGAATTGTGTTTTTTTTTGTCTCCCCAAAACAAAGTTTTGACGCAAAATAAAGGTGTCACATGTTTAGACGTGTATTATGTATATTTGCTTCCGCAAATTTATAGATCTAACATTGTAAGGTTGTTATTTAGACGAATTATATATATATATGTGTGTATTAGAACTAAATTGTTATGCTGACACAATATCTGAATAATAGCTAACGATAAATCTTACGGGGCGATGAATCATATAATTATGATACATTAAACTAAAAGAATAACATATAACATGAAAATAAGCAAGACTAAAAGGGTACAACATCACAATAAAAAATAGAATCAGGAACAAATACTGCAAAATCCAGAAATTATTGCGTACATTTATTATTGTGATCTTGTTAATTTACACTAAAATGCGATTTTAAGTTTTGCGATATTCAGAAAAAATCTTTTTGATCCAGATATACAGAATTTCAAAATGCGAGTTTTAAATATTGCAATTTTAAACCTGTCGCAATAATGAAAACATCGCAATTACTTCTGAATTGCAAGTATAAGATATTATGGACAACGTATATATATGTCCTTTACCAGACAGATAGTCAAACTGAAATAATAATATTGACAGTTATAAAAATTATCACGAATCAATACGTTGGTATATATTTTTTTTAAATATTGATGTTTGGGAGGAGAAATGAATTCCTTAAGACTTCAAGAAGCTTCTACTGAAGCATGAGTTACTGGAAACAAGTGATGGAAAATAAGACAATAACAATCAAAACCAAGCAGTTATCAAAGACTCAAAAATCCAAAGGACATTAACATCAACAGTTATAAATAATAAATAAGAAACAACACGAACTCCAATAAAAACCGGGAGTGAAATCAGGTGCTCCGGATGGGTAACCATTTCCTGCACCGTATACGGTTTCATCCTTTTTCCATTAATGACGGTAAACTGGTTTTAACATTCGTATAAAAAAAACGTCCCTGAACAAATTTGTTGGCCCTTAAATAACCGACCCTCGTTGTGGTCTATACATTTACAAGTGATGGTAAGGGTTTTGACATCACCTCGGGCGTGCAACCTTTCATCAGTTGTTTCGATGAATTGCCATTGTATGTTGGATGTGTACGAATTGATTGTTTAGTCTTAGAGGCATGATTTTTTTATTAGTTGTTAGTGGCTTTGAACTAGCTGTCAGATAACTGCGAGTACTCTCAGAACTGTTCATTGTGTCTTTTTGTGTCGGGATGTACTCGGCCACGTCCACTTGTAATTTTTGTCTATCTGATGAGTTAAGCCTTTTTCAACTGATTTTTGTAGTTCGTTCTTATGTTGTACTGTTATACCACTGTCCCAGGTTAGGGGGAGGGTTGGGATCCCGCTAATATGTTTAACTCCGCCACATTATTTATGTATGTGCCTGTCCCAAGTCAGGAGCCTGTAATTCAGTGGTTGTCGTTTGTTTATGTGTTACATATTTGTTTTTCGTTCATTTTTTACATAAATAAGGCCGTTAGTTTTCTCGTTTGAATTGTTTTACATTGTCTTGTCGAGGCCTTTTATAGCTGACTATGCGGTATGGGCTTTGCTCATTGTTGAAGGCCGTACGGTGACCTATAGTTGTTAATGTTTGTGTCATTTTGGTCTTTTGTGGATAGTTGACTCATTGGCAATCATACCACATCTTTTTTATATATTGACATAACTCAAACACAAATGAACTGTACACTCATGTTTCCAAACTGTTATGTTGTGAATTATTTCACCTACCTTTGCCATAAAGTGCATCGTTTATAGTGTCGGTAGATGCTCGAATATAACCACTGTCAAATATTTTTTTCAAAGAATCTTTATCCGTGTAATGATAATACCATGATTCAACTGAAAAAAAAATGACAGATATAAAAGCTTTATAATATTAATTAATTATTCAGCCCTTCTGCGCGACTTGTTTTTGTACTCGTATGAAGCAGAATTAATTCAAAACCTTCGAAAATACAAAAAGCACCTTGCAAATAAACTCATCGTTGTTCTTCAATTTTACTTTCAGATATATTGATGATTTCCTATCTCTGAATAACCCAAGGTTCAGCCAGTACTTGCATCTTATATATATATCCAAGTGAAATTGAAATTAAGGATACTACTGATACAGGAAAGACTGCTTCATACCTTGATCTTTACTCAATATTGACCCAGATGGACGTCTTCACACTAAAATCTTTGACAAACGGGATGATTTCAACTACCAAATTATCAATTGCCCATTTCTCTGCAGTGACATACCCGCTTCTCCGTCGTATGGTGTTTATATATTTCAATGATATGTTATGCTCGTGCATGTTCTCACTATATTACTTCATATCCAGGAGTGTACTCCTTACTCAGAAATGGCTCAAACAGTCATTAGAAAAAAACATATTATAAATGACGGTCTGTAAATTTTATAAATACCATCACGAGTTGGTTGATCTATGCGACGTATATGTGTCAAAACTAAAAAATAACATTTTTACCACGTCTTAGACTGTGATTAAACATCTATGTCGTCTGTTTGCTAAGTAACAAACGTGACATATTCCCGAATATCACTGTTATAGCGAGAGTGTCTCGGTGTACATCCAACATGCGTGAATTTATTTGTATATATATGATTTCGGTTGAATAATGTGCTATGTCGTATCCTTTGCCAAGCTTTTTAAATAATTAAAAACTAACTGTTGAGAGTGGAG